>JANAVB010031417.1:12854764-13226030 GCA_029216955.1 Iris pallida | reverse complement strand
TATATATATAGTTAATATATATATTTTATATATTATGTATACCGTATTTGTATTATGTATATATATTTTATTTTTAGTTTTATATATATATATATTATATATATATATATATCTATATATATATATATATATATATATATATATATATATATATGTATATTTATAGATGTATATATATATCCATATATATATATATATATATTATATGATATATATATATAATATATATCTATATATATATATATATATATATATATATATATTATGTAAATATTGTAGTTATATTTATATATGTATTTGAAATTCTACCTTGTACAAATATGTTATGTAGAATTTCACAAGATTATTTTATTATATATTTGTGACTTGTAATTTTTACCACTTTAAAAAAATTATTATTATTAAATTTCTGTATTTTATTTGTTATGGTCAATTGATGTCCAGCCTAGCATGGATTTTGGACTCAATTGTGTCTAATACATTTAGAGTCTGTACAAGTCATATTGGACTTGATTCATGGCTCTGGGTCCTGTATCTGGACTTCGGTTCATTTCGAATACATGGACAAAAATAGTAAATAATTAATTAATTAATTTCCAAAACTGTTGCTTGGTTTTTGAATTTCTTATATATTTTAAGTGATGTAAAAATCTGGAAAAAATTATATTTAAATACTATGTTAATTTAGACATTTTATTATAATTTTTCCAGTATTTATCAAGTACTTTTGCTATTTTATAAAAATAGGAAAACAGAACTCATTTTCAGTATATTTATGTTTGCTGATTTTTAATAATTATTTATGAGGGTTTATAAATTCCAGAAAAATTAGTATAATTTCTATAATTAATAAGGATCATTTTGATACTTTATTTTATGTAAAATTGAGCATTTTGTCTATCTCAAAAATTGTTGGAACATAGTGTACAGTTGATTTAATTATTGAATAATTACGACTTGCAACTTTTTGTGTTATTTGAGTTTTAGTCGTATTGAACCTCACCCTACACTATTATAAAGACCATAGAAAGTTAGTTTGAGTATTGTGTCACCCCACATTGGTCTCCTATGCTAAAGTTACCATTTGGCTAGGTGTCCAGTCAGAAAGTCGTGTTGCACCACTAGTGTTTTAGTGTTTAACTTAGTGTAAAAACTAGGTTTATGTATTTATTTCTACAGTGACGAGTTACCAGGCATCTATAGCATTTTTATCGCTGCTTTTCTTTGCTAAAGGCAATTACTTTCTACAAATTTTATATACTGCTATAAACAATAAACTGTGATTTACCAACCATGTTAAATGCTGATCCTTGGGGTAGCAAGTTAAAACTTTACATGTTGTATTACTTTCAATATCTACAATGTTTAGGACAGTTTTTCATATCTCTCACATGTTTAAATAACGGGTTAAGGGAAAACTGTTAGTAGTGTACGTGATCATGACCCTCTTCTCCATATGTATTTACCGAGCACTGTTATATTCTATATGTAACTTTGTCGTATGTCTGATCCCGCATTTGTGTATGAACATACATCGATGCCGTTAAGGGTACGTATGTACACTTCAGAAACTTGATATGTACCGCTGTACATCCTATTCACCTATTGACCGATTCACGTACATGTTACGGTTTTAAACTTTTAAACTATATGTTGCCATTTCTAAAAAGAACCAATTAAACCATGATATGCCATGATTCTAGTTTATTACATTTCTGTTCATGCTTCGTATATTTAGTTTGTTAGAAACAGTACTTGCTTCCGTCCTGACATGATAACGTTGTAGGTATTCTTACTGAGGAGGAGTTGCTCTGTGACTCATATTATGGAATTACTGCCGAGGACCAGGCTTTGTCGTACGAGGATGTACCTGTGGAAAACTTCATCTAGTTTGTGTAGTTGCTCGGGATATTTAGTGTAGTCATGTATTAGACTACGTATTTTGTAACTGGACCTGTATCCAGTTTTACATTTCAGACTTGTACTTGGACTTATTATTATATGAGATGACTTTTGTGTTTGGAGCATTTATGACTCTTTATTACTAATAGAACTGTTAGCACATTTTAGTCTTATCTTGTTATCTCTAGAACAGCTTACTGTGCTTTATCTCAAGCGTAGGCTGGACATGACTCGGCCCGGCCCAATAATTTGGGTAGCGGGTCGTGACAGTACCTGAGCCCAAAGTTGATGTGGTTTAGTGATGAGCCTCCACAGAAGCTTGCCAACAAGAGCCTCATTGACCCAGCGGGGATTACGAAATCCCAATCTGCCCTCCTTCCTGGGCAGCATGAATTTTCTCTAAGCTATGTGATGCAGTGACCTTTAAGAATTATCATGACCCCACCAAAAGTCTCTACATTGACGATCAATGGAGTTGCATATGGCTTGAGGAATTTTATAGGTAGACATAGAGTAGATTGGAATGGATCCCAAAGTAGATTTGATCAAGACAGAGCGTCCCGCATGAGATAGCATATTCGCTTTCCAGCCCTTTAGTCGAGACGAGATTTTCTCAAGTAAATTGCTATATGTGCTGATCCTTGTTTTTGGGAGGAGAAGAGGATGTCCCAGATACTTGTCGGTGCTACACATAGGGGAAAGCTGGAGAATTCTGGAGAGCGTACTCCGATCTTGGGGGGAGACACTATGGCTGAAATGGATGCTCGACTTCCCAAAGTTGATCATTTGCCCGGACCATGAGGAGAATCTTTCAAGAATTCATTGAACAGTCGATATGGAGTTTGGGGAAGCATGGCCAAAAACTAGGATATCATCTGCAAAAAGAAGATGAGAAATAGAGGGAGTATATCGGTTGGTATGCACACCTCTATAAAGATCTTCCTGTTCGAATCGGTAGAATAATTGAGAGAGCACTTCTGAACATAATATGAACAAATATGGAGAGAGTGGGCAGCCTTGTCTAATCCCTCGTTTTGAGTAAAAATAACCCTCCGGAGAGCCATTAATAAGAACCGAGAAACTTGGTGTAGTAATACACTTCATGATTAGGTCGTTTGTATGATCACGAATCCCAGTCCGTTCAATACGGATTTGATAAACGGCCAAGCAAGGCGATCATATGCCTTAGCCATATCAATCTTCATTGCAAAGGTTTTACTCTTCTTAGAGCGATTATTCATGGCATGAAAGATTTCATGTACAATAATACAGTTATCTGATATCTGTCTGCCATGCACAAATGCATTTTGGAAAGGAGAGATTAATTTGTCCATTAAAGGACGAAGTCTGGAAGCAAATATTTTAGTGATGATTTTATAGGAGACATTGCACAGGACAATAGGCCGAAAATCCGTAGCAGTTTTTGGGGTAGCACATTTAGGAATAAGTGCTAGATGAGTATGGTTCATACCCTTATAGAGCTCACCATTTGCAAAAATTTTTGAATAGTATTTGTGAGTTCATTCCCAACCACTTGCCATCCTTTCTGATAAAACAATGCGGGGAACCCATCGGGCCCAGGAGCCTTGAGAGCTCCCATACTACGGACAACTTGTTCAATCTCGAAAGAGTTAGGAATCGAGCCCAGAAATTTGGATTCATCCCCTGTTAATATACTCGTAGAGAAGACAAACTCCGGGTCCATAGGTAGAGAGTCATCCGTGCCAAGGAGAGTGGAGAAATGAGTAATAATAGATGAAGAAATTACCTCAGGATCCGAGGTCCATGATCCGTTGGGGAGCTGGATCGAGCGGATATCATTCCTTCTTTTCCTGATAGAGGCCTTAATATAGAAATATTTAGTGCACTTGTCTCCTTCATTAATCCATTTGCATCTGGCCCGTTGGCACCAGTAGGCTTCTTCGAGCATGAAGAGGCCATTAAGCTCCTTCATAATCTCTCTCGGCAAGCATAAGGAATGAAGATGGTGTTCTCTTCTGAATGGCCAGCAGCTGATCTTGAAGAGAGTGGATACGGGATTTAATTGCTTTGAAAGACGACCGACCCCAACTGTGGAGTTTACTCATGATACATTGTAATTTGTCCATGAAGTTAGCACCAGGGATAGAATTAGCCGCCAACCAAGAGGAAGACAGAGTATCTGTGTAGTTTTCATTCTTGAGCCAGTAACTTTCGAAACGAAGGGGCCGCTTTCTCCTCGGAGTACGGTTATTAGTGTTGAGCAGGATAGGAGCATGGTCACTGTTATATCTAGGGAGAGTGTGGACAGTGGAGTTTGGAAACTTACTGCACCATTCGCCAGTCGCCAGTCACAAGAGCTCGATCCACTCTTTCCTTGATAAGGTGAGACAAATTTCGACCATTAGACCAAGTGAACGTCGGACCAACCATCCAAGATCAATGAGCCCGCAATAGTCAATCATCTGCAGGAAGGAGGAGTTCGATTGCTATCGTAGCCTCGGCCCTCGAATTTGTCCTCAACAATTGTGATGGCGTTAAAGTCACCAATGCAGCACCATGGGATTGTAAATGAATCTGAGAGTGTCTTAATAGACTCCCAGAGCAGAGGTCGATCTTTTTTCCGTAGGCATCCATAAACACAGAGGAGATTCCATATTGGAGTGTCATCATCACTTCTAATAGAATAATAAGATTGGGAGAAGAAAAGGAGACTGGGACATTGATATCATCAGTCCAGCCTAGCCAGAGTCCTCCCGATCGGCCAGTCGGGGGGACGGAGTGAGTATTTAGGAAACCTAAGGAAGGCAGGATTTGGAAAGAATATTGAGAAGGGGAGAGAGTTTCAGAAAGGAATAAGAGAGAGGGATGGGTTGCAGAGAGGAATGAGCGAAGCGTTTAAACTGTCGTGGCATTCCTTAGCCCACGACAGTTTCAGGAAAACTCTAACATTTGTTAAGCGACTGTTGACCGACAGCCGCCGTACCTGTAGTGTCTTGGGGCATGATGAATAGAGGATCAGCCAATCGCTTCGCAGCTCTGGGATTATTGATAGCAGGGAGATGACGCTTTTTCGATATCATAATGGGTGCTATGGGGGAAGTAGAGATGGACTGACTCATACGAGCCCGTCGCTTCTAAGTCAGTTTGCGGAGAGGAAGAGCTTTCTTCGGAGAGGGAGTAGGCGAGGGGGGAGTTCGATGATGGGATTGTTGTTACAGGGGGGGCAAAAAGTATGAAGTGGGATCAATGCATGGTGATGATAGGGTGGGTAGATCAGTAGCAAAGTGTGGAATAATATTGCAGGAGTGGGACCCACAGGACGACCCCACACATGGGTCAGTATAATGCCCATATCTCGTATTACGTATTTAGAATACGTGTACGTATTTTTACTCGTATTGCATGTCTTCCTGCTTGATTTATTTTGGTCATTTCTTTGCTTGGTTCATCTTGGTTCGGTTCGGCTTGTTGGCTTGGTTCGATTTTGTTGGAAAACCAACCCCTACCTACCACCACCATCACCATTTATTAACTCCCACTCCTCTCTCTCTCTCCTCATTACTTCTCTTCCATTACTTCTTCTTCCTCACCCATTACTCTTCTTCACCTACCAGGAAGAGAGCTAGGCAAGTGTAACTTGCTTCATGGAGGAAGTCACATTTTATTGTTCTATTTTCTTCTCCACAAAATTCTAGGCCTCTTTAGTACTTAGTGTTTTCAAATTCCATGGCTCATTCTATATAGATCTAAGTTTCTAGTATTTTCGATTTTCTTGGTTTTGATCTACTAAAATAGCTTGTTTTCGAAAACTAGGAGTTCCATGTGGAAGGCCTCATGATTTTGCACAAGTTTGGTTTTGGGATGGCCGGATTTCACCAAGTCCTGGCCGAGATGGAGTTTCCTTGAGTTCCTGAGCTTTTACGCATGTTTGACCTTGCCATATGGAGAAGATGAAGTTTTACGCACACGTTTACGTGCCAGCGTATCATCTCAGCCTTCTACGCTCATGTTCTAACGTGATTAGCGTAATGCCCCTTTTACGCCCACGCAATAGCGTGCCAGCGTACTCCATTTTACGCTGAGTTCCTACAATTTTACGCTCGGGGCTCTCCCGCTCGCGTAAAACCATGCTCGCGTAAAATCCCTGGCTCGAGCAGACTCTCGCTAGCGTAGAGTTTCACTAGCGTAAAGTTCTGCCCGAGTGTTCACTAGCGTAGAGTTTCGCTCAGGGTTTGCGTGCGTAGAATTCTACTCGGGTAAAATCTTACGCGCGTATAACTCCGCCTGCGTAAAACCCGGCTAGCGTAAAACCCCACCCGCATGTATCCTTGCTCGCGTAGAGCTATCTTACCTTACTCTTGCCAGCGTAAGCCACTTTACGCTTAAAGGCCCCTTGGTCTAGCGTAGTAGTACGTGCGTAGAGACTTGAGTTCCTATGGCGTACACCTTTACCCCTTTTTTTATATATATATATTTTACGCCCATTTTATATCCTTACGCCTTTTGTCATGAACTTGATAATCACGAATTTATTTAATATGTTTGGAAATAATAATTGAACATGACATGGTATGGCAAGTATACCTGACATGATTATCTCGAATTGCTGTTGTGACGGCTAACATGACATGGCATGACATGACAAGAATGAATAACCTGGACACCGTGGGCGATTGTGCTTGTACAAATAAACCAGTATTGTCTCGCATCATGTCTAGGACAGGGACCCCTGAGTACCACGATCAGGGGCACCTTCTGAAATTGACTAAGGTTAATAACTAGAATAATCCAGTAGTCATGAAGAGATTTCCCAGCTACAGGCAATTCCGTTATCTGGGCGCTCAAGGACTTGTAGCCTGCCGACGAGTAGGGCACATTTTCAGCACACTGCCACGTGTTGCACCCCTGACATGATATTTCGACCTGGATAACCTGGATGGTCTGCAGGGCTTGTGGGTGTGGAATAATCTCACTGCATCTTGCTAGTAACTAGGCCTGTGATAACCCTAGTTAGTTAAAGTATCAAGCCGTACTTATTGCTTGGCCGTGATTGTTGGATGAGGAATAATCAGTATAGTCTTGTCTTGATCCTGTACAAGATTGTTACATGTCCTGATTTCTTATTTTATCTTGCCGATAAATGGTGGGAGAAACTAAGTTCTGTTCAGACGAAGGGTTACAACCCCGGTCCTTGTTTGGTTTACGGGTTGTAACCTGGTTATCTGAATAGTCCCATGGCTATCTCATCGTATATCACCTGTCATGCTTTTTCTTAATTACTGTCTTTTATTATGTAATTATATTCTTGTGCAAATTGCTGGTTTTAGTTCCTAAGTGAAGCCTCCTTTGTGGCACTTGCTCTTTCTGGGATCTGACCCAGCTGGTTTTGTATGGCCAGATACCGGAGCAACTCCAGAGGATCTACCGACTTTCCAGTCAGATGGTGACCACTAGAAGGAACCCTGGCAACGAGTGGATTTATTTTGGCTCTCCCATTATATTATAAAAATATTCTTTTGAGGCGTTTAGCCGGCGAGCACGTGCTAGCTCGTGTATATTTTACTTACTGTCTGCCTACGAGCTGTAACATGATTGACAAATCCTAGGGTTGATCATGTATGACTGAAACTCTTGCTAGTCCTCATATTTTGTAACGACTAGCTTCATGATCAGCTGAATATGTAATGTTTGGGACGTCTTACGATTGTATATTTGGTGATCTTGCATCTTGTAACTCTGACTTACTTGCTTGTGATTGAGACAATAGGCTTGTTCTTGACCATAGGAGACTGATGGCTTGTAGTTAAACCCTCATATATCTAGACAGCCGTGACCGTATAGCGAGGTGGGTTGTACTTCAATATACATAGCTGGCTATGTCCGCCCTCGCTCTCCAGTATTCTGGTTCTGGGGCATGACAGTCAGGGAGATTCTCATAAGAAGAGGGGGACCTGCACCACAAGTCGAACTCCGAGTTGTCATTCTCCATATGGTCACTGTCCATAAGGTCCGGAGCAATATCAACCACAACATTCACTTGGAGTATATTTGAAGAGCCAGATGTAGAGTGGAAATTGACAAGTGGGAGAACAGAGATAATCACATGGGGAGTCAACCCCGCAGAAGCATCAGGAGAAGGAACTCCCCTGTTTATAACTGTAAGAGAAAGATCAGCTTGGGGGTCGAAACTTCTCAGATGAGGGGGGTGTACTTTGCAGCCCGATGAGTAAGGATTGGGGAATGGCCAGAATCACGATCCACTTCTGTCATAGTGTGAGGAGGTATGTGGGATAGCTTGTCCCTGATTGGATTAGAAGGAGAGGCAACTGCTCTGGATCCTCTCGAATCATCTTTCCGGGGAATGGGTGCATGAGCAACTCCTCGATCCTCCATGAATCGACGATCCAATGGTCGATGTTGGATAGCCCTGTAATCTTCCTCCTTGATCCTAGGTTGCAGCAAGACCGCAATCATATCATTCTCTGCTGCAGACCAGTCTTCCCCAATAAGAGATTGGAAAGACTCTCTTTCAGTGCAGGCATTTATAGAATGGCCAACCTTAGCACAGAAGACGCACAACCGAGGCAGGCGTTCATATTTGATAATGATCGAGCCCATCGATTGTCCATCAATCAAGGTGGAAATAGCTTTCTTCAGGGGCTTGGTAATATCAATAAGGATTTTAATCCTGGCAAAGGTTTTCCACTTAGCTTCATCTTCCATGGAGCACTGTCTGGGGGAGCCAATGCCTTCTGCAATTCTGGTGACATCCTTACAATTCAAGAATTTCGGGGGCAATCGGTGGAGTTGAATCCAGAAATCGGTATACTGGAATCGATACTCTTTCGGGAGTTTCCCAGGATCGCATCTTTCAATAGCTAAGAGATCATCATTAATACTCCATGGCGCATCCAGGAAAACTCGATCCACCACCGCCGGAGAATCCAGACGCGCCAGAAAAGTTCCAGCGTCTAGGTCCAGATCCGAAACCTGAACTTGATCAGATGTTTTCCATAACTTTGGTAGGATAGAACCCAAAGAGAGGCTCGTGAATCTTCGAGAGGAGAAGAGTTTGATGGCAATGGTGGAAGCCCAATGATCTGCCACCAGACTCTCTCTCGCGGAGAGAGAGAGAGACGGCAGTCGCCGGACCTTGAAGGCTGAAAAGGGCCGCCATTTGTTCGACAACATCTCTGTACGAAGCCATGGGGGAGGGGGGATAAAGGAGGGAGAGAGCGGGTGAGAGACCAGCGTGGTGGTGGATGAGGGAGGAGGAAGCGGCGAGGCACATAGGCCTTGCTAGAAAGGGGCGGCGCAAACCCTAGGGTTTGGAGAGGAATCGCCAGGGAGAACAAACCCTAGGGGCACCAATTTTTTTATGTACTATTTAATGTGCCTAAGCCCAATTATGAATAAAAGCTCAGCATATTTATTCTAATCATTTTAGTCTCCGTAAAAATTATTTTATTTTGTTGTATATAGGATATCTAAATGCATATAATACAAAAAAAAAGAGTTACTCATACAAAATGAAAAGAAATTGTGCAATATATACCAAAATTCTCTATCACTATTGTCGCTCTAACAATTTGACGCTTTTAATCTCCTCTACCCCTCGGTCATTGCCAATCTCCTCTCTCTCTCTCTCTCTCTCTCTCTCTCTCTCTCTCAAAGATAATTGAACATCATAGCAAGTTACAATTTTATTCTTGAATCTAGATATCTAGAGCTTCAGAGGCCATACATATTTCTTTTCTCACTGATTACCATATCTACACATGCGATAATGTGATTTATGTCTACAAGTTGATTTCCTAGATCAACATATATAATTACTTATGTAAATGTAATATATACCAAGTTCAAATTCAATACTTTAATTGTTTGGTTTCCTTCTATAGGTTTTTCTGTGTTGATAATCCTATTATAGCATTGTCGACAAAAAAGAATTTATACGAACATTATGCTTTGAAAGAACCACTTTCAGAGTTCACCTTAAGTTTTCAAATTTAAAGTCCGGCATTGTAAAAACATACAATAATAAATTAATAAAGAATGATCATTAGAAAAAAGATTTTACTAAGAATTTATGCTATAGTGAAACACATTTTTAGAATAATATTGTTTTCCGTGGGACAAGTGAAAATATATATAAAAAAGAAGAAGGAAATTTAAAGTTTAACTGAAATGACAGTAGAATTTGATCAAATTATCCAATAACGTGTCAGACGCATTAAAGATGGCGAACTTGGATACGCTATTACTTGAGCAATACTAAAAAAAAAAAAATAATAATAAGGTTGTTAGCTTCTCAAATAAAAAATATAATAATTAATATGGCGATTATTTTATTTTATTTTTAAAGATAAGTACTATAAGACTTTTAGAAAAAAACATCCAGTAGTGTGCGACAGTTGCACGACAGAAAAAGCCAGCCGTAAAGAGTGCTAGTTCAAGTCTTTCATTTTCATGAATATTAATATATTTTAGAAGGTCATTATGCATTTCACAATTTTAAGATTATATATATAAATGGAAAGAAACAAGTGTTAAAAACATGAGGACGAAATATTAAGTTTAATTAGCCAAAAAAAGATATTAGGATATTATGTTATAGCAATGCTATTTCATACATCATTCAGTGGAGTCCAATGACATCAAACGACAACAATACGTTCGGATTTACACATACCGAGAGTGATTTCCAAAAACTGGAAATTGCTGAGAAACCCAATTTCGGGGTGGGCTTTTATGAAATGCCAACCCGCTGGATGAGTTTTATGAAATATCCAGAATTAAGTATTTTCACGTTAAATATTCCAAGATTCCCTTTTAGATGCCACCCGCTGGAAACTGCTATTTTTATAATACCGAAACTACCCCTCCGCGCGAATTGGTCATCTATATGTATTTGAATTCAAAAAACTCAGATCTGGATTGCGATCTTCGTCTTCTTCTTCTTCACGGAAAATCTGAATTCCATTGCTCTCATCTTCAGCAGAGATCGCAAAGATCGTTCGTAGTTCGGTGTGCTTTTCTTCAGTCGAACTCAGATCATCGCTCGTCATCATCATCACCATCATCATCATCTTCATCGTGGAGACATTTGAAGTTTTCCAACGATTAGGTCAATTGTGGAGAGAAGATCTTTCTTCTTCTTTTCCATAAGGATTATCATCGTTTTGAAAGAAGAACGAAACTCTTTATTTCTGACAAAATTTTTCTAAAAAAAAATATTTTCCGTGTTAAAACCACGGAGAATGACCATTCTCCGTGCTAAAATGACGGAGAATGACTATTCTCCGTTTTAAAAACCACGGAGAATGGCATTCTCCGTGTTAAAAACCACGGAGAATGACAATTTTCTATGGGTTTTAACACGGAGAATGCCATTCTCCGTGGTAAAGTGACGGAGAATGGCCATTCTCCGTCATTTTAGTACGGAGAATAGCTATTCTCCGTGGTTTTAACACGGAGAATGGTCACATTCTCCGTCTTTTTTAATACGGAGAATGACCATTCTCCTCCATGTTAACACGAGATTGGTCATTCTCCGTGTTAATATCACGGAGAATGACCATTCTCCGTGTCGAAAAAGACGGAGAATGACCATTCTCCGTTGTAAAAAATGACGGAGAATGTCCATTCTCCTACGTTTTAACACTGGAATGACCATTCTCCGTGCTAAATTATACGGAGAATGGTCATTCTCCGTTTTATTTAACACGGAGAATGTCATTCTCCGTTTTATTTAACACGGAGAATGGCATTCTCCGTGTTTCTAACACGGAGAATGGTCAAGTGCTAAATTATACGGAGAATGGCATTCTCCGTGCTAAATTACACGGAGAATGACCATTCTCCGTCATAATTTAGACGGAGAATGGCCATTCTCCGTCTAAATTATGACGGAGAATGGTCATTCTCCGTGTAATTTAGCACGGAGAATGACCATTCTCCGTGTAAATTAAGACGGAGAATGTCATTCTCCGTGTTACTAACACGGAGAATGGTCATTCTCCGTGTAAATTAAGACGGAGAATGCCATTCTCCGTGTTACTAACACGGAGAATGACCACCCTCATGCGAAATTAACATTTTTTGTGTTCTAACACGGAGAATGGTCATTCTCCTGCATTTTATGGTTAGCTGAAACTTTGGAGGGCCATAACTTTTGACTGGGAGGTGGAAACGAGGTCCCGTTTGTCTCAAAATGAGCGTATCGTCGAGGAGACTGAAAGTAACAGTTTCTTTGATAGACGGCCTTCCGAAATTTTAGAATCGCAAAAAAAATGATGTTTGGACCTCCGTTTTAGCACTTTTGCCGTTTGTCTCGGTCTTTCCGAAATTTTTCGACGAGTTTTTGAAGATTTTTGAGGAGAAAACCTAGATTCGAAAGTGAGCAGCGTATGGAAGAAGATGAAGTATCGAAACATTTTTTTAAGAGCAGTTTCGTGCACTACAAGAAAAAACCCTTTTAATGACGCTCGACAGGGAGTTTTAATGACGGCTGATACATAAGCGTTATCAAGTTGAAAAATACCTTTTTTCTATGACGGTTTGGACTAATTTTGGGCTTTTTATAACGTTTATAAAACAAAACGTCATTAATACTTTAGAGCGGTGGCAAACTTGTAATTTTTTCACTCTATAAAAGCTAAGTGGGAGAGAGAAAATTTATTTCTCATCCATTTTCTAAGGAGCAACATCTCTCCAAACCTCTTCTCCCCCAATTTCCTCAAGAGTTAGGTTAGGGTTTCTGATCGATGGATCTTAGCCGAGGTGCGATCTCTCCAAACCTCTTCTCCCCCAATTTCCTCAAGAGCGGCCGTCCCCTCGGGTCCAAGAACAAGCCGAAGCCCCCGGTGATCATCACCCGCGAGAGCGCCAACGCCCTCCGCGCGCACATGCTGGAGATCGGCGGCGGGTGCGACGTCTTCGGCTCCGTGGCCGCCTACGCCCGCCGTCGCCAGCGCGGCGTCTGCGTTCTGAGCGGGAGCGGCGCCGTGTCCGACGTCAGCCTCCGCCAGCCCGCCGCCGCGGGCGCGGTCGTGACGCTGCGCGGGAGGTTCGAGGGGAATATTGTCTCAATTTCTTTCTCTGATAGAATATTGTCTCAATTTCCTATTATTCTTTGAGGAGAATTTTTGGATCTGATGCCATTCTATAGTTTTTTTTTAATACTTTTTCTTATTTATCTAGGGTTCATACTCACCATTCCCATTTTGAGTTAGGTTAAAGAGAAAATTAAAAAAAAATGGTAGTGTCCGTGCACTGTTACTTAGTCATGGAATTGTGTTGTGCTTTCAGTCAGTGCATAAACCTTTTCACTTTGCTAGGTCTTGTGTCACCTGCTCAATGCAGCAACCCCCCTGATTAAATATTAGTATAGCCCCTCCGAAAGGGATTTTTTTTTTGCAGTGTCATTTAACAATTTTAGCCGACCCCCCAACATTCGAGATAGAGGCTTTGTTGTTGTTGTTGTCGTCGATGTTGAGTGTTTATACTGCAATTTTGTTAGGTTTCGTGACCCTAAAGCTTTCTAATTTCTCCTTGGTAACTGCTCTCCTAATTTCTCTTCTAATATTGAATGAAATTTAGATTCTCCAAATTTGATTTGCATATCTGTTTCTATCAGTTATTTGCATCCTATCTAAGTTTGATGATATCTAGATGTCTTGGTAATTTATAGACCTCAGTTCCTACTCTTGTCACATACAGGTTCATATCTAGATGTTCCCAGAAACTTGATCCTGAGGTACTTTGCATATCACAGAATTTAAGTGACTAACAATCTGTGAATGGTTAGTGCTGTATATACCTACTGTATGATACATTATAGAAAATCTCCTGGGTTACACTTGTTGGACCAGATAACCATTTGTCTATCACTTTATGATCATATGGGTTTTAATTCTAGATTGAGGTTCCGTTGGGCTAGTTATTTTGTGTGGTCCATCACCTTCAATAATATTGCCCCAGTTATTAACTTGAATTGGTTTAGGATTGTAAAAGAACTACATTAGTATCCAGTTGGGATATCGAGCTTCGGGTAAATGTGATCCATATACCTTCAGAAGAGCTAACAGTCAGTTTGCAGGGAAAAAAAATATATGTGACAATGTTTAGACTTCTTTTGATAGTTACATTCATAAATAATAGAATCTTTTGGTTATCTCCATCTTGCTTACTGGTGTTAGTTCTTAGCATATATATTTTTATTTCTTTTAATTTTGTTTCGCTTCTTGTAACCTAGTTTATGTTTATTCTGCTTCTGAATATATAATGAACAGCTTGTGCTCTTTGCGGCTTGGAAGAGGCTTCTCCCATGACTGTGACTCGGTATTTCCTCTCCTAAAGTTTGGGTAACAAGTCTTCCACACAACTTAACATGGATTTATTTAAGTTCAGTTAGCTGCCTTAGTTTCTGCTCTGTGAGCTTTTACTTGTGTTAACAAAGTATATATTAGTCTTGGATAAGACCAGTTTTATCCTCATTTAGTTGATTTACCTTTTACTTTCATCTATGTCATACTTCTGTACTTGCAAATTGACCTGAGTTACTACGGACTATAATATAACTTGAATGAAAGAATGAGCTATTTTACATATGCCAGAAAAAGCAAATACATTACATGGTAACAACTATGTGTTTGTGGTGAATCCTTGGTTGTAGAAATTGGAGTATTGGTGGCATAGATTTTAACATGGTATTAGACCAATTACAGTTTTATTTATTTAGAAGGTTCAAATCATGAATGGCATATTTTAAATTGGTTGAAAAAAAAATAATTCCTTTCCCTCTATGTTGGGACTACATAATTTTTTCCCTCTATGTTTTATTGCTTGTGTTTCAAGGACTTACTTGCTTATTGGTTCATAATTTTTTCTTGACCGGTCTGGATGGCTCATTGGTTGGGGAGTTTCCTAGGTACTGTTATCCCTAACTATAAGTTACATGTTGGTGCTGCTTGAGAAGTTTGATGCTGGCTGCTCAGCTTCCAATGTAATCTTTTTTAAGCTTATTCATGTTGATTTAAGAGAATGTACTGTCAAGTTTATTCATGCTTCCAATGTAATCTTTTTTTTGTTTTTTTTTCAGCTTTCCTTCTTTCATATGTGGACCAATCAATTGCAAGAGACATTAAATTCAAACAAACGAGGATACTGCTTTTTTCCATAAAGATTTTAGCAGTTGGAGGACCTTTAGTCCCTGGTAGTCCAACAGAGCTCTGGGTGCAGGTTTTTTGGTAGTTGTAAATGTATATATGTATTTGTAAATGTATATATGTATTTGGATATTCTATTTTGAGAATGTAATGAAGATGTTGATATGTACTCTATTTTGAGAAATGTAATAAAGATGGTGATATATAATGTTAATTTGATTTTTAGGCCTGACAATTATATGGGCTGATTTGGATGTGCTAATTTGAATAGTATAAAGTGTTATAAATGTGCTGCATTGAGCCTATTCATGTTATCTATTCATGACGTTTTAAAATTGTTCTGAATTGTGCACTATATATTAACTATTCATAACGCTTTTATAGGAACTATTCATGACGGTTATTTTATGACGCTTTTAAAAAATATTTATAACACCCGTTTTCATGACGGTTGCTGTGAAAAAAAAAGCGTCATGGTTCGTCATTAATGACGCTTTTTAGCCGTCATTAAAAGGGTTTTTTGTTGTAGTGGTGGGTGTTTTCAATAAATTAAAAGGAAGGGCAAAAGGGTCATTTGGAACCCGCTTTGGATAAGTTTCTCTAATTCTGGACACACGATGAAAGTTTTTTAAGCGGTGGATTTTACATAAAACTTTTTTAGTTTTTGGGCGTTCCATAAATTCTCCCTTCCAAAAACTCTACTAACAGGTCTCGTTTGGTTCGCAGAAAAGAAAGGAAAAAAATTTGATTATATGATTTTTTTTTCTTTAAAAAATTGCAAATTTCAAAAAAAAAATTTTCGTTGTTTGGAAAAATCAAAAAATCAAGAAAATTGAGAGGGAAGTAAATGCTTACAGGGGAAAATAAATCATTGGATTAGTGGGAGGAACAACTTTCTTCCTCATTTTTCCTCCTCTTGGGAATCACATTATTTTTCTCTTCATTTTCTTTGGCATCCAGACAAAGGAAATGAATCACTTTTCTTTTCCAAGATTCTAATTCTGCGAACCAAACGTGGCCATAGTGTATAAAGCACAATTTTATGTTATAATTGATTTTCCCCCTTCTAAAGGAATACCTAATAATTTGATTTATGACATAGAAGAAGAATATTTTGTTACTAACAAATAAAATAACACTATTAATCCTTTCCAAAGCATCATTTCGAATTATTCTTTCCTAACTGACATGACATCTGACATAACAACTGATATGACAAATTTTAAAATTTATTTAAATTAAATATTGATATTAAAATTAAAATTAGGCTAAATTATAATTTGATACCCTCAACTTTTCAAGTTTTTCAATTTGATATCATATATGTACTAACTTAATACCATCAACTATTGTAAATTTTTATTTTGATATCCTTAGTCAGTCAAAGTTAACTTTTCTGTTTAAAATAAATCCCTAAAAGAGTCCCTTCCTCCTTTGTCACCCCCCCCCCCCCCCCCCCCCCCCCCGAGCAACCGCTGCTCCAAGTGCCCGTTGCTGCTACTCCAACAGTCGTCGCCACCCACGCCCCTCGCTGCTGCTGCTGCTACTGCTCAATGTTGTTGTTGATGCACGTCCCCTCCCCCCTCCGGCAGCCATTGTCTCGCGACAACCCCCCTACCCCACCATCGCCAGCGTCGAAGAGAGAGAGAGGTAGGAGGGTTGTCGAAAAGAGGGTAGGAGAGAGAGAACGAGGGGATATTGGGGGTATTTTTGTCATTTTACTTCTCTGACTAACATCGTTAGGACAAGAATATATGGAGGGTATTAAGTTAGTACATATAAAAACCGAGGATATCGAGTTGAAAATTTTGAATAGTTGATGGTATCAAATTGTAGTTTAGTTTTACAATTAATAAAAAAAAAATTGGATGATAAATTTTTTGGATAAAATTTGCGATGCTAGTTGTCATATCAGATGTCACCTAATAGAAGATGACATCACCCAACTTTTTTGGAATATTTAAAATATTATGTCAACTGCCACACAAGGATGTTAATTTAGAGGAACATTTTAGAACCGAACTCGTGTGGCTCTTGTGGTTACTAAGGAGAGTGGGCCCAACAGACATGCAATGAAGCGTGTAAAAAGTCCAGTGCGTATCGCCGGAAATCTAAAAAAAAGGAATAATTCAGAGGAATTATGAGCATTACTCTAACAAATAATATTGGAATTGACTCGAAAGTGGAAGGAAAAAACATGATTTTGATTCTTTAGATTAAGCTCGTCTTGATTAATCACGATACTGGGATTCTAGCTTGATGATGATATATGGTCTCTACTCTACGAATTGCTTAAGCTACACATGCACTGCTCTCGTCCTACTCATCGGGCTGTGCAACGGGCTCATCGGACAGCCGGCCGCCACGCAGCCCGACCCCGTCCTAATCGCAGGTGTCGGCTCCCGCAGCGGAGGAGAAGATGGCTCTGTCGTCAAAGTCGACGTTGCTGACGTAGTGTTCGAATCAGTCTCCCGCTGCTCTTTTCCTCCGAAGAGCGGAGAGTTCTCGTACTCCAGCTCGACCAGCTCGAGCGTGAGCCGGCCGTCCCCCCTGCGCACCCGGAAGTACTCGTGGCGCCTGGCCCTGACCTCCCTGATCACGAGGCTCCCGTCCGCGCGGCGGCTCCTCGCGAGCACCCACGGCATGCGGCACGACAGACTGGCGGTCCTGGCGAGCAGCGGCATCGGCGGCGGGAACTTGCGGTAGCGGCCCCTCCCGTACGAGGCCCAACACGCATTGTCCTCCTCTAATATTTCTGCGGGCTCTCTCTCCTCCTCCTCCGCAGCGGCCTCTCGTGCGTCGTCGTCGGCGCCGCCCTTCTTCTCCTCGCACGCGACGAGAGGGTTGACGGTCGACGTGACGCGACTGCGGTCGACGCGGTGCGATCGACGAAGGCAGCCGAGGCCCCCGTCGGCGTCGCCGGGGGCGAAGGTCTTCAGGCCGAGGGGCTGGGGGGATATAGTGGGGGATGGTTTGAGTTTCGGTGCATGCATGGTTACGTTGGTGCCGGTGGCTCCGTTCTTCCTAAACAAAGACGAGAGCATTGGAAATTCCTATTTGTATTATATAACTACTAATAAAATCATGAAATGGCTATGAGAGGATGTACATGTATATATATACACACACAGCGGAAATAAATGCTGTGATTTTGAGAGAGGAGAGATTCAAGGATTGGGAGGAGGAGCGGTGACAGCTAAGGAGGAGCTGCTGCTATACTGTGAGAATTTGACAGTCATTTGTTGTAAATTGTAGTCAAGGAAGAGAGAGAGAGAGAGAGAGAGAGAGAGAGAGAGAAGAGAGAGGGGAAAGGATCAATCTCCAAAGGACTGAACTGTAAAATTTTGATGCAAAACAAATCGAAAATTATATTTTGCCCGCAATTTTGCTTCACCGTAGGTCCACGTGGCAGCAAATCATCGGTCTCTTCTGCTATTATTTGGGACAAGATGTCAATAAAAGGCTGACACGTGATCTCGATCACGTCCGAGGTCACAACCCACAGCAAATTCCTTCCATTTTGGATTGATAACTTTTGATAAGATCGAGTACTTTTGGTATATTGGATCTCTTATTTTTTGAGATTTTTTTTGGAACTTAATTAGTTAGTGAAATCTAGAACAAACATACAATGCACTTCCGCTCAAAAATATCCACCAACCAATATAGATGACTCAAGTGTTCAAATAATAATTAATTCTGTGTGTGTAACACCAAATCTTATAGCATTCACTCGACATCAATAAAAACCTTGGACTCTTTACATGAAATAAAAATAAAATCCTAGAGGAACTCATGAGTTTTTTTATTTTTAAAATTCGGCCATGAACGACCGTTGGATTATATGCATTTGATGTCTTATTTGTTTTTTCTAGGAACTAAAGCGTAAAATAAGTACAATTTTGTCGTTGATATAATTTACGTATCACATTCATATTGTAACTTATTTTATTTTGAATTCTTATTTGAGTTTCTTTAGTCGATTTGAATAAAAATAAAAATCCTTCAAAATTACTCTCGTCTGTAATTCTATACTAGCTAATAATAATAATAATAATAATAATAATAAAACAAAAGAAAATTGTTATTTATTATTATGTATTTTGGAACAAGGATTAGTTTGCAATTCTTACAAATTATGCCCATTTGTGCATATTTCTAACAGAAAATTGTAAAAAAGGCATTAAAGTTTGTTGAAATCCTAAGAAAAGCATAAAGTTTGGAGAAATTCTAAAAAGAGCATCCATCCGGACTTTGAAAGTCCGGATGCTGACCTCATCCCCCTTATCTCCTTTAATCCATACTTAATGAAATGTATAACATACTGGTTAAGAGTGGCCGTACTTTAAAAGTCCGGTTCCTTTAATCCAACGCAATGAACAGAAATGTTAAGAGTGTCCGGACTTTAGAAGTCCACATAACTCTAATGTTATTTTTATAATTTTCTGAGAAGTAAATATACAGACAACAAATTTTTTCTGACATTCCTTCAGTACAACATACTATGTACTTTCTGCCATTTCCCATTTACATAAGTTTTTTTTTTTTTCCAACATTCAAACTCAACTTTGCAATTTGAACACCACAAGACCATAAGAACACCTATATTGAAGAAGTCCGGACTTTTAAAGTCCGGCTCCCCACTAGCAATTTCTCCAACCGGACTTTTAAAGTCCGGCCACTACATCTTAGAATTTCGTTAAGCGGTCATTAACGTTAACGTTAAGTGGGAGGGTGAGGGACATCCGGACTTCAAAAGTCCGGCCTGATGCTCTTCTTAAAATTTTACTAAACTTAACGCTTTTTTTAAAATTTCACATAACTCTAATGCTTTTTTTTACAATTTTCTCTATTTCTAAATATGATTTACTTGTGAAGGAACTTGACTGATAATGCATACACTAGAATTTGAGTAAATGAGGAATGTTAATGTACTCCAACTCCAAATGGACGGATGTAGTTGATTCATACTGTAGTTTTCGGAGCATGCTCTATTTTCCACAAGTAGGAACTATCAAGCACCCCCTGAGAGTGACCTCTAAAATGCAAAGTCAGGTCATTCACCACCGTTGAGGTTTCAGAAACGAGTAGCATTTGAATTGATCGGAGGTTATATTCGATTTTGTAAGTGACGATTATTAGACCCTTCCTTTTTTATTTGGACAATGCCCACTGACGGTGGATATGTGAATCAGATCCAAGGAGGCGAGGCCCAAAGGTTGAGGAGCTCACTTTTTTTTTTAAAAATGTCCAACATAACGTACAAAATTTTGTACACGATGCATTGTATGGAGTGTTGGAGAATTTTATTGTACCCTGTCGATTCATGAGATGAATAGCATAAATTAAATTGATTGTGGAAGCGTACCTGAATCCATTGTCTTTGCTTGACGGATCTTGAAGCAAACGTCTCTTTATGGGGTTTGATCTTCCAATCCGCTATGGCCCTTAATAACAAAGATGAAATCTTTGTTCCTCTCTTTGTTGATGGGGATACAGAAGAGAATAGAGAAACCATCTCTTTGGTGGCCGTATGAGTTGGGGATCATAACCCTAATGAATACACATATATATAGATATGTGTGTTGTGATATTTCTAATTTGGCCCATCATCAAATTAGAATTATCTCTGGTATCTACACATTAATTCCATGACAATTTATACCCTTAAGCCAATTTTTCAAATAGACCACTTTAATTTGGCTTAATTATTTAGATAGTCCAAACACAATTAATTTTACATGTGTGGCCCCATAATTATTGAATAATTCCAACAATCTCCCACTGGGCCACATATGTAACCTTATAATTGTGTTAACCTTAGTGAGCTCATAAATTGCTATCTTAATCCTTATGGTATATCCGGACAATCTCGTCCATTAACCACATCAACATAGGATCAAAGCGGCCTTCGTCACATATAGCGTAACTAAACCATCAATGGTCACATATACCAATATAGCTAAACGACATATATCAATCATGGATGCGTAGCATGAAAATTACACGCAATGTGATCAATACATGTCTATTTCCAACTGGTCCTCCTTAACTTTAATGAGATCAATACTTTAACATAATGAAAACAGAAAGAACTGAATTTTTATATATCTGATCAGATAAATATGCAAAATACTTTAATACATAAATGTGTCCAAAACCAAAAGCACCCAAATACATAAAATACAAACTCCCACTATATTGCCATATTCTTAATTAGCACCCAAATGAGCAGTATGCTCATGAAAGACCCTGGGTGATAATGCTTTTGTGAGCGGATCCGCTAACATAGAGTTTGTCCTAATGTGCTATATGAACACTATAACCATTCTGAATTCTTTCCTTCACAACTAGAAACTTTATGTCAATATCCTTTAACTTACACAAGTTTCTGTTGTTATTGGAATACAGTACTGCTGATTTATTGTCACACCGTAATTTGAGTGGTCTTTCAACACCCTTTCTTGTAGGCGCAGCCTTATGACAAAATTTTGCAACTATATTCCATAAATAGATGCCTCACAACATGCTATAAACTTTGCTGTCATGGTGAGAGAAAAAAATTATGAGTGCATGTTTGACACTCATCCAAAATATATCTCCACTAATCAACATAATCTTATGTGGATCTCCTGCTGTGTTAGCATCCAACAAAATCGGAGTCGGAATACCTTATGATCTCCAGAATTATTTCATCTCCTACAAAGAACATATAATTTCTTGTTCTCTATTAATTACTTAAGTAGTTTGGCTGCTACCCAATGATCCATCCATATATGCTTAAATATCTGCCTAACATCTAAATTATATACGCAATATCCTGACGCGTACATACATATGCATACATTAAACTCCCTACAACTGATCATGAAGGAAAAATTTATTATATTTTCTTAATTTTAAGGCTAACCTTAGGGCTTGATTGAAATCGAATTTGTCTCTTTTAACGAGAGGTGTCACCTAGTTTGCATTGAATACTTCAATCAATGTACAAAACCAGAAAGTTATTTCTACTCCCACTGAACTTGTGATACACACAATCTTCAACAGTATTCATCTCAAAACCAAACGAGATAGTTACTTGTTAAAACTCAAAGTGTCTTTGACGAGAAGCCTGCTTGAGTCCATAAATAGATTCTGTCAGTTTGCGAACCATATTTTTTGGGTCTTCTGACACAAAGTTTTCTGATTGCACCATATAAATTATTTCGTCAATGTTACCATTGAGAAATACCGTTTTGACATCCATTTGATGTAGCTCAATATTAAAATGTACAACAAGTACTATGATTGGTTTAAAAGAGTCTTTCAAAGAAATCGAAGAGAAAGTCTCTTTAATAAACAATCCCTTCCTCTTCTCTTGAGGTTGTTGAGTTTGTTCCTCAAAAACAATTACCTTATCTTGAATGGGGGGTGCCTTTATGTTGTCTTGTTGAGGTAGCTCAACATCGACTTATAAAGTCAACGACATTGTCTTATTGAGGCTCTGAATTCACTTCTTGATCAATGACAGGTGCAGAATCTTGCACATCGTCAAAAGTGATAGTAGGAATCGCAATCGATTCCTCCTCAAAGACAATGTCATTGACTTTATTTCTCCCCCAAACTCAACATCCTCAAAAAATATTACACTTCTCGTCTAAAAAAAATCTTTATTTTTGTGTTTAGTACCACGTGGTTCCATATACAAGGTTTCTTTATAGGACGCAATAGTTTCAAGTGATAATAGCATGTCACGAACATTTAAAAAAATAAAAATAATACCAGCATTATTTTGAATTTAAAGATAGATCAAATTTTATTGTTCCCAAATGAACAATGATAAATAAGATTGTCAAACAAGAAAACTGAAACTAAATTTCGTCTAAAAGACGGTACAATAAAAGCTTTAGATAAAATTGTTTATCAAATCCAATAATAACTAATATCCAAAATTTGTCCTATTGCATCCACTTCTACCGACTTGCCGTCTCCCACATAGATGTGTCTTTCACCATCAATTGACTTTCGGTAGATCTGGCAACCCTGCATAGAAACACTTAGGGGTGGGCACGGGTCGGACCGAGCCCAAAATCTATAGATCCGAACCGGACCCGTTTTTTAACGGGGCAAGGCGGGACGGGCCTAAACTTCTTTGGAACCGAATTGGACCCGGCCCGTTTGAAACGGGTCCAATCCGGGACAACCCGCGGGCCCAAACGGGTCATGTACATTTTTTGTAATATATACAAAATTAGCCCTATCCAATACTATAGCAGACTTCAAAAATTACTTTATACAAAAATCACTTTCCATTCTCCAGTATTACATATGAGAAGAGAAATATTTGGGTTAGGTCTTTTGGTAACATGTTGTAGGTTTTACATTTTACTTTTTAGTTTAGGAATTTAAGTAAAATTATTATTCTATCCCTACAAACGGGCCGGGCCGGGGCCCCGTTTGTTTGCAAATGATGACCCGCCCCGAACCGTTAGTATGATACGATCCGTCCCGTCCCGCCCCGTTTACATTTAAAATTTCAAGAACCGGCCCGTTTGGCTATTATACGATTCGGATCGAATCGGAACCGCGGGTCCTCGAACCTTATGCCCACCCCTAGAAACACTGATGTGAGTAGTTGCACCAAAATCTAATCAACATGTGTTTCTTAATACTGAAGCTAAATCATACCAAATTAAGAAATGTACCTTTCTTTACACACCATGCGTGGTACTTTGTACATTCCTTCTTTACGTGTCCCGGCTTGCCACAAAAGAAACAACCATTAGCCTCAGTTTGTTGTTTCTTTTGAACTGGACCCTTAGTAACTTCTGTATTCTTTCGCTTAGTGCCCTTATACTTGTCTTTAGGGGTGGTAGCCAAATTAGCACTTTCAATTTTATCTTGCTTCAATCTCTCTTCTTCTTGTACACGGTACAAAATGAGCTCATTTAGAGTCCATTTTTCCTTTTGACAGTTGTAACTGACCTTGAGCTGATTGTACTGTGTAGGAAGTGAGAGCAATACCAAATAAACGAGCAAGTCATCCGACAAGTCGAGCTTAAGTGCCTTAAGTTTTGAAGCAATATGAGACATCTCCATGATGTACTTCCTTATGTTACCTTTGCCTTTATACTTCATGGTAATCAAGCGCAACAAAAGTGTGCTTGTTTCCGCCTTATCATTCTTTGCAAATCGCTTCTCGATTTCAGCAAGGAATTGTTTGGCATTAGTAACCTTATCAGATACTGCACCCCTGAATGCCTCTGGAATACCGCACTTTATGATTATTATGTAGAACCCTAGAGGGGGGAGGGGGGGGGGGGGTGAATAGGGAGATAAAATAAATCTAGAGCAATAGAAGCAATATATGACAAATAAAAGTAAAGAGTAGGAAGATCAAACACAAGATGTATCCTGGTATCCTCGCTTGAGGCAATCCAGTCCCGGAACTCTCTCCGGCTTAAATCCACTATTTAATCAAATAGTACACACGAGTTTGGATCCGAAGAACTCGCCAACTTCAACACGAGTTTGGATCCGAAGACTCGCCAACTTCAACACACGAGTTTTCTTACGAAGGCTCGCCAACTTCAAACAAATGAGAAGAGAACTTGTTGATCTTCTAACACGTGAAGATCGAAGATTACAACTCGTAAATACTCTAGCACTTTGGGAAAGGATGACAATTTGAAAGCTTGGTGGAGTATTAATGGTGAAGCTCTTTTGTGGTTGAGAAAATTTAAAGCTTGTAAGAGATAGCCTTTAAGAGGAGGGAGTAAAGCTCCTTTTATACAAATCCAAAGTCATAAAGGCAAATCAGCCGTCAACCGGATTATCTGCCGGATTTCAGCGGAAATCCGTCGGATTATTCGGTCAACAGTAACGGTCATAAAAAGAGCCGTTAGATGCATTAAATGCACTTGCTAGATGCCGTTGGATTTGAATTCAAAAGTTGCAGATAAGTCAAGCGGATTATCCGTCGGATTTCAGCAGAAATTCGGCAGATGATCCGAACAATAGCTTACAGACTTGCTGTGAGAGGCTCGGATTATCCGTCGGACTTCCGTGGATGTCCGTCGGATAATCCGAACATTTGGCTCACTAACTTGCTGTGAGCGATCGGATTATCCGGCGGATTTATGCGGAAGTCCGTCGGATTATCCGAACATTGGCTCATTAACTTGCTGTGAGCGATCGGATAATCCGGCGGATTTTCGCGGATGTCCGTCGGATGATCCGATCATTGTCTCACTAACTTACTGTGAGTGATCGGATTATCCGGCGGATTTCTCCGGAAATCCGATGGATTTTCCGCCTCTTTTGAATGACTATTTCACCATTTTCTTTCTTTAACATTGTCATCCTAACAAAGTACGTACAAAGATTTCCTAGACATTTACAGACTCAGGAAAAGAACAAAGAGAAGAACTGTCTTCTTTGTAGTCTCCAAGCTGCTTCATAGTCTTTGGCATATCTGATAAAGGAGAAATGCAGAGCTCCATGGTCTTTGATTAGCGTCATGGAGTGGAGGATCCTTTCTTCTATTCTTGCCTGTGAAAAGTACAAACTAAAGACGTACAAGGGTTATTGTGAACAATAATCAAAATCGATGTGCCAACAAACTCCCCCATTTTGATAATTGACAAACAATAAGAATAAAGAAAGTAAATAGCTCCCCCGTAATTAAGGATCTCCCCCTCAATACGATTTCTCCCCCTTTGTCAGTTAATCAAAGATGGTGAGAAAGATAGAACATATATTTGAACAGAAAAGCATAATAAAACTTTCATTTAATAAAAGGCAGGGGTACAATAACGAGGCTATGAAAGCCCAACAGAACACACAACTAAAAGCAGTTTTTTTTAAAGTCCCGTAGGACCACACAAAACACATACGACAAGTCCCCGAAGGACCACACAAAACAAGACTAAATAGGGCATGATCAACTGTCAGGCGCATGAGATGGGCCGGCCTCCTGATCCTCATCATCCCCGGGAGCAGTGGTGAAGGCGCCATAAGGGTCGACGCCATCCGGGTACATGAAGCCATAAACGTTAGGATCAGTGAAACGAGGCCCCAGAAAGTCTGGATGAGGAGTGTTAGGGTTAAGAAAGGGAGTGTGCTCCTCAAACATACGCTGAATGTAGTACGCCTGGTCCATGAAGCCATAGTGGATAAGAGTGCCGAGTCCCCGAGTGTTGGCCTGAATACGCTCATGGGTAGAGAGAGAGATCGGCAAACTTGCGATCAATGTAGCGGCGCACGTCATGAGTGAGAAGAGTCGCCGGAGGAGATGCAGGTCCACCGGCAACAGCAGCAGGAGCAGTAGTAGGGGCAACAGCAGGAGCCGCACGACCACGTCCCTTCGATTTGGCAAGAGGGGAGGGACGAGGATCACCAACTGGGCAATGAGTTAGGTCAACACCATTTGCTTCAAGGATCACGGTGATGTACATACCGAAGAGTAGGGAACGACGAGGAGATTCCCTGATGAGCATCATGGTGTAGATGATGGACTTGGACAGCGAAAAGGGTTGTCGGGCGACCAGATAATACATACAGATGAGCTCCTTAGCAGTCATGCTGTCCATATTCCCAGACTTCGGGGTGAGAGTGTGGCAAAGGATGCGATGCATGTCATGGAAAAAGGGACTCAGATCCTTGTCCTCCGGGCGCTGAACAAGAGAGCCCCTACAGATGTTAAAAATGAACTCCTCATAAGTCATGTCAGGAGAGAAGGAGATGTGGTCGATGGTGCCCGGAAGGGAACGATGGACCTTACGTTCATCGAGACCAAGGATGGTGGCTAAGGATGCGGCAGAGACGGTGATCTTCACGCCACCAACCTTTGTCTCGAACTCCGGACCTTCCTTGGCTGGAACAAGATTGCAGTAGAACATACAGATGGCATGTGGATAGAAGTCGACCTGACGCTCAAGGAGGGCATCGATGCGGGAGAAGCGGAAGTAATTTCGGTTGTCCTTGAAGTTGAGCCACGAGATAGGTTTCCTGGAGCAGACTGGAGCTTTGTGGTAGAAGGAAAACCATTCCCGGGAGTGGGAAGCCGACTTGAAGACGAGTGGATTGTGGCCTTGCGTGAGAGGAGGAACAAACATAGCAAGGGGAGGAGGCTGAGTGGAGGAGGAGCTCCCGTCATGGCGTTGACGTTTGGTGTGAGAAGCCATGGAGGAAGAGAGAGTGAGAGGGAGTTATTTGGAGAAGAATGGAAGGATGGAAGGAAGGGGATGAAGTACATAGTGGGTGGAGAGGTGTTAATGAAGGGATGTAATGGTTGGGAACGGATAGAGAGGAAGGGGAACGGATAGAGAGAAAAGGGAGCGGATGGGAAGGCAGCCGACGCTTCGTTTTCTGCGCCTGTACCGCGAAAACGGAAAATCTGGCAGATTTATACGGAAATCCGGCGGAAAATCTGAATGAAGATAAGAACGAATTAAATACGGGTAGGTGGTGGGTCACGTCCAATTAATGAGGTAGCCGTTCGCGGCCGGTTTTGGTGGAGAACAATAAATGCAGATAATCCGTCGGATTTCAGCGGAAATCCGGCGAATTTTTTGAACTTGTACATCAGAAAGCTGCTGGAATTGAACGGAAAATCCGGCAGATTATTGCAGAAATCCTCCGAAAAATCCGTAAAAGACAAAAAGATTTCAAATAGAGATATCGAGGAGCCCGATTTCTCGACAAATAAAAGTGAATCGATCTTCAGAGAGAGGTTTGGTAAAAATATCAGCAAGTTGATGAGTGGTGTCAATAAATTCAAGACAAATATCACCCTTCAGTTGATGATCCCGTAGAAAGTGATGTCTTATCTCAATGTGTTTAGTGCGAGAGTGACAAATCGGATTTTTCGTGAGATTAATGGAGCTAGTATTATCACATTTAATAGGGATGCATGAAGAAGAAATACCATAATCTACTAGTGTCTGTGTCATCCAAAGAATTTGTGCACAACAACACCCTGTCGCTATGTATTCAGCTTCGGTGGTAGAAAGAGCGACAGAGTTTTGTTTCTTGCTAAACCAAGATATCAAGGATTTATCCAAGAAGTGACATGTGCCGCTAGTGCTTTTTCGGTCAAGTTTGCATCCGACAAAATCCGCATCCGAGAAACCATGAAGCTCAAAAGATGAGGATTTTGGATACCATATCCCCAAGTTAATGGTGCCCTTGAGATACCGAAAAATGCGTTTTACGGCACATAAGTGAGATTCTTTGGGATTTGCTTGATATCGAGCACAAAGACACACACTAAACATAATGTCGGAACGACTAGCAGTAAGATAAAGTAAACTACCGATCATACCTCGATACTTACGAATGTCGACGGATGTGCCATCTTCATTGTCGTCAAGCTTTGTCGTTGTTGCCATAGGAGTCCTCATTGATTTGGATGAGTCAAGTTCAAAACGCTTGAGGAGATCCTTTGTGTATTTTGCTTGATTGATGAAGGTCCCTTTGGGTCCTTGCTTGATTTGTAAGCCCAAAAATAATAAAAGTTCACCCATCATGCTCATTTCAAATTCTTCCTGCATAACTTTAGCAAATTTTACGCAAAGTGTATTGTTAGTAGAACCAAAAATAATGTCATCAACATAAATTTGAACCAATAAAAGAGTGCCATCATGAGATTTGATAAAAAGTGTTGTGTCGACTTTCCCCTCTGAAAAATTGTGAGAAATAAGAAAGGAGCTAAGGCGCTCATACCAAGCACGGGGAGCTTGTTTGAGGCCATAAAGGGCTTTGTGAAGTTTGAACACGTGATTAGGAAATTGGAAATCTTCAAAACCGGGAGGTTGTTTAACATAAACTTCCTCTTTAATAATACCATTCAGAAAAGCACTCTTAACATCCATTTGAAAGAGCTTAAAGTCATTAAAACAAGCAAAAGCACAAAGCATGCGAATGGATTCAAGTCGTACAACCGGAGCATAGGTTTCGTCGTAGTCAATGCCTTCCTCTTGGTTATAGCCTTGAGCAACCAATCGGGCCTTGTTACGAGTCACTAACCCATCTTCATTAAGTTTGTTACGAAACACCCATTTTGTTCCAATAATGGGGTGATTGCTAGGTTTTGGGACAAGCTCCCAAACCTTGCTTCGCTCAAATTGATTTAGCTCCTCTTGCATAGCCATCATCCAAAGTTCAACAAGAAAAGCATCATTAACATTTTTAGGCTCTATTAGAGAGATAAAGGCCACATTTGTACAAAGACCACGAGTGGAGGATCTAGTGCTAACACTGGAGGAAGGGTCCCCAATGATAAGCTCCTTAGGATGATTGGTGACAAATCTCCATTCTTTTGGGAGATCTTTTTGAGGAGGCTCAAGAGGAGGAGACTCTTTTGATGGAGTCACAACTTCATTGTTAGATGAAGAAGGACGATCTTCAATAGAGGAGTTCTCCAACCCAAATAAGATGTCATCAATATCCTCGGAAGAGGAGAATGTAGAAGAGTTGAGTTCATTAAAAGAGACATTGATTGACTCTTCGACAACAAGACTTCTTTTATTAAAAATACGAAAACCTTTACTATGAGTAGAGTATCCAAGGAATATTCCTTCATAGGCTTTTTCTTCAAACTTGCCTAGGTTATCCTTGGTATTCAAAATAAAATAATTGCAACAAAAAACTTTGAAATATTCAACAGAAGGAATTTTGTCAAACCAAAGCTCATAAGGAGTCTTCTTAGAAATAGGTCTAATCAAGACCCTATTAATAACATGACATGCCGTATTAACGGCTTCCGTCCAAAAATATTGGGGGAGCTTATATTGGTTTAACATAACCCTGGCCATATCGCCAAGGGTTCTATTCTTTCTCTCCACAACACCATTTGTTGAGGAGTTCGTGGACAAGCAAAATCATGTCCAAAACCATTCTTTTCACAAAATCTTTTGAAATCGGCATTATCAAATTCTCCTCCATGATCACTTCTAATCTTGTTAATGGAAAAACCTTTCTCATTTTGAACACGTTTACAAAAAGCAACAAATTCACGAAATGTATCACTTTTGCAAGCAAGAAAAATAACCCAAGTAAATCTCAAAAAATTATCAACTAAAACAAAAGCATAAAGCTTGCCTCCAAGGCTAGCAACTCTACTAGGACCAAAAAGGTCCATATGGATAAGTTGAAGAGGTCTAGAAGTACTCACAGAGTTGATTGATTTGAAAGACGACTTTGTTAACTTACTCTTCTCGCATTCTTCACACACCATATCCTTTTTGAACGGGATACTTGGGAGTCCTCTTACGAGCTTCTTTGTAGCAAGACGAGAGATGGTGTCCATGTTGGCGTGTCCAAGCCTCATGTGCCAAAGCCAACTTGTCACGACCCGCACCCTAGAGTTAGGGCACGAGAACGTAACAACGCCCAGCCTACGCCGCAGTGTCGGCGGTAGAACGCTGTCCTAGGTCTCAATGCATCTAACAGTATAAGACTAAACATTTTATACTCCCCGAATGGGGGTGACATAGCAGAATGTAAACTCAATCACATCTAAGGTAGAGCATAAAGGAAGATAGATAAAACATGAAATCGAAAAGAGATACAACAGATAGAAGTCTAGTGTCTAAGATACAAACTCAGGATACATCTCAAAACCCAAATACAGTAATCCATGAATACAACTCAAGATGACTGAAAATAAACTATAAGCAAAAACCCTAGCTATCTATGCAACCTCTACTGTCTCCTCTAGGCTAGCAGGCAACCTCCAGGCTATCTGTAAAATTTATCAACAGGTCCAGTCAGGACAGGAGCGAGCACACTACATCTCAACAAGTCATAACAGGAAAGGAAATATAATCATGCTAGAGAATAAAATACAGGATCTGAAGAAATAACATAATGTAAAAGAGAGACTGTAAGTAAATATCTATGATATATAGAGAGAGACAGTACTAGTGATTCAGAGTACAGGATAAACATGTGAATGACATGGGACTGATTCATGATTACATTACTTGGAATTGATTCATGATTACACTACTTAGAATTATTCACATGTTCATTTATACTCCCCCATCCCCAATCAATACACAAGGATCCAATCAAGTTACGTTAAGATTCATGATTATACTACGTTGCCCATAAAGGGTGATTCATGAATTGATTCGTGAAGGCTCGGTGATCATGAGGGTACATGAGTCACTAGCTGATTCCTGAAGATTCATGATAATAGAAGTATGAGATACGTGATGTAAGTGAAACACACATGACAAAGGTATTTGATACTCCCGAGAGGGATAACATCTCATGAAGGGATCCATATAGTACCAATCCGTGTTACCAACGTGTCAGCATCAAGTAAGATAGTCTAAAGCAGAAAATATAATCCTAAACATGATATGAAATGATCAGAGAATGTACTCGCCTGATATTTGAATGTCCAAGGTAAAGATACTGTCTGAGGAGAGGTGTTTGGCTCCTAATTAGAACAACACAAGTCACATGTCCAAAAGGGTAATATAAAACACTACAATATATTCTACATGAATCTAGGTCAAACTAGGTCATGTCCTAACCCAGCAAGTCTTACTAGGCCTAACCAAGACTATCCTAGCAAGCACACATCAATACAAGGCTATACAAGCCAACATACACCCAACTCTATATAGCATGCAATTATTCAATACTCAAATAGGCAAGAATTCACATTAGATATACACTAGGTAATCTATTACTTTAAGCTATACATGTCTACACATATATACACATGCATATATTGGTATTCAACATTAGGTCTATAATCATGGCATTTCAATGGCTATATAAACTTATATATTACAATACAATATGCTACCATATATATAATATACATACATAGCTAAGTTAACTATATTCATAAATACTTATTTAAGAGGCTATGTGTGTGTATGTGAACATGGCAAAGAAGCAAGTGAGGGTTAAATGGGCATACATAGTGTATACATATCAAAGAGTGTCAAAGTGTAAGTGAACAAAGTGTCAAGTGTGATAGTGTCAACATAGTGTAAGGGGTACATGAGGTAATATAGGATTTGTGTTAACATAGAACATTATAACTCATTAACTTGTATATTGCATACATTACATCTATTATTACATTACATACTATGGAACCTACATATTCATTACAAGCCATACTTATACATGCTTACATTAGATAGGATACTTACACCTCATACATCATTTATTTAACCATTTACTCATACTTGCATTCTCTATTTAATTACATAATGTATATACATTAACATGGGTTAAAATCAAATAGAACATTATATTACACACAAGGGTGCACAAAATGTATATACCAAATAGTAACTCCTACTAATAATCAATACTGTACCATCTCAACATGAATTAAAATTTAGGATTAAAGTATGTTATAGATCTATGTGTTAGCTTTCCGAAACTTCAAACGGATCGCGTTTTCTTTTCCGAAAACTCTCGAAATCGCGAAAACACCGAGAACGCGTTTGTCTTTCGTACAGCTGACACTCAAATAATTCTCCAGAAAGTTACAGAAAGAATTAGGCCTATTAATACATGTTTTTGGAAAGCTAACTTCAATACGCTTCTTTTAAAAAAACGGAAGATTAAACCGAGTTTTGAGCTAGAAATTATGACATTTCTAAGTTAGGGCTGAAATTAAAAACGTGGATAAAAATTATGACGGATTTAGATAGTTTGAGCCAAAAGAATACACAATATATATCCTAATTATCCACAACAATAATAGCAATAATAATATGAGGAACCACACTCACAAACTTGATTATATAATCATCATGAACCATTTATTACATATATAAATATAGATACACTCTCATTACAATATATATATATATAAAAATCTATATATGTAAGATGAACACATCCACAACACAAAGGACACTCCTATGACCTCCAAATGGACACAAAATGGACACAAATGGAGATACAACCATGGGGGTCATTCCTATGGGTTCAAAATAGACCTATATGCATGAGAAAACAAAAAGGAGAAGGGATTTATACCTCCCGGTAGATCGAATCGAAGAAAAACCTTCTCGGAGCGACACCGACACGTAGAGATTCCAAAAGGACACGAACGAGCTCCGAATCCTCCGAAACTTGGGTAGCTTCCTCCTTGGCTAGAATGGAGAAGGAAAGAAAAAGATTTGGTGGTGAAATGGAAGGATTTGGTGGAGAAATTGCTAGGGATTGCTCTCTAGGAATTTTGGGAAGAACAAGAGAGAGAAAAATAGATGGATAATGACAATGGGAGGCTCAACCCTATCCTTATTGTGGCTGGCCATAAAGGTGGTTTTGTCCTATTAGGAAAAGTCCAAAAGCCCCTACTAACCTATTCTATGAGTATTAGGAAAAGGCTAATTGGTTGGGGCTAAATTAGTCATTCTAAAGTCTCTAATCACACTAACCTTATCCATAATAATTAGTCTAACCTCTAACTAAAATATTTCTATCAGGTGGACTAAAATTAATATCATGTGGGCCATGCCTAACTAGTGTGTGGGTCCCACTAGAGTCAAACTACCCCCGGGTCCCCGTTTCAAGTCGGATTGAGTTGAAATTCGAACCCGACTCAAATAACCCCAAAACAATATCATAAATAATAAAATAATATCAAAATAATTCAAAGAGGTCAAATGCAAAAAATATCCTTAGGCCAAAAATGACATTAAAATATCACAATCACGTGGTTAGGCTCTAGGTCAAACAGTCTCTAGGGTTTTACTAGCAAAACGTCAAAACCATAAGTCATTGATTTAAATAATTTTAAAATAATTTAAAATCAGCAAAAATCATATCATGAATTAAATATCATTATGAAAATAATTATAAACACGAAATTTTAAAATTACCCTCATTTGGGAAACTGGGTGCTACAACTCTACCCACCTTAGAAAAATTTCGTCCTCGAAATTTAAGATCGATAGTACTCCTTCTAGAGCCTCTAACCTACCCAATATCTAAGGTAATACTTCCTAATACTGGAATAATAAACGGACATCTAAAAAGTGTTAATCTAGGAATACCTCCAATACTGCTCTGCTATACTGCGGTAATGGAACTTCAATAGAATATGGACTGGAACCTATATCCAAGGGACTGGACCTATTTTAAAGTGGTCTTAACTAAGGATGAAAAAGAATTGATCATAGGCTATAGGTATGCTCAAACTATTATCTTCCTATTAACCATCTATTAATACATTCTATTACCAAAGGAACGATATGTATTACTAAGATATATAGGCCCCTATCTCTCATAACACATTTATGCTCACCAAAAGACTAGTACATCCCATCAAGGCTGATACTATAATCTCTCATAAATCTCATAAGCTACATGTTTATAGACACACATCCCCACATCAAGGACTAACCTATATATATCTACAACTGATACTAATGGGGTGACGTCCCTATCTCCCAACAATCAAGGTCTAAATTTTTTTTTCTAAATCATGCAATTTGAAGGAATAGTATACAAGGTCAGGGCATACCGTAGCAGTTGGAAGTCTCACCTAGGTACACTAATCATTCTAGGTCAAAACAGTACTATGGTATCAACACACAAACAATCTAGGGTGTCCTAATTGGGAAGGTAAGGGAACAACAATCATCAAGGTTGTAGGGCTGTTACCATCCTATATGAAAATTGGTCATTAACAAGCAACTAAGAAATTATTAAAAGGTTATTATTCCATAAAATGGCAAAAATTGAAAATTTAGGCACAACAAATCACAAATAGATTTTTGTCTTGACACGATCTAAGTTGATCAATTTCGGGATAAAATGAGATTTGGGCAAGAAGGGAAATCAATGAAATCAAAGTATGAGCACGAGCATCCAATGATGGAGGTTCAGGTCATGATTAAATTTAGTTCGACTGAGTACGAATACGAGGTTCATAGGCGATGAAAAGATTTCAAGGAGAATTGTCAAGGCTGTCGCGAATGAGACTCTAGGGTCAAGTTTAACTATGTCTCCATTCTCGTAGATTGATACATGAAAAAAAGCGAACCAAAGTGCAATAGGTTGATCAGACCATCATGTACCGGTTCTGATTAGACAATATGTTAGTGGGTGGCCACCCAATAAAATATGTCATGACCAAGCTCGAAGATAGATAAGCTTGCAAAACTAAGGCTAATTTAGCAGCACAAGATATAAGGGTGGTAATGATGAAAGGAATTACATAGTCCAAGTTTCTTAACCAACGGGTCAAGTAATCAGATAAGGTACAAGGTTAAGCATCTAAGGAAACAAGCAGAACACCATCACATGTCGGGTCGAAAGAATTGAGTCAAGGCTGGATTTCTAATTGAAATAAGAAGAAATTTAGTATAATGGTAGAGGTTATAGTTTAGCCAGTTGACCAGAAAATCATATCAAAAAAATAGAGTACAAGAAGACGGGTTTTAGTGGGACATGATATACCTACACGAAGGTTAGCTCATCTAGGTCTTGCATATAAGATTTGTTGGAGGGTAACAACTAGTATTACATTCCGAATATCAAAGTCACGATAAGGAACGTCAAGGATCTCAATTAGAAAGTGGGAGTTCAAGATGTGGTAATTAATGCACAAAAATAATGAAGATCGAGTTAGTCATCTGCTTCTGATACTCTTAAGTTCATATGGTCATAACTTGCCAATCATATCTTTATCTCACCAGTCTCCATATGAAAATTTAACATTTACTTAAACCCTTACCATAACTACCGTAGGCAATTCCCAATTTCCAAACATCACTCTTGAAGCACAACCCTCACATTTAGGAATCAACATTAACCATTTATTTAAATTTCCAAGTTCTTTCACCTTGTCTTAAATTTGACCCAAAACCTCTAAATCCCGTTTACGAATTCCTTGAACTTGTTCAAATTGTTCTCCTCGTATTATTTAATTTAAATCTCTAGGCCTTACAAAACTTATCTTCCATCATAAAATCAACTTCCGTATTTTTTTCAACATACACACTTGAATATTATTCTCCTAAAAATATTTCACAACAATCTCTAAACTTCCATAACTTTGTGCTCTCTCTATCCCTAGTCATTTCCTCGCAACATCTTGTTTAATATCCTTATTAAACACAATTAACTTCTCTTTTCTATTACTAACCTTCTACATAGCCTCAGAGTAAAAGTTTTCCCCAGAATCAATAACCAAGATTTTCTAAGTTCTCAAAACTAGGTTGACCTCTGATATCCTCATTAGTTTGAATACACCTATAAACTATCTCATAACCCTAAAATTTCTCTAAATATAATTGTTTCCAGATTGGCAGTATACATCTTTTTATTCTATTCGAGACCTTACCACATTTCTATCTCAAGTTTCCATATAGAACACTCCACATTTGATTTCCTTTAGATCATCATAAAATAACCAGTTACGTCTTCTCTGAGCTACATAATTTACGTCACTTCCTTAGCCTTCCCCATGCAAAAGATACAAAGATTCAAGGGTTTCAAAGTACATCTGGTAGGGACGACAAGATGTGGGTAATTAATGTAATGAGACAGAGTTTAAGATAGGAGGTAAATAAGAATGCAAGGGAACAATGGCGAGAAAGAATAATGAAGATATGTTCCTTCTCATCGGTTCAAACGAGAGGAACCCATCAAGCTTAAATTCAATAGCAAGGAATGAGGGTGAATCCAAACAAGAGGAAAAGGAATTCCAATTGAAGTTCAAAATGAGTTTCTCAGGGGTCGTCCCAAAATTTTTTCAAAGATTCCTAAGTGTGATTGAGTACCTTGGATTTGAAAATATTAATCTAAATACAAAATTAAATCAACAACTACAAAATTTTATCAAAATCTTCAACTAATACCAGGATTTAAAGTTCTACAATGAATCCACAAAATTAAATTCAAATCAAAGAAAAAGGTGAATCAAAACAAGGAAAATGAGTTTAAATCGGAATTCAAAATGAGATTCTCAAGGGTCATCCCAGGAATCTCTCAAAGAATCCTAACAGTGATTGAGTATCCTCTCATCCTAACATCTTAATTTATATATCCTATAGCAGGCTCGTAGTAGTACAACTAAGTCGTTGCGCTACTACAAAATTGCACTAATGCGAATCTCGACCTGCATGGGCTACCACTAAAAACGTGTCACGACCCGCACCCTAGAGTTAGGGCACGAGAACGTAACAACGCCCAGCCTACGCCGCAGTGTCGGCGGTAGAACGCTGTCCTAGGTCTCAATGCATCTAACAATATAAGACTAAACAGTTTATACTCCCCGAATGGGGGTGACATAGCAGAATGTAAACTCAATCACATCTAAGGTAGAGCATAAAGGAAGATAGATAAAACATGAAATCGAAAAGAGATACAACAGATAGAAGTCTAGTGTCTAAGATACAAACTCAGGATACATCTCAAAACCAAAATACAGTAATCCATGAATACAACTCAAGATGACTGAAAATAAACTATAAGCAAAAACCCTAGCTATCTATGCAACCTCTACTGTCTCCTCTAGGCTAGCAGGCAACCTCCAGGCTATCTGTAAAATTTATCAACAGGTCCAGTCAGGACAGGAGCGAGCACACTACATCTCAACAAGTCATAACAGGAAAGGAAATATAATCATGCTAGAGAATAAAATACAGGATCTGAAGAAATAACATAATATAAAAGAGAGACTGTAAGTAAATATCTATGATATATAGAGAGAGACAGTACTAGTGATTCAGAGTACAGGATAAACATGTGAATGGCATGGACTGATTCATGATTACACTACTTGGAATTGATTCATGATTACACTACTTGAAATTATTCACATGTTCATTTATACTCCCCCATCCCCAATCAATACACAAGGATCCAATCAAGTTACGTTAAGATTCATGATTATACTATGTTGCCCATAAAGGGTGATTCATGAATTGATTCGTGAAGGCTCGATGATTATGAGGGTTCATGAGTCACTAGCTGATTCCTGAAGATTCATGATAATAGAAGTATGAGATACGTGATGTAAGTGAAACACACATGACAAAAGTATCTGATGCTCCCGAGAGGGATAACATCTCATGAAGGGATCCATATAGTACCAATCCGTGTTACCAACGTGTCAGCATCAAGTAAGATAGTCTAAAGCAGAAAATATAATCCCAAACATGATATGAAATGATCAGAGAATGTACTCGCCTGATATCTGAATGTCCAAGGTAAAGATACTGTCTGAAGAGAGGTGTCTGGCTCCTAATTAGAACAACACAAGTCACAACATGTCCAGAAGGGTAATATAAAGCACTACAATGCATTCTACATGAATCTAGGTCAAACTAGATCATGTCCTAACCCAGCAAGTCTTACTAGGCCTAACCAAGACTATCCTAGCAAGCACACATCAATACAAGGCTATACAAGCCAACATACACCCAACTCTATATAGCATGCAATTATTCAATACTCAAATAGGCAAGAATTCACATTAGATATACACTAGGTAATCTATTACTTTAAGCTATACATGTCTACACATATATACACATGCATATATTGGTATTCAACATTAGGTCTATAATCATGGCATTTCAATGGCTATATAAACTTATATATTACAATACAATATGCTACCATATATATAATATACATACATAGCTAAGTTAACTATATTCATAAATACTTATTTAAGAGGCTATGTGTGTGTATGTGAACATGGCAAAGAAGCAAGTGAGGGTTAAATGGACATACATAGTGTATACATATCAAAGAGTGTCAAAGTATAAGTGAACAAAGTGTCAAGTGTGATAGTGTCAACATAGTGTAAGGGGTACATGAGGTAATATAGAATTTGTGTTAACATAGAACATTATAACTCATTAACTTGTATATTGCATACATTACATCTATTATTATATTACATACTATGGAACCTACATATTCATTACAAGCCATACTTATACATGCTTACATTAGATATGATACTTACACCTCATACATCATTTATTTAACCATTTACTCATGCTTGCATTCTCTATTTAATTACATAATGTATATACATTAACATGGGTTAAAATCAAATAGAACATTATATTACACACAAGGGTGCACAAAATGCATATGCCGAATAGTAACTCCTACTAATAATCAATACTGTACCATCTCAACATGAATTAAAATTTAGGATTAAAGTATGTTATAGATCTATGTGTTAGCTTTCCGAAACTTCAAACGGATCGCGTTTTCGTTTCCAGAAACTCCCGGAATCACGAAAACACCGAGAACGCATTTTTCTTTTGTACAGCTGACACTCAAATAATTCTCCAGAAAGTTACAGAAAGAATTAGGCCTATTAATACATGTTTTTGGAAAGCTAACTTCAATACGCTTCTTTTAAAAAAACGGGAGATTAAACCGAGTTTTGAGCTAGAAGTTATGACATTTCTAAGTTAGGGCTGAAATTAAAAACGTGGATAAAAATCATGACGGATTTAGATAGTTTGAGCCAAAAGAATACACAATATATATCCTAATTATCCACAACAATAATAGCAATAATAATATGAGGAACCACACTCACAAACTTGATTATATAATCATCATGAACCATTTATTACATATATAAATATAGATACACTCTCATTACAATATATATATATATATATATATATATATAAATCTATATATGTAAGATGAACACATCCACAACACAAAGGACACTCCTATGACCTCCAAATGGACACAAAATGGACACAAATGGAGATACAACCATGGGGGTCATTCCTATGGGTTCAAAATAGACCTATATGCATGAGAAAATAAAAAGGAGAAGGGATTTATACCTCCCGGTAGATCGAATCGAAGAAAAACCTTCCCGGAGCGACACCGACACGTAGAGATTCCAAAAGGACACGAACGAGCTCCGAATCCTCCCAAACTTGGGTAGCTTCCTCCTTGGCTAGAATGGAGAAGGAAAGAAGAAGATTTGGTGGTGAAATGGAAGGATTTGGTGGAGAAATTGCTAGGAATTGCTCTCTAGGAATTTTGGGAAGAACAAGAGAGAGAAAAATAGATGGATAATGACAATAGGAGGCTCAACCCTATCCTTATTGTGGCTGGCCATAAAGGTGGTTTTTTCCTATTAGGAAAAGTCCAAAAGTCCCTACTAACCTATTCTATGAGTATTAGGAAAAGGCTAATTGGTTGGGAATAAATTAGTCATTCTAAAGTCTCTAATCACACTAACCTTATCCATAATAATTAGTCTAACCTCTAATTAAAATATTTCTATCATGTGGACTAAAATTAATATCATGTGGGCCATGCCTAACTAGTGTGTGGGTCCCACTAGAGTCAAACTACCCCCGGGTTCCCGTTTCAAGTCGGATTGAGTTGAAATTTGAACCCAACTCAAATAACCCCAAAACAATATCATAAATAATAAAATAATATCAAAATAAGTCAAAGAGGTCAAATGCAAAAATATTCTTAGGCCAAAAATGATATTAAAATATCATAATCACATGGTTAGGCTCTAGGTCAAACAGTCTCTAGGGTTTCACTAGCAAAACGTCAAAACCACAAGTCATTGATTTAAATAATTTTAAAATGATTTAAAATCAGCAAAAATTATATCATGAATTAAATATCATTATTAAAATAATTATAAACACAAAATTTTAAAATTACCCTCATTTGGGAAACTGGGTGCTACACAACTCTCATCGTTTTTAACAACTAAGCACCTGTCATTGTTGGTGTATTCAACAAGATATAAAACATAGATATTGTTTTCTCTAATCCTTTATAAACAATAGATCCATTAGAGCTATCGGTAATGAAGCATTTGAGCTTAACAAACTTGATATCATAACCATTATCGGTAAGATGACTAATACTAAGAAGATTGTGTTTAAGATTAGTAACAAGACACACATTCTTAATGCAAGGATAAGGAGGGGAACCTATATTATCATTCCCTATAATGTGACCTTTGAGATTGTTACCAAAAGAGACGTGTCCTTCCTTCTTCATCGATAGCGTTGTAAATAATAAAGCATCCCCGGTCATGTGCCGTGAACAACCACTATCGAGAATCCACTTGCTTCTAGCATGAGAAGGACTCTTCACCTACAACATAAGTTGAAGATGAACATTTTGGTACCCATGATCTTATGGGTCCTTGAGTGTTAGTCTTAGGAACCCACATAAAAATTTTCTTGTCAACAAGTTTCCTTGTATGACAATAATTGGTTGTATGTCCATGCAAGCCACAGTAATTGCAAATCATAGAGGATTTAGAAGAAGATACGTGAGAATCATGAATATGTGAATCTCTAGTGCGAGGAGCTCTAGAATTAATATTGCGATGATGATAGTAAAAAACATGATGCGAAGTGTTTTTCTTAACAAAATGTCCTTTCCTTGTATTGGAAAAGGATTTGTGTGTAGTATTCATGTAAGAAGTATGCCTAGCATTGTGATGAGTGTGGAGATGTCTAGGAGCATGCATGTGAGTAGTGTCCTTATTACCAAATTTCTTACACTGTATAAGAAGATCATTATACTTAATAGAAGTGTCATATTCTCTCCTATTAGCATCTTGAACTTTGTGCATAGCAAATTCATAAGAGCTTCTCATGGATTGAATCTCATCATCATTTTTTTTGATGGTGTCAAGAGATTCTTGAAACTTGAGTCGCAAAGACTCTATTTCATCCGTGTCAGAAGCAGGAGATTTTCCCTTCACATCAATAATGATGCTTGAGAGCCTCTCTACTTCAAGTTGAAGAGCCTCAACCTCTTTAAGAGATTTCTTGTATTTATTCCGAACACCTTTGTGTTCTTCATGCAATTCAAGAATGGTTTTCTCCAAATCATCATAGGTAAGAGTGTTTAAGGAGAGATCATCAAGTACCTCATCGGTTGCCATAAGACAGATGTTGGCATTGTGCTTGCACTCTTTGTCATTGTCGGAGTCACTTGCTTCACTCTCACACCAAATGCTTGTGTTGGCAAATTTCTTGGAGGACGAGCTTCCTTTGCTAGGCTTCTCGTACTTGCTTGAGTCTCTTCTTACCATCGGACAGTCCCTCTAGATGTGTTCGGTTCTTCTGCATTGATAGCACGCCGGATCTTCCTCATTGTCCCGTCTGAAGCGGTTGGCTTTGTTGAATTTGAGAAACTTTCGGAAGTGCTTAGTTGTGAGAGCTATATCTTCATAGTCGTCTGACTCATTGTCGTCGGAGCTATCCTTGGAGTAGGACTTTGTAGCTTTGAGAGCAAGAGATTTCTCCTTCTCTTTGGTCTTCTCCTTCTCCTTCTCTTGTATGGAGGATTCCTCTTGATCCTTCATATCGAGCTCGTGAGTCATTAGCTTACCCATGAGGGTCTCAAGGTTCATGACTATTAGATCGTTCCCCTCAATGATTGCGGTAGCTTTAGGACTCAAAGCTTTCGTCAATCCTCTAAGAATTTTTCTGATCTTTTCATTAGCAGGATATTCCTTATCAAGAGAAGAGAGAGGATTAATGTCACGCCCCAGAACCAGAATACTGGAGAGCGGAGGAATGACTCAGCAACTATGTATTACGGGTAGATGAATACCATATAATACGATCAATGCTGTCTACAAGACGAGGGGTTGCATACTACATGAAAGTCTCCCTATGGTCACTTTACTTCTATTGTCTCAATCATTCAAACAAGAAATAGAAATAGAGAACATGTGAGATAAAGCAGTAAGGCATCCCAAACGCTCAGTCAAAATGTTCTTGATATCTGACTCTACAAAATACAGTCAGATGATGTAGTAAGTATACACAATTGTTAGCAGCTGCAGCCTGACTTAGTTACAATTATGTAAAAGTAGGTACAAGAAAATCCGACTAACATGTCGGTGCCAAACGGCAAAGTATAAAGTAGATAACAAAACGAGCGGGGAAGTAAGAAACCCACTCGAGTCCTCCTGCGATCATCCCTCTAGTGTTGACCATCTTGGAGGTAGAAGTAAGCTGGATCCTCGGGGACTGGCTCTAAATCTGGCCATGCAAAACCAGAGAGGTTAGACCTCTAATAGCAAGTACCGCAAGGGAGCACGATATGAGGAATGAAGCTAGTAATAAGAGAATATGATAATAGATCTCTGCTATATACTAGGACTCACACAACATCACGACACTTCGAACCAACCTCCCAACCAAACAAGGACAGAAGTTGGCCCGTCATGTCCTGACATTCTGATCATCTCAGTTAAGTAACAGAGTAGGTACAGTACACACACAAATCAATTTAAACGGCCAGGCAACTACTACGGCTTGCTATTGTGAGTCCCAAGTTATCTTGGTTTTATGCAATGAGGATTTCTCAGTTCTTACTATGTACAAGCAAGGCTAGTTTATCCAGTCAATCAATTGCGCCATTCATGAATTAGACGAGTCCCAGAGGGACGCCCGTCATTAATATACAATATTCAATAGATAATATAACCAGATACCGCTTCCTGCCCGTGTGGCAGATTTACAGTATCTGTGGGGACCAACCGGCCTGTCGGGCACTACTAGTCCCAAGAGGGCTGCCATGTAAGAACTCGGGAATCCATTCTCTCCATGTAATCATTATTTTATTTAACTTAATAGTCTCTACGTTGAGTGAAGTACCATGCCGTAGATCATGGTCATTCAGAATGAGTACTTTCGTACGGGGTACGATATGCGCAACTCTACAATGATACCAGTGCGGTCAGGTTGTAGGTCTTACATAGCATAATGCAACAATCAAAACTAACCACGGAGAAATCATGCCTTGACCATAAAGTACACATGCTTCTTTGGTAAGATAAATAAATAATAAATGAATTGAAGCCTGCATGTGCCTGTATGCCAATATTCGGAATTAGCCAGTCGTTTTCAATAGTTCATAATTAATATGAATGTGTCTCATTCATTCAATTTAATAAGACGACTAGCCAGTCTCTTAGTTCCAACTAGGAACGCATGATCAATTATTAGTCAAGGTCACAATCATTATCAATGGTGACAAGGCATGAAAGTCAACTAATATTCAGTGGAGTCGAGTCTACAACTCCCAGGGTTTAATTTCTGTCAATCGGGGTATCTATAACTCAATTTACGACACATGGTGCATCCCACGTAACAATCTATATTAACAGAAATATTAACATATCATGATTATATCAATTTTATGCCAAAAGGCGTAAGGATATAAAATGGACGTTAAATATCTAATAAAATATCAATATACAGGGCTATAGAAGATCCAGGGTAAGCAGGCTACGCTCATGTCAGCCTACGCTCAGGTCAGGCTACGCTCAAGTCATACGCTTCCCAAAGGCAGCGTATGAACTCCATACGACTCCTTACCAACCAAGCCAGCGTACGCAAGTCATACGCTTCCAAAAGGCAGCGTATGAACTCCATACGACTCCTTATCAAGGTAGCGTATGTACTCCATATGCTTCCTCTTCAAGACAGCGTATGCAAGTCATACGACTCCTCATCAAGGTAGCGTATACAAGACCATACGCCGCCAAAAGGCAGCGTATGAGGCAGACTGCGTTGCGCTAAAGAGCGCACGCAGTTCAGTGGCTCAAGCTAAAAAGCTCACGCCCACTGCTCACTGTCTTCTCCAAAATTAGCAAGAACTCCATGGTTTGAACCCAAAGCTTCAAAATCCATAACTTGGTCAAAATAAGTCCGAATCCAACTTTGCAAAGGTCAAAATTGGGTAGAATAAAATTCTCTACAACATGGAACCATCAAAACTTGAAAACAAAGAAGTTTGATAGATCAAAATCACCAAAATTTGAAAATAACTAATTTCTAGATCTACTAAAAATAAAACTTCAAAACGAAAAATGCCAAGTTCTAAACTCTCTTAGAATCACAAGGAGAGGAGAATGGAACCATAAAAATGGGTCCTCATGAAGAAGCAAGATGTACTTGCCTATGGATTTGGTAGGTGGAGAGAGTAATGAGAAAGAAGAAGAAGAGTAATGGTGAAGGAGAGTAATGAAGAGAGAGAAAGAGTTTGGGCTTTAAATGGAAGGGGTGGTGGTAGGTGGGTTCGGTTCAAGATGAACCATCATAACCCGAAAATAAACCAACCTAGGCCAAACCTAAAGTAAGCTAAAGCAGAGAATAAAAGCAGAAAGTAAAATACAGAAAATTAATTGCAGGAATTTAATTAACATGAATTTAAAAGAATTTAAATACAGGATAATATATGATAAATATTAAATAAATACATTTGAGTAGTACATGTATAAAATACGCATTCTGGGAATGGGGAGTGACAATTAATAATGTCACCAAAACGAGTAAACATGCAAGTGATAGATTCATCATGCTTCATTTTAAAGGACTCATATTCTTGCGTGAGTCTACTAATCTTAGATTCCTTCACTTGTGAAGTTCCCTCGTGTGTGACTTCAAATAACTTCCAAATCTCATTGGAAGTCTTGCAAGTAGAGATTCGGTTGAATTTACTACTGTCGAGAGCACAATAAAGAGCATTCATTGCCTTGGCACCTCGACTCGGAAGCTTCTTGGTGTTTTCAGTAAGTGTGTCCCTGAGGGTGTCAGAAGCAATATCCTCAATAACTCTGGAAGGAGTAGGAAGACCATTTATCACACTATCCCATAAATCAAAATCTATGGACTTCAGATAAATGCTCATCCTAATCTTCCAGTAGTTATAGTTGGTTCCATCAAATAGGAAAGGCCTATTTGTGGAGTGTCCTTCATTGTGGAAGGTGTTGATACTAGGGTTAGAGGCTATGGATCACTCAAATGGTGTAAATCCAAATCAAGAGAACAAAGCTCTGATACCAATTGTAGAACCCTAGAGGGGGGTGAATAGGGAGATAAAATAAATCTAGAGCAATAGAAGCAATATATGACAAATAAAAGTAAAGAGTAGGAAGATCAAATACAGGATGTATCCTGGTATCCTCGCTTGAGGCAATCCAGTCCCGGAACTCTCTCCGGCTTAAATCCACTATTTAATCAAATAGTACACACGAGTTTGGATCCGAAGAACTCGCCAACTTCAACACGAGTTTGGATCCGAAGACTCGCCAACTTCAACACACAAGTTTTCTTACGAAGGCTCGCCAACTTCAAACAAATGAGAAGAGAACTTGTTGATCTTCTAACACGTGAAGATCGAAGATTACAACTCGCAAATACTCTAGCACTTTGGGAAAGGATGACAATTTGAAAGTTTGGTGGAGTATTAATGGTGAAGCTCTTTTGTGGTTGTGAAAATTTAAAGCTTGTAAGAGATAGCCTTTAAGAGGAGGGAGTAAAGCTCCTTTTATACAAATCCAAAGTCATAAAGGCAAATCAGCCGTCAACCGAATTATCCGCCGGATTTCAGCAGAAATTCGTCGGATTATCCGGTCAATAGTAACGGTCATAAAAAGAGCCATTAGATGCATTAAATACACTTGCTAGACTCCGTTGGATTTGAATTCAAAAGTTACAGATAAGTCAAGCGGATTATCCGTCGAATTTCAGCGGAAATCCGACGAATTATCCGAACAATAGCTTACAGACTTGTTGTCAGAGGCTCGGATTATCCGTCGGACTTTCGCGGATGTCCGTCGGATAATTCGAACATTTGGCTCACTAACTTGCTGTGAGCGATCGGATTATCCGGCGGATTTATGCGGAAGTCCGTCGGATTATCCGAACATTGGCTCATTGACTTGCTGTGAGCGATCGGATAATCCAGCAAATTTCCACGGATGTCCGTCGGATGATCCGATCATTGTCTCACTAACTTGCTGTGAGTGATCGGATTATCCGACGGATTTCTCCGGAAATCCGGCGAATTTTTTGCCTCTTTTGAATGACTATTTCACCATTTTCTTTCTTTAATATTGTCATCCTAACAAAGTACGTACAAAGATTTTCTAGACATTTACAGACTCAGGAAAAGAATAAGGAGAAGAACCGTCTTCTTTGTAGTCTCTAAGCTGCTTCATAGTCTTTGGCATATCTGATAAAGGAGAAATGGAGAGCTCCATGGTCTTTGATTAGCGTCATGGAGTGGAGAATCCTTTCTTCTATTCTTGCCTGTAAAAAGTACAAACTAAAGACGTACAAGGGTTATTATGAACAATAATCAAAATCGATGTGCCAACACATTAGATTCATGCGGTTTGAGCGTTCCCACTTCTCGAAGTTCGCTCTGTCACCAGATGAACTGTCATCCTTAGGAGTAGTAGGACGCTCAATCCTAAGTGCAAGATCTAGATCCATGCAGCCGAGAACAATATATATGTTTACTTTCCAGTCCTTGAAGTTTGTCCCGTTAAGCATTGGAATTGAGTTCAGATTAGCAGATATTGTAGCAACACTAGCTGAAAAGAGAACAAGAAAATAAAAAATAAATATGCTCTAATTAATAACCAAAGAATAAAAGATAGTCAAACAAATTCAAATAATGGTGAACCCCATCTCAAGATATGCATCATTAATATCAAGTCTTTGGACAGTGATATTAACTGCAAGTGGTACTCTTGGTGTAGTGATCAAATGTTGACAATAAGTCATGTCAAATAATAAGTCTATCTTTGGATCGGGTTATTATTCACATGTAAACCGTATAATTGTCACACATTTATCACCACAAGTATGTGTGCAATCCGGCCAAGTATTAACCTTCCTTTGGGCCGGCTAATACCCGTATGAATATACACACACAAACATCTGACTTTCCTCATAGACTATCTACGCAAGAGAGGTCACTTTGGCGACATCTTGTTTCAATGAGTCTACTTAGAATATTGGACAACTGTTGCTAGTCATAAAAGGCACCAAAAAATTGAATGTTTGACTAAATTTTACAAAACTGAATCATGTCCAAAACTTTATGTACATACATATTTGAACATTATAACTCAAATAAAATAATCATAGTAACTATCATATTTGCAAAAAAAAAAAAGTTAAAAGTGTCAAAAACAATAATGAGTTGTTATGATAGTTACTACCATTACAAAATTTTGTTATCGTTGTTTCAATAATCTAGATCATTGAAAAACTGCTAATATTTCAAAAGTCCAAATATTTTAAATTCTACATGTCACAAAAATATAAATCCAAAACAGAAGTTGCAATATGGGCTCAACTAACATTATTAGTGTCTTTGAATACCGAAACTTGCCATTATCAAAATACCGAATTCTTACTATCATTAATCAACAAAGAATTGACTTGAAAGGAAACCCAAATTTTCAAAATACTAGAATCCGTAGACAATCAAACTATCACCTTGGCTAAAAGCCAACATCATCTTAAGATATCTCAGGCCGAAAAAATTGGTCAGCAATAGCTTTCATAATTGATTTTCGAAATAAATTATGATACACTTGCTTGATACATAAAGCATACTGCGATTAAATATGCAAATAGCTTATGTGTGGCCCCATAATAGACCACTTTATGGCAATAGCACATATGTTAGGAAGCAATAGCACATCCACTTTATGTGTGGCCCCATAAATATGCAAATAGCTTATGTGCGATTAAACATGCTAGGAAGTAATAGCACAGATGTTAATCTAAACAAGCACTAGTATATTGATACTATTATTCTATCCAAACCGATGTCCCATCGTGTCGGATGTTTGTCCGTTAAGTTGGAATGCAAACAAAAACCCTAATGTGTTATAAATAACAATTAGGAATTTTGTCGACCACCGACGCCAAAATTCGTGTTGCTCGAATAATTTGATGACCGTCAGTAGATCGGTGACCGGCAGAAGCAAGAAATAGCATGTTTTACCAAATAAAACCACAAAGCAATACCTAAATAAACTTCTAACAGATCCAAAGATAAATATCGGACCCAAACAATCAAAAAAAATACAATGATTTGATTTATATATAAAATAAACCAGCAGTATACATAATTACGGATCTAAATTGGTGGATCTTGGTAGATCAACCCGAACCCTAAATTAAATTAGGTCGAAGATCTAGGGTTTCTGAATAACAATAAATAAAAAATTGGATTCTAAACTTCGACCTCATAAATCAAACATGAGGCTCTGATACCACTTGTTGGAGAATTTTATTGTACCATGTCGATTCATGAGATGAAGAACATAAATTAAATTGATTGCGGAAGCGTACCTGAATCCATTGTCTTTGCTTGACGGATCTTGAAGCAAACGTCTTTTTATGGGGTTTGATCTTCCAACCCGCTACGGCCCTTAATAACAAAGATGAAATCTTTGTTTCTCTCTTTGTTGATAGGGATACAGAAGAGAATAGAGAAACCCTCTCTTTGGTGGCCGTATGAGTTGGGGAGCATAACCCTAATGAATACACATATATATAGATATGTGTGTTGTGATATTTCTAATTTGGCCCCTCATCAAATTAGAATTATCTCTGGTATCTACACATTAATTCCATGACAATTTATACCCTTAAGTCAATTTTTCAAATAGACCACTTTAATTTGGCTTAATTATTTAGATAGTCCAAACACAATTAATTTTACATGTGTGGCCCCATAATTATTGAATAATTTCAACATGGAGAACTCATACTTTAAAGAGATCCACTCACCAAAGTACATTAGTAAATTCTACTACACCTCTTTTCTATTACACTGTGAACAGAGACGGGTCGAAGATGAGGGGATCAAAATCTCCTAGTATATTTTATAAAGTTATCAAAATTTACTAAAACTTGTAAATTTTGCAAAGATTCCTAAATTTTTACATATGGACCTCCATTTTCATGATGGCTTGTGACCTAGTTTTGCTAGAGATGGTCCTGACCATGATAGGAATAGACAACGTGTCTTGATTTAAATATCATTTTCTGTAGTTATATTTCAATGTTTTCCTTACGAATCCAAGGAACGACCTGTGTGCAAATGAAAAATTAATTTAGACCCATATTCCTTGTGAAAATATACTAATCTGATTTGGTTTTGGTCACTACTGATCATTCTTCAGTCTTGTGGTTCTAGTTAAATATGGCTAGTTTAAAAGTGATTTTTTTGTAATTAATAAAGAATAAATTTATTACTAATATATATAATAAAGCGATGACAAAAAAGAATCACAATTAAAATATTATCAAATAGTTTTTTTTTATAGATGCAATAGCAATACGTACGGAAACTTTTGGGACCCACTACCCCCAACACCTACCATTATTATAAACTAGTAAAAGTACAACAGGAAATGAAAGAACTGAAATAAAGTACTGATTTCAAATCTACAAAACTCCAAAACAATAAAACTAGAAAAAACTGGAAACGACTATCTAAGCGGTCGGCTCGTCGGCCTCAGGTCCTGCGTCCACCAAGGGGGACTCCGGTAACACCACATGTGTAACGCCCCAGAACCAGAATACTGGAGAGCGGGGGCATACATAGCCAGCTACGTATAATGAAATGGAATCCACCCCACTATACGGTTACGGTTGTCTAGATACATGAGGGTTTAACTACAATCCATCAGTCTCCTATGGTCAATAACAAGCCTAAATGTCTCAATCTCAAGCAAGCAAGTAAAGTTACAAGATGTAAGATCATCCAATATACAATAATAAGGCGTCCCAAACATTACATATTCAGCTAATCATGAAGCTAGTCGTTACAAAATATGAGGACTAGCAAAAGTTTAGTCATACATGATCAACCCTAGGATCTGTCAATCATGCTACAGCCCGTAGGCAGACAATAATAGGGTATGCAATACGAGCTAACAGGTGCTCGCCGGCTAAACGCCTCAAAATAAAATTTTTACAATAGAGTGGGAGAGCAAAAATAAACCCACTCGTTGTCCTGGTCACGCCTGATGGTCACCATCGGGCTGGAAAGTCGGTAGATCCTCTGAAGCTGCTCCGAAATCTGGCCATACAAAACCAGTTGGGCCAGATCCCAGAAAGAGCAAGTGCCACAAAGGAGGCTTCACTTAAGAACTAAAACCAGCACATCAGAAAATATATTAAGCAGTTAAAAGAACTTGAAGTAAAAGAATAACAACAATCATAATGGAGTACGAGGGAGCCATTCAAGTAGCCAGGTCACAACCCTTAAACCAAACAAAGATCGGGGTTGTAACCCTTCACCTGAATAGAACTCTGTCTCCAATCTTGTTGGTAAGGTAAAACATTACAAGCATGACGTGGGATGAAATAAGACAATAAACGAAGAAAGGACTTAGAACTGCTCTGGAAGCCAGGTTACAACCCGTAAACCAAACAAGGACCGGGGTTGTAACCCTTCACCAGAACAGAACTGAGCCTCTGATCTTTATTGTTAAAAGTGACAATCATGCGATCAAGCCTGCAATAATCAAGCACTGAAACTGCACCATACAATCATTCCCGGCCAATCAGTGACTACGGCTTTCTACATTAGCTAACTAGGGTTATCCCAACATGCAGTGAGATGTTCCTCCAGCCACAAGCCTGCAGCTAATCCAGGTTATCCAGGCGACTTGAGTTCATTAAGCAGTACATCATTATTTTCATATATCATTGAGTTTGGACTTGTGCTCTACTCGTCGGCAGGCTGCAAGTCCCACAATGGTGGCCGGGATAACGGGATCGCCTGTAACTGGGAAAATTTCTCATGACTACTGAATTATTCTAGTTATTAGCCTCAGCCATTTACAGTAGGTACCCATGTCACACCCCACTCCCGTAGGAGCGATCGTCCTCGCTAAGGCGTGATGCCGCACGGGCCTAGGTTGCGCCTGTGCAAGGTCAAGTCCAGAAACGGCCGATTTGAGCTAGGCCACAGAGTCGCACAGAGTGTCCCCATTGCTGCAGAAAGTAAATAAACACAAGTAGAAGCGAATTCGAACTCTTTATTGATATTCAAGAAGGTTACAAGCGGCGCTAGGCCGATATTACAAATCGCTCGAGCTCTCTCTCTGAAACATAAAAGGCGTGCCAAGTGGCTTACAAGATGGAATGATACATGGCGATGTTCCGATATATTATGTCCTGTATAGGGTGCTTCAGCTTCTGCAACGTTCCAAGGCCCCAGAGATAGCTCCGCTCCTTAGCACGTTCGAGGAAAGCTCCGCATCCGCCGACGTTTCCTGCTTCCTGCAAGCAGACTGTGGGGTTATCAGTATATTGTTATGCACTGGTGGGGAGGCTAGCTCGCCCACAATGCTATTATTACTAAACACATTTCATTTACTTTTGTGCACTGTCTATCATTCATTGTCTTTCTAATCTTGCCTTAGGATCAGTTTCATAGCATATGTCGTAACGTATCCCGTGTTGCCAAATTCAAGTGTCGTATGGAAATACATGCACGACTTACCCATACTTACCGTCCGGCCTTCCCTGTCCAAAGTAAACCAAGTTAGTCAACAATTTATGTGTAATAACATAACGTGATTCTTGCAAACATTCAATATCAAGGGCGTGTCCCTGCCTCAGTTTCTAGCGTATCGTAGGCACGTTCTAGCGCATCGTAGGCATGTTCTAGCACGTCATAGGCATGTTCAAGATGTCACATTTCCAGCATGTTCAGGTCGTTACATTTCAAGCATGTTCAGAGTGTTATATTTCAAGCATGTTCAGGAGTGTTACAGTTCGAGCATGTTCAGGAGGCACTTATTCATTTTACTTAGACTACTTTGATTTCAATGCAAGGACTTGTACGTGGATAGCCACCAGCAAAGTCCACTTAATCTATATGCACTGGTCGATGGCATCATAAGCCATTTGGACATATCCCCTTGGTAATTCTCAACTTAGCGTAGGGTGATGGCTGGTACACCCCGTTAAGTCTCTTGAATATACCATGCACCTACGTCTCCTGGTGCCCAAGCCCGCACCCAGGCAGACCGTAAGCCCCATTTTGATTCCGCCTAGGCCAGCTATGGTTTTTCCCCCATCGTCCGTGCCGCAGAATCCTTCCTCATGACGACCACGGTATTCTCCCCCATCGTCCGTGCCGTTTGTCCACGACCATTTCGTATTTTACTTGTCATTTAACATAACGGCTGTCTCCGAGCCGTAGGCTAACCCTTAGCCATAATGCGTTATCGATCAGGTTGGCATCCGTGCAGCGCGGGTAGCGATCCCCGTTGCACGTGTCCGTCACACCTGTCGCTAACAATTCTTTTCTTTCTTATCTTTCATGTATTCTTTCTTTCATTTCTTTCTTTCACTTGTTCGTTCGTTCATAGATTCACTCATGTATTCATTCATTCATTCATTCGTTGATTCATTCATTCACGCATTACGCAACTCCCAGTGTAGGAGTCGCCTTGGCGACCCATCGGTCCCATAGCCTTTCAATGTTGCTATACTCTACTCGAAATGACTATATTGATAGTCTTCCCGTTTCATTGTTGTAACCCATTCATTGTTTCATTGTTGGCCGCATAAGGAACATAAGCGTAAGCTTGTGCCTTAGCACGAGCGTGGAGCGCGGTACGAGAGTCCACATTTTCCAAGTTCCTTTCCATATTCTATACAAGCATACAAGATAGAATTATTCCCTTAGCTAGGTGCGTTTAGTCATTTATTAGCATGCACGGTGTTATCGCCTAGCGATTCTCGTGATAGTATCCGTATTGTTATGTGTCTAGGCTAAGCAAAGACGGGTTCATCGGAGCCACCCACCTTAGCGATGTTCGCATCGGCCGAGCGATACTCTGAGCGCGCCTTTGAAAGTCTAAGTCTGGATTCATCTTGACAGGCCAATACAAGCCTTGCATCGATTCTACATCTGGTCGAGGCCAACTCTTCGGGTCGACGGCTCGTTTGAGTCGTTGAACTTGCCGTTTGAATCGGCGTTCCGCTAGGGCGGAGCGGGTCGTTACATAATACACCACTCAAAATAAGTCTCATCCTCGAGACTTTCTGAGTGCATGTTATCCTACCATTCCTTAACTCGTGTCGTCGTATTTCTTAGACAATTTTATCGAACGGCTCTATCGTTCGATGGCATCGAACCATACTTGATATCTTTCTAAGTTCTGTGTCGCACGCGTTTGGTCGATTTTATTGAATAGCCTTTCATTCATTTTAGAGTTGATGGTACTTATTCAATTCAAGTGTTTCTTCGTCTTGGTTGCTATTTCTCTGTGTCATGGGACGGAAATGGTTTCACGAGGCACGTTGTAATTCGTCAAATACGAGGGTCGTAGGCTGAGGCAAACTCACTTTGATTTATCTCGGTCATCGAGATGATCCGATTCAGTTCTCAAGCGTTCGTGTCCACGAAATCAGTATGATTTCTTCCTAGCGGGGTCGACCAAGTCTAAGTAATTTTCGTCCAATTCAAGACCAAGTATTTACTATCATCGAGTATATCTTCCTATCAATGGTTCAATTTTGTTATACCAACTTTTACTTGCACGATATCGATTCCATATCATTCACTTGTTTAGGGCCAATCTCGTTGTCGTTCACGCACACTCCGCTCACACGTTTCTTGATTCCGAGCCACGTTCGTACTAGTATCATTCCTTTCTTTTAACCCGATTTCAAGTTCTCGACACTCATCCATTCCTCAAGTCTCGTTTGAACTCAATGTATCACTTGGCTGGATCGTGCACGCATTCCAAGCGTCCCCAAAATATATGCATTCAGCCAAGCCGTATGATCTAGAAATTTGTCATTCTCACTCGAGTCGCATCGTGCACATACTCAAGCGTCCCTGAAATATATGCATGTCAGCCGAATCTCGTGAGGGGTATTACTATATTTGTGATTCATATTATCCATCCATGCTAATCCTCAAGATCAATCTTTTGATTGATAACTCATGAAACAGGACGTCTCGCCTAACCGCTAGGCCATCTTTTCGGGGCTAAGTCAATGTCAGGATTGGAATCATAGTTCTCCAACAATAATGTCAACACTGACCCCAATCCTAGGGTCAAACCAAAGTCAGTAGTACGGGATTTTCTACGCAAGCTCGCGTCACTCAGATTTCTAAACATCGAGCACGATCACCTATTCGCATCAAGGCATTCGTCGCACACTGCAACGAATTCAAATCTATTTAAATCACTAAATCGACATACTTCACATATCCATTCTAACCAATTCATGTATTCGATCACGAGTTCATCTAGCTTTGACAATATGTTGCGCCCCAATCTCACGCGAGTCCGATTATCCACGGTGGTTCATGAATCACCATGCAACCCTCCCGTGGAATAATCATTCTCATCGGAGCGTAACTCTTGCTTGCGTCTAGACTAATTTATTCTCGATACGAGGATTGGACCTACGTAATCCTCAAGCTCAATCATCAAGCACACCGAGTCATTCTCAAGTTCACCTTCGTGTCACCACAAGTCGAAGCACACAATACGCCATGCTAGTTCAATCACCCCCGCTGTATGAATCACCATATCAGCGCTTACGCGGAGTGATCGCCCTAATCGGCGTAACGCATGTGCGAGGCTGGAGTTGCGCTCGCATAAGACAAGCATGTCGACGTTGGGGTTATCGTCGAAGTAAATCCAAGCATTCACATTTTCATCCATCGTTTTGAGTCATTTTCTAGCTCGCGTTGCCCATTGACAAGTTGTCCAGCGACATCTCGTTCGGAACTTTTGAAGTCACGGCCAACTAAGCGTGATACGTTCTAAGGCTTTGTGCGATATCATCGCTTGCCGACATACTCGTTCTATCAGTATATCCTTTAGTCTCGCTCGAACAATTTCTCTGTTGTCCATACACCACTCAGGGTTCGAGCTACTCGACTAGTCGTCGACACTTATTCTTATTCTTCCTCAAAGCTATCACATACACCACTCGGGTTCAAGTCATTCTATAAATCTTCAATCACATTCGCATCATTTGCTAAGATATTTTTTTCAGATTCGTTTGACGAATCTCTAGCGTAATTGCTCACGTCGTATCGACGCGCTAGGTCGTTCGTACTATTCTTCAAGATCTAAATTAATCTTTCATGCACGCCTAAGCATGAACTCGATAGCATTCCTATCGACATACACTCTAAGTGTAGCTTCGTTCTCGACCGAGCAGTACTTGATATCGCTCGCAACTCGATTGCATCAAAAGTCGAGGTGCGCGACACGTGGCACAACATAACTAGAAGGTCGTGTGCATAGCTATCCCGTGCGGACCATACTCGAGTTTGCATGCTCACTTATTCTCGCTTGAGCGATAATCGATCTCACTCGCAACTTAGCCAAAAGGCTGCGTTCATAACCATCCCGTTCGAACTATCCTTTGGTCTCGTGTACTCGTCCGCTATTGTCAGCGTAAGCTTATTCAAGCACGCACTGCGTTTGCTAACTCTTAGCATCGGTTCCTTCCAACTCAAGTTCGTCGTGGTGGCACAAAGGCCTTCGCTTATCAATCCCGTCCAACCGAGTATCCGTACGAGCTTTTGAAAATATTAGACTTATTGTATGGAACATCCCAAGGCACAACGAGAGAGAGCGTACACTTCTTTTGTTTCAACGAGCTTTCAAAACTGAGAGAATCGAAATAAAGTCCAAGGACGTAAAGCCGTGCTCTGATACCAATCTATCACACCCCGCTCCCGTAGGAGCGATCGTCCTCGCTAAGGCGTGATGCCGCACGGGCCTAGGTTGCGCCCGTGCAAGGCCAAGTCCAGAAACGGCCGATTTGAGCTAGGCCACAGAGTCGCACAGAGTGTCCCCATTGCAGCGAAAAGTAAATAAACACAAGTAGAAGCGAATTCGAACTATTTATTGATATTCAAGAAGGTTACAAGCGGCGCTAGTCCGATATAACAAATCGCTCGAGCTCTCTCTCTGAAACATAAAAGGCGTGCCAAGTGGCTTACAAGATAGAATGATACATGGCGATGTTCCGATACATTATGTCCTGTATAGGGTGCTTCAGCTTCTGCAACGTTCCAAGGCCCCAGAGATAGCTCCGTGCCTTAGCACGTTCGAGGAAAGCTCCGCATCCGTCGACGTTTCCTGCTTCCTGCAAGCAGACTGTGGGGTTATCAGTACATTGTTATGCACTGGTGGGGAGGCTAGCTCGCCCACAATGCTATCATTACCAAACACGTTTTATTTACTTTTGTGCACTGTCTATCATTTATTGTCTTTCTAATCTTGCCTTAGGATCAGTTTCATAGCATATGTCGTAACCTATCCCGTGTTGCCAAATTCAAGTGTCGCATGGAAATACATGCACGACTTACCCATACTTACCGTCCGGCCTTCCCTGTCCAAAGTAAACCAAGTTAGTCAACAATTCATGTGTAATAACATAACGTGATTCTTGCAAACATTCAATATCAAGGGCGTGTCCCTGCCTCAGTTTCTAGCGTATCGTAGGCACGTTCTAGCGCATCGTAGGCATGTTCTAGCACGTCATAGGCATGTTCAAGATGTCACATTTCTAGCATGTTCAGGACGTTACATTTCAAGCATGTTCAGAGTGTTATATTTCAAGCATGTTCAGGAGTGTTACAGTTCGAGCATGTTCAGGAGGCACTTATTCATTTTACTTAGACTACTTTGATTTCAATGCAAGGACTTGCACGTGGATAGCCACCAGCAAATCCCACTTAATCTATATGCACTGGTCGCTGGCATCACAAGCCATTTGGACATATCCCCTTGGTAATTCTCAACTTAGCGTAGGGTGATGGCTGGTACACCCCGTTAAGTCTCTTGAATATACCCTGCACTTACGTCTTCTGGTGCCCAAGCCCGCACCCAGGCAGACCATAAGCCCCGTTTTGATTCCGCCTAGGCCGGCCACGATTTTTTTCCATCGTTCGTGCCGCAGAATCCTTCCTCATGATGGCCACGGTATTCCCCCCATCGCCCGTGCCGTTTGTCCACGACCATTTCGTATTTTACTTATCATTTAACATAACGGCTGTCTCCGAGCCGTAGGCTAACCCTTAGCCATAATGCATTATCGACCAGGTTGGCATCCGCGCAGCGCGGGTAGCGAGCCCCGTTGCACGTGTCCGTCACACCTGTCGCTAACCATTCTTTTCTTTCTTATCTTTCATGTATTCTTTCTTTCATTTCTTTCTTTCACTTGTTCGTTCGTTCATAGATTCACTCATGTATTCATTCATTCATTCGTTGATTCATTCATTCACGCATTACACAACTCCCAGTGTGGGAGTCGCCTTGGCGACCCATCGGTCCCATAGCCTTTCAATGTTGCTATACTCTACTCGGAACGACTATATTGATAGTCTTCCCGTTTCATTGTTGTAATCCATTCATTGTTTCATTGTTGGCCACATAAAAAACATAAACGTAAGCTTGTGCCTTAGCACGAGCGTGGAGCGCGGTACGAGAGTCCACATTTTCCAAGTTCCTTTCCATATTCTATACAAGCATACAAGATGAGATTATTTTCCTTAGCTAGGTGCGTTAAGTCATTTATTAGCATGCACGGTGTTATCGCCTAGCGATTCTCGTGATAGTGTCCGTATTGTTATGTGTCTAGGCTAAGCAAAGACGGATTCATCGGAGCCACCCACCTTAGCGATGTTCGCATCGGCCGAGCGATACTCCGAGCGCGCCTTTGAAAATCTAAGTCTGGATTCATCTTGACGGGCCAATGCAAGTCTTGCATCGATTCTACATCTGGTCGAGGCCAACTCTTCGGGTCGACGGGTCGTTTGAGTCGTTGAACTTGCCGTTTGAATCAGCGTTCCGCTAGGGCGGAGCGGGTCGTTACAACCCCTGACCGTGGTACTCAGGGGATCCCCGTCCTAGACATGATACAAACACTACCGGTTCAATTGTACAAACACAATCATCCACGGTGTCCAGGCCATCCAATCTTGTCATGTCATGTTCACTGTCAGGAGTGCGCCGCGTCGGACCACTATCATGTCATGTCAAAAGTGCACCACAACGGGTCACCATCGTGTCAGAGAACAATTAATTTAGCACAAGTACACATTTATTAATTAAATATTAAAAGGGACAAGGGCTGTGGAGGACTCATGCGGCTCGAAAAAATTTCATGCGGCCAACAGTCACTTGCTCATGCGGCTAAGCCATTAAATACGTGCATGTGGCTAGCAAAATATATAAATATGCAATATAATACGGCTCACTATTGGTATGCGGCTGATGGAAGCCATATGCGGCTGGCTTAAGGAATTTGCATTAAGGAAATGTATATATATAAAAAAATGCATTTAAGAATGCATTAAAGAATACATTAAATGCATTCTTACATGCTTATGCGGCTGGCTCTCCAAGGAAGGGCATTAGAAAAAATGCATTAAAAAATATATTTAAGAATGCCTTAAAAAATGCATTAAATGCATTCCTAAGGACTTATGTGGCTGAGTCTCCCAGGGAAGGCATTAAAGCATAAAATATTAAATATTAAGGCCTTAAATGCATTAAAGCATTTAAGTACAGCATTAGGAATGCATTAGATATAAAGCCTTAAGAAGCTTATGCGGCTAGCTTTTCCAAAAATGCATTTAATCAATGCATTAAAGCATAAAATGACAATTGTATTAAAGCATGCAATTAACAAATGCATTAAGAATGTGACAACAATGCATTAAGTAATGCATTACCAAGCCATATGCGGCTGGCTTGGTATTCCAAAAAAAATAATGCACAGGCTAGTGCATTTGCATGCTTGCATGTGTTAATGCATTCATTAGCATATATATTAAATTAATGCATGCATTGTATTATGCATTAGAGTGGCATACAATAGAATATTCATTAATTAATACGTGCATTAGAATATGCATTAAAGTGGCATACGGCTAGCTACTGTACATGTTCATGCAAGCAAAGCTAACCCACGTATTAAATAACACATTAATGATCATGCGGCTCACTTTGGCATGTGCATGCTGCCAAGTGCTGGTACATGCGACCAAGTGTTAAAAATGTCCATGCGGCTCACCAATTCCCATAGGTCAACACTACAACAAAAAGACCTATTAATGACGCTTGATAAGTGGATTTCATGACGGCTGATAAAAAAGCGTTATGAAAGTTCAAAATACCTTTTTTCTATGACGGTTTGGGCTAATTTTGGACTTTTTATAACGTTTATAAAACAAAACGTTATTAATATTTTAGAGCGGTGGCAAACTTGTAATATTTTTAAGTTTAATTTTTTGGTCAAAATGCTGAGAACAGCCCGCGCTTCAACAAAATTTTTCCTCTCCCCCATTTTGTTCTTCTCCTTCTCCTCCTCTTCTTCTCCTTCCTTTCCCCAACTCCAAAACCCTAACCCGAACCACAAATATCTTAGCTCAGATCGCTTCGTACGTAAACCCCTAGTCCACTCCCTCTCTCTACCGGCTCCATCGGCGGCTCCAATGGCGCAGAAGGAAGACGACGACGGCCGTGCTAACTCCGATGACCCCGACGAACTCGTCCGAACCACTCTCCAGGCCGTCCTCCTCGCGGACAGCTTCGCCCAGAAGTTCCGTCCCATCACTCTCGAGCACCAAAAAGTACGTCTTACCAAACCCTAACCCTAGAAAACCCCTAAAATCTCTGAACCCTAATTTTGAAATTCCCAGGTGCTCCTCCCGCTGGCGAACGTCCCCATGATCGAGTACCCTAATTTTGAAATCACCGACTTCCTCAAGAAGGAGGTGAAGGTGTGAGGTTTTTAAGGTTCTTCCCAAATGTAGTATATCTTACTGTATCAGACTGTGGACTTGGCTTGTAACATATGCTTACATTTTTAGGTTAATCAGAAGACTTCCCAAAAGGTTTCCCAAAAGCTGTGGACATACGTGAAGCCCCCTTCCGAACGCCCGACGGCCTTAGGGCTCGTCGAACAGGGCTCGAACAACATCCCCGTCATCGACATTGCGGGCCTGGTCGGCGGCCCGAGGGAGTGCGGAGCCGCCATGCAGGCCGTGTCGGACGCGTGCAGGGAGTGGGGCTTCTTCCAAGTGGTGAACCACGGCGTGAGCTCCGACCTCGTGGAGAGGATGAGGGAGGCGTGGAAGGAGTTCTTCGCCCTCCCCATGGAGGAGAAGAAGAAGCTCGCCAACAACCCTAAGACCTACGAGGGGTACGGCAGCCGACTCGGCGTCGACAAGGACACGGCTCTCGACTGGTGCGACTACTACTACCTCCAGGTCCTCCCGGAGAGAGCTAGGAACTACGAGAAATGGCCTACGCTCCCCACTTATTGCAGGTTCATATTTTTCTCTGGCTCTGATACCATTTTAAAGTTTTTTTTACTTGTCTCTTCACCTTAATCTTGAAGGGGAACAATCGAAGAATATACTTTGGATGAAGCAAAGCATTCATGAATTATTGGCCTCTGTCGCACAATACTGGATTAAGCTGTATTTATGGTGGGAAAATCCACTCCCAACGAACGAAAGGAACGAGACGGGGATAAGCATCGTTGATTATGTCTTCTTGTTCATCTCCAGACCCATCCGGTGAGTCTTTTTTGACTTGTTCGTCGACAAAACATTAATTGGCAGCTCGTCCCATGCCACGCTTGTCAAAGTTTCAAATATTACATTATTATTTCAACCAATGTTTTAAAAATCGGATCGATTCGATAAGGACATTGGATTTGTGTCAAACTGGTCTTAGTTTAGATTAAACCAGTTACATAAGTTTATAATCTTATAGTGAATATATTCACATTCTAACAAAAAAAAAGGCTCCAAAATTGGTGGTGCATCTTTTTGTTTGTTCATGATGTTTAGTCATAATCTAGTAAGCACAGACATTTCCGTGTCGCATCGTGTCTGACACGTGAAAGAACGTGACATGCCAAAGTATAGGTGTTGCATCTGTACGATACCCATTATGTCGTATTTGAGATGTTTACATGCTTGAACTTTTCTCCAACCAGAGGTATATGCAGCACGGGAGAAGAATGGAGTATACATACCAAAGGAACGTTATCTGCACGACAAAGCTGAGAAAAAGGTTATTTTTTCTATTCTCGCCCTCCCTCCCTTCTCTTCTTTCTCACCTTTTTTTCTCAATAGGCATGCCAATTTCACTTTTTATTCAAGGACAAGGTAACTGTCTGAAATATGTGGATATACTAGAATTGATGTAGACTTCTACTAAATCTGAATTTTTGTCATGAAACAGCAATTAGCTGGGCTTCAAGAGGAGAAAAATTCGCAGAAGGTTTTAAACGCAGAGCTAAGGGACAAACTCGAAAAGACTCAGGTATTTGCTATTGTCACATTTGTAATCAGAAAATGCTAATCCTTAGAAAGAAATTGTTAGAAGAACTCGGTTATTTACTATTTTTGCTCTCTGCAGAGGAAATTGGGGGACACTGAAGATGCGTTGTCTGACCAAGAAGAAAGATATAGACAGGCAATGTCACGCCCCAGAACCAGAATACTGGACGGAGGCGGACACAGCCAGCTACGCAATCCCAAAGTACGTTAATACTCTGAAATCACGTATAAGCTGTTAAGACATAGGGGTTACTTTACAAGCCATCAGTCCGACCTAATGTTTAACAATCCTAGGTATCTCAATCACAGGCAATGATACAAGAGCAAGAGTACGATCATCATACATACAATAGTAAGGCGTCCCGTACCATATATACATGACTGATCATGAAGCTAGTACCACAGAACTGATGACTAGCTAGAATATTAGTCGTACATGATACGGACTAGCTATAGTCTAGAATGCACATATCATGTTTATGCCCGTAGGCTACAATATCAAGGAAACTACCAAAACACGAGCTAAACACGTGCTCGGGACTAAACGATACAAGAGGAGAATTTACATATCAGTGGGAGAATAAAGAAGAATCCCACTGAGGCACTCTGGTGCTCCGGCTGGTCACCGTCGAGTAGATGGTGCGGTAGATCCTTTCGGGCTCTTCTATCAGAACCTGGCCATGCAAAACCAGTGGGGTCAGACCCCAAATAGCAAGTACCACAAAGGAGGCCGAACTATGAACTTAAAACCAGCAATCATTAGTAAACAAAGCAAACAATAAGTAAGGGAAGATCGAAATTTGTGCAGTACCAATGCACTTATTCTGAACATAGGGAGACAGTAAGTAAATCATCATTTGACATAAAGTAAACTGGAGAACATGTTAAATAAATAGAACTGGGAAGGTGATATACGATGAGATAACCATGGGACTATTCAGATAACCAGGTTACAACCCGTAAACCAAACAAGGACCGGGATTGTAACCCTTCGTCTGAACGGAACTTGGTTTCTCCCACCATTTATCGGCAAGATAAAATAAAAAATTAGGACATGTAACAATCATGTACAAGATCAAGACAAGACTAGACAGATTGAACTCCATCCAACATTCACGGCCAAGCAATAAGTACGGCTTGATACTTTAACTAACTAGGGTTATCACAGGCCTAGTTACTAGCAAGATGCAAAGAGATTTCCAAGTCCAGTTACCCGCCTGCTGCTACCTGAGTGACCCCAGCAAAAGAAAAGAAAAAGATAACATGATATAGCAGACACACTGTAGTAAGATACATGTGTCCTAAGGTACCACACTCGACGGCGGGCTGGAAGTGCGCTCATCTCGACGGATAGCAACAAATCCCATGTATATATATATATAAGGCCGGGATCAAAGGGGCAACAGGTAACTGGGAAAGTCTCTCCATGAACTACTGGATTATTCTAGTAATTAGCCTTAGTCCATTTCAGTATGAATCCCTGACCGTGGGAAACCAGGGATTCATGTCCTAGACATGATGCAAGACGAGACGGGTTCATTTGTACAAACACAATCACCCACGGTGTCAGGATACTAATTAATTCTTGTCAGGAGTGCGCCACGACGGGCCACTATCGTTATCATTATTACTTATCAAGAGTGCGCCACGACGGGCCACTATCAAGAATTATCATGTCAAGTTATCATGTCAAATTGTCAGGTCAAGTTATCATGTCAGGAGTGCACCACGGCGGGTCACTATCAAGTTATGTCATTATCAAGGAGGAGAGAAACTTGCACAATTAAATAATAATATATATAATATATATATTCTTGAAGCCAAGGAAAAACTCTACAACTTTCATGTTGGGAGTGGGAAGAAATTATGACCACAATTCAGGCAAATAAAATATTTAAACAATCAAAGTGGGACCCATGCGGCCCAAAAGTGGGAGAACAAACATGCGGTCAAAGAGAGTGGGAGGCCACCCATGCGGCCAAGAAACAATAATTAGACCATAAAATTAAATAAGACAAAAGATAGTGGGACCATCATTAAATGCAAACTCCCACTCAAGCAAGTCAACTAAAAGAAGCTATGTGGGACCCCCCACAATTAATGCAATAAGCATAATATATTAAACATTAAGGTCTTAAATGCAAAATATAAAGCCTTAAGAAGCCTTATGCGGCTAGCTTCTTTCCAGGATGCTTCAACCAAGCTTTAAAACATAAAGGACAAATGCATAAAGGACAAAATGCTTTAAGAATGGGTTAATATTGCATCCAAAACCCATGCGGCTAGCTTCAGAACTCATGCGGCCAGCAAAGGATTTCTTAGGAAAAAATGTAAGGAAAAATGCATTAAGAAAGAATGCATGAAAAATTGCATGATAAGAAAAGTACAATTACTTGCTTTCTTTAAAGCCTATGCGGCTCATTTAGGAATAGCTATATGCGGCTGAGTACTGTTCCCATGCTGCTGAATGCTTCAGGAAATGCATTTAAAATATACATTAAAATATTGTATACATTAAATTATATATTAAAATAATACATGCATATGTGGCTGAGTGCTAAGGCCATATGCGGCTGGGAAATGTAAGGCAATTAATTAAATGGCCATGCAATTAATGCATGCTAGCAAACGTTAAGAAATAGCCATGTGGCCAAGGCAATAAATTAATGCTCATGCGGCTGGATTTGTCCATGCGGCAGGGAAGAACACTTGCCGCATGAAATAGTCATGCGGTCAAGTACTGTTCTTCTCCTCCACTTTCCGAGGAGAAGAACACCATGAAGCATGCTTCCAAGCTCCATAATTCCATCATCCAGAGTCCAAATCCGAACTTTCATAGGTCAAATTTGGGTAAAATAAAATTCTCTACAACATGGAACCATCAAACAACAAGAACATGCAAGTTTAACAGATCAAAACCCATAAAAACCGAAATTACTTCAAAGTTAGATCTACAACAATCTAGCCATCAAATTGAAAAACTCCAAGTTCTAAACATGCTTAGAATTTAACAATAAAGAGAATGGAACAAACGAAATTGAAATCGTCCAACATTCGGCAAGGTGTACTTGCCTCTCTCCAATGGCTAGGGTTTGGTGGAAAAGAAATGAATGAGGGTGAATGAGGAGGGAGAGAGAAAAGTGGCTTATATAACAAGCTCAAGTGATCTCCACCATTCATTCCTCTCCACTAAATCTAAGCCATACACCTCATCTCATGAGAAAACCAACTATACCAAACCAAGTCAAAGTTAAACCAAACCCAATAAAACCAAATCCAAGTTAGACCAAGTCACGAAATTCCTATATCTTGGAAAATTTTAAAATATCACGCAAATCGATAAATATGAAATACGGCTCAAATAAACACGTATCCGTATAAAATACCGATACAGTGAGACGGGTCTCACAACTCTCCACACCTTAGAAAAATTCCGTCCTCGGAATTTCCTGAGGCTAGTCGAGCAAAACAAAAGCTCCAGGAAACTCGACAATCTCACTAGATTAAGCATGGCATATAAGTAAAGTAAAACAATCAGTAATATAAATAAATGCGTAAGCGGTAAATCAATGCATAAGAACAAATACAAGCATGATCAAGAAGGGCTGGAGGCATATGGATCTATATGTCTCCTGAGACAGTTGTGTAGAAACCAACGTCCTCGCTGGCCTAAGCTGGCTTCCATAAATGGATAAAGTCGAGCCTCAAGGTAAGTCGGTACCAATGACTTAGTTCAAGACATGACTCTACCCAGGACGTGTCATCGTAGTTAAAACAGATGCATGAACTTTATCACCTGTCTCAAGATACGAAGACAGAAGCGATTGGCTGATCGGCATGGACTGACATCTCTGCCTGCATGCTGAGATTGATCCTCCATAACTGGCCTGGCTGAAGAATGCTGAGCTGCCCTCGGCAAAACACGAACAAGATAATCAGAAGGATCAAGAACAGTGCCCTTGAAAGTTGAAGGACACATGATCAAATCATGGGAACAGGAATGATCAAAACAGATATCAAGTCAAGTATCAAAGATAGAGAATAATCTGAAAGAGATCAATAAGGATAATTGTGATTGAGATATCTAAACATGGTAACCCCCATAAATCTGAAAATCGAGACCTGCATGGGCCACCACTAAAACCATGTCACGCCCCAGAACCAGAATACTGGACGGAGGCGGACATAGCCAGCTACGCAATCCCAAAGTACGTTAATACTCTGAAATCACGTATAAGCTGTCAAGACATGGGGGTTACTTTACAAGCCATCAGTCCGACCTAATGTTTAACAATCCTAGGTATCTTAATCACAGGCAATGATACAAGAGCAAGAGTACGATCATCATACATACAATAGTAAGGCGTCCCAAACAATATATACATGACTGATCATGAAGCTAGTACCACAGAACTGATGACTAGCTAGAATATTAGTCGTACATGATAAGGACTAGCTATAGTCTAGAATGCACATATCATGTTTATGCCCGTAGGCTACAATATCAAGGAAACTACCAAAACACGAGCTAAACACGTGCTCGGGACTAAACGATACAAGAGAAGAATTTACATATCAGTGGGAGAATGAAGAAGAATCCCACTGAGGCACTCTGGTGCTCCGGCTGGTCACCGTCGAGTAGATGGTGCGGTAGATCCTTCGGGCTCTTCTATCAGAACCTGGCCATGCAAAACCAGTGGGGTCAGACCCCAAATAGCAAGTACCACAAAGGAGGCTGAACTATGAACTTAAAACCAGCAATCATTAGTAAACAAAGCAAGCAATAAGTAAGGGAGGATCGAAATTTGTGCAGTACCAATGCACTTATCCCGAACATAGGGAGAGAGTAAGTAAATCATCATTTGACATAAAGTAAACTGGAGAACATGTTAAATAAATAGAACTGGGAAGGTGATATACGATGAGATAACCATGGGACTATTCAGATAACCAGGTTACAACCCGTAAACCAAACAAGAACCGGGGTTGTAACCCTTCGTCTGAACGGAACTTAGTTTCTCCCACCATTTATCGGCAAGATAAAATAAGAAATCAGGACATGTAACAATCATGTACAAGATCAAGACAAGACTAGACAGATTGAACTCCATCCAACATTCACGTCCAAGCAATAAGTACGGCTTGATACTTTAACTAACTAGGGTTATCACAGGCCTAGTTACTAGCAAGATGTAAAGAGATTTCCAAGTCCAGTTATCCGCCTGCTGCTACCTGAGTGACCCCAGCAAAAGAAAAGAAAAAATAGCATGATATGGCAGACACACTGTAGTAAGATACATGTGTCCTAAGGTACCACACTCGACGGCGGGCTGGAAGTGTGCTCATCTCGACGGATAGCAACAAATCCTATGTATATATATATATATAAGGCCGGGATCAAAGGGACAACAGGTAACTGGAAAAGTCTCTCCATGAACTACTGGATTATTCTAGTAATTAGCCTTAGTCCATTTCAGTATGAATCCCTGACCGTGGGAAACCAGGGATTCATGTCCTAGACATGATGCAAGACGAGACGGGTTCATTTGTACAAACACAATCACCCACGGTGTCAGGATACTAATTAATTCTTGTCAGGAGTGCGCCACGACGGGCCACTATCGTTATCATTATTACTTATCAAGAGTGCGCCACGACGGGCCACTATCAAGAATTATCATGTCAAGTTATCATGTCAAATTGTCAGGTCAAGTTATCATGTCAGGAGTGCACCACGGCGGGTCACTATCAAGTTATGTCATTATCAAGGAGGAGAGAAACTTGCATAATTAAATAATAATATATATAATATATATATTCTTGAAGCCAAGGAAAAACTCTACAACTTTCATGTTGGGAGTGGGAAGAAATTATGACCACAATTCAGGCAAATAAAACATTTAAACAATCAAAGTGGGACCCATGCGGCCCAAAAGTGGGAGAACAAACATGCGGTCAAAGAGAGTGGGAGGCCACCCATGCGGCCAAGAAACAATAATTAGACCATAAAATTAAATAAGACAAAAGATAGTGGGACCCTCATTAAATGCAAACTCCCACTCAAGCAAGTCAACTAAAAGAAGCTATGTGGGACCCCCCACAATTAATGCAATAAGCATAATATATTAAACATTAAGGTCTTAAATGCAAAATATAAAGCCTTAAGAAGCCTTATACGGCTAGCTTCTTTCCAGGATGCTTCAACCAAGCTTTAAAACATAAAGGACAAATGCATAAAGGACAAAATGCTTTAAGAATGGGTTAATATTGCATCCAAAACCCATGCGGCTAGCTTCAGAACTCATGCGGCCAGCAAAGGATTTCTTAGGAAAAAATGTAAGAAAAAATGCATTAAGAAAGAATGCATGAAAAATTACATGATAAGAAAAGTACAATTACTTGCTTTCTTTAAAGCCTATGCGGCTCATTTAGGAATAGCTATATGCGGCTGAGTACTGTTCCCATGCTGCTGAATGCTTCAGGGAATGCATTTAAAATATACATTAAAATATTGTGTGCATTAAATTATATATTAAAATAATACATGCATATGTGGCTGAGTGCTAAGGCCATATGCGGCTGGGAAATGCAAGGCAATTAATTAAATGGCCATGCAATTAATGCATGCTAGCAAACGTTAAGAAATAGCCATGTGGCCAAGGCAATAAATTAATGCTCATGCGGCTGGATTTGTCCATGCGACAGGGAAGAATACTTGCCGCATGAAATAGTCATGCGGTCAAGTACTGTTCTTCTCCTCCACTTTCCGAGGAGAAGAACACCATGAAGTCATGCTTCCAAGCTCCATAATTCCATCATCCAGAGTCCAAATCCGAACTTCCATAGGTCAAATTTGGGTAAAATAAAATTCTCTACAACATGTAACCATCAAACAACAAGAACATGCAAGTTTAACAGATCAAAACCCATAAAAACCGAAATTACTTCAAAGTTAGATCTACAATAATCTAGCCATCAAATTAGAAAACTCCAAGTTCTAAACATGCTTAGAATTTAACAATAAAGAGAATGGAACAAACGAAATTGAAATCGTCCAACATTCGGCAAGGTGTACTTGCCTCTCTCTAATGGCTAGGGTTTGGTGGAAAAGAAATGAATGAGGGTGAATGAGGAGGGAGAGAGAAAAGTGGCTTATATAACAAGCTCAAGTGATCTCCACCATTCATTCCTCTCCACTAAATCTAAGCCATACACCTCATCTCATGAGAAAACCAACTATACCAAACCAAGTCAAAGTTAAACCAAACCCAATAAAACCAAATCCAAGTTAGACCAAGTCACGAAATTCCTATATCTTGGAAAATTTTAAAATATCACGCAAATCGATAAATACAAAATACGGCTCAAATAAATACGTATCCGTATAAAATACCGATACAGTGAGACGGGTCTCACAGGCAAACATCACAATCAAGGAAAAGGAATACCTGATATCTAATCTCCTGAAATCAGGTAATGCTAGAAATCTGTAATGATTAGTTTTTGGGATTGGAAATGGCAAATAGTGAAGAATTCGACTCTCAAACACCACATCCTGTTGTTATTTTTATGCCTGAAGTATTTTGTTTATCAACACTGTTTACTTTGTGCTTCAACCACTAAAGATGGTAGTTCTTGACCACATCAATTTGTGAATGCAGGGATCAGGAACACACATGGGAAGTACAATGAGATTGGGGTCCCGGATAACATTTTTCAAAAATCTTGATTGTGTCACTTCAAAGCTGTAAGCTTTTTCTTCTACCTACTAATCTATTCTCATACAATTTAGTTTGAAAAATATAAAATTGCTGGAGATATCCTTTCAGTTTGTAAATGTCATTCCTTTTTGTTCTGTCTTAATGTGTCGAGGAGATGAGTGTGATTCCATACACTTCATCTAAGGCCCTTTTTTAGACTACGGGAACTTTGAGAATCCTCCTAAGTTGCACCAATTAAATTGCACCAAATTATATTCAGGCCCTTTTATTACTACAGGTAGGTATTTTAATGCTTTTTACCCCTTGTTTCTTTCATGTCGATTTAATTTTAGATTCAATGTATATGAAAGTATTTTATTACATGATCCTCAATTGCTAGTTTCTTGTTGGAAACTTGGTACCAACTCTTAAGACATGAGATGGTCTTTGGGTAATATTTTTTTTATCTTTTTCAGGGTTTTGCTACGTGATGCCGACAGTTTTGATGTGCTCAAAGTTGAAGCCAATGTACTAATAGTTTTGAGGGTCTACTTTCTAGTAGTAGTTGTAAATATATGTATTTGGATGTCCTATTTTGAAAAAATGTAATGAAGATGGTGATATATATATTATGTATATATTTGTAAATGGATTAAATGGTACTCTATGACATTTAGATGTTTTCTTGTGAATATGGTTCAAAATGAATGTTTTGAAATTGAATTGAGCAACATTGAGCATTGATCTATAATTTTTTGGAAAGTAATATATAAATGTGCAGGATTGAGCGTTATAAATGTGCTGAATTGAGTCTATAGAGATTATCTATTCATAACGCTTTCAAACTACGCTGAAAATAAGTGTAGCAGAAACTCATCATATTCATGACGTTTATTTTACGACGCTTTTAAAAAATATTTATAACACCTGTTTTTATCACGCTTTCTTTGAAAAAAAAAGCGTCATGGTTGGTCATTAATGACGGTTTTTAGCCGTCATTAAAAGGTATTTCTTTTGTAGTGCAAATTTGGACCAATACGAAATTCTCTGCAACATGAAATCATCAACTAGCAAAATATGTAAGTTTGATAGATCAAAACTCCCGGAAATCGAAAATACCACAAAGCTAGATTTATAAGAATTTAACCATGGAAATGAAAAATGCCAAGTACTAAAGTGAGTTAGAAACACATGAGGAAGACAATAGAACAATAAAAATAGACTTCCTCCATGAAGCAAGGTGCACTTGCCTAAACCTCCCACTCTCTCAGGTTGGTGGAGAAGTAATGGTGGGGAAGAAGAAGAGTTAATAAGGAGAGAGAATTGTGTGGTGGGATATTTAATGAAGATAGTGGTAGGTGGGATATTTAATGAAGATAGTGGTAGGTGGGATATTTAATAAAGGTGGTGGTAGGAGGGAGTGGTTTGGTCCATATTAAAATTAAGCAAAACCGAACCATACAAAACCAAGCCGAACCAAGTCAAGTTTGGCCGAACCAACCAAGGAGACATGCAATACGGGTCTACATACGTCCACGTATTCCAAAATACGTAATACGAACAATAGTCATTACAACATGTTACAAAACCGGGTCATAGTAGCTACATAAGGTACACGTATTCTAAATTAGCAACATAAGGTAGTCAAAATATAAGTAAGGATAATGATGAAAGAAATTAAATCGTCTAAGTGAACTTATCAATGTGGTTCACAATGACTAGGATTTGCTGGGTGGTGAGGCATTCTACCCACTTTAAAAGTTAAACTAATAGGGTGATGGAACAACGGGTCAAGGCATCAAGATAAAGTACAAAGTTGAGCATTTAAAGAATTAAGCAGAACACCAACACATGTCGGGTCAAAAGAAATGAGTCAAGTTGGATTTCTAATTGAAATAAAAAATAGTTGGTATTATGGTATAGATCATAGTTAGTCATTTTGACTCGAAAGTCATATCAAAAGGATAGTATACAAGGAGATGAGTTTAATGGGACACGATATGCCCACATGAAGATGGACTCGTCTGGGCCTTGTACACAATTTGTTGGAGGGTAACAGCTAGTATTACACTCCGAATATTAAAGTCATGGTAAGAAATGTCAAGGATCCAAAATAGAAAATGGAAGTTCAAGAGGTGACAATTAATGCACAAAGTAAAGGAGATCAAGTTGAAGCACGAAATAAAATCAGTTACAGAATAAAATAATTTAGGGATACAGTTCTAGAAAGAGAATACTGTTAAGGAACGATCGAATCATTATTCAAATATTACGAACGGTTAGAGAGTCACAATAAAAGATCTAAATTTGAGGAAAGTCAAGTATCATCTGCCTCTGAAACCCTGAAGTTCACCTGATCATAATTGCCAATCGTATCTTTACCTTACTAGTCTCCCTATGATATTTCAATCCTCATATGTTTACCATCCAGATTTTACAACCTTCCGTTATCTAAATCCTTACCATGATCATCATAGGCAAGATTCTAAATTTTTAAAATATTTCTCATGAAGCATGCCCCTTCTTATTAAGAATCAATACTATTCATTTTAAATCAATTTCCATATTTTTTCACATTGTCCCAATTTATATCCGAAACCTCTAACTCAAATTTATGAGATCTTTAAGCTGTTTAAATTGTTTTTCTTGTATCATTCAATTCCCAAAACCTCTAGGCCTTACAAATTTATTTTCCGTCGTAAAATCAACCTTCATATTTTCTTCGACATACACCCATGAATATTATTCTCCTAATTTTTTTTTTCACAACAATGTCCAAATTTTCATAGCCTCGTGTCCTCTCTATCCCTAGTCATTTCCTTGCAATATCTTGTTCAATTTCATATCTTTATTGAATACAATTTAATTCTCTTTTCCATTACTAACCTTCTTTAAAGCCTTAGGGTAAAACTACCCGAGAATCAATAACCAAAATTTTTGAAGTTCTCAACCTAAGTTGACCTTGAATATCCTCATCAGTTTTGAAATACACTTACGAATTATTCATACCAAGTTTCCTCTAAGTGTGGTTGGTTTCCAGACTGGTAGTATACATGTCTTTTGATTTCATCCTAGACCTTTACCACATATCATTCTCAAGTTTCCATGTTAACATCCAACCTTTTGGATTCCTACAAAATCATCACACGATAACCAGTTCAATCATTTTCGAGCTACATGATTTACGACACTTCCTCGACCTTTTCCATGAAAAATACGAAGACTCAAGGGTTACAAAGTATGCAGGTATGAAAGAGTTTAAGAAAATGGGAATACAAGAAATAATGGTAAGGAAGGAATAATGAAGATCCGCTCAAAAGAGATGAACCAATCAAGATCAAATTCAAGAGGAAAAGAAATTCAAATTGAAATTCGTAATAAGATTCTCAAGGGTCGTCCCTGGAATCTCTCAAGGATCCAAAGTGTGATTGAGTATCTCTAATTCTAACTCCTTATTTCTTATACTTTATAGCAGGCTCGTAGCAGCACAACTAAGTCGTCGTGCTACTACGAAATCGTATAAATGAGAATCTCGACCTGCATGGGACACCACTAAAAACGTGTCACGACCCGCACCCTAGCGTTAGGGCACGAGACGTGGGTACGTCCAGCCTACGCCGCAGTGTCGGCGGTAGAACGCTGTTCTAGGTCATAGTCATATCTAAAACAATATGCTATACTCTCCAAACGGAGGACAAACACATATGGATACTATCTCAATCACAACTCTAAAGATAGATAATAGCACGATGAAATAGATAAGATAATCCACAAGAGAGAGAACCAGGAGTGATAGTAAAACAGTTCTTATTAAACAACACAAGATTTCAAATACAACTCTAAGACAAACAATAAAGAAAATGAACAAACTCTAGGTAAATACTCCAAGCTCTATCAGTGTCCTCTATGCTAACTGTGAACTCCAAGTACCTGTAAAATTTTATCAACAGGTCCAATCAGGACAGGAACGAGCACATATCTCTCACAATAGTTCATATCAGGAATGGACATATAAAGCAAGCTATAGAAAATTATACATAAAACGCTGTAAAGAGAAATCAACATGAAAGAAGATATAACTGAGATATAAATATGATAAATAAAGAATATAACCTTCTACGTGAAACAGAGCATGAATTGGTTATGTAAACAGCTTGGGTTGCACATGCATACAACTACAGAAAGAACATGGATAACAACTACTGGGTTAATAATCACATAACCAACTACACTCTCCCTGCCCCCAACCAATACACAAGGATCGAAGCATGTTATGTTATTGCACATGGATAACAACTACTGTATACGTGGGGCTTATATGGTCATGAGTGTACATGAATAACACATGAGTGCACATGGATAAAAGTGAATACATGGAGTACATGATGAACATGATAAAGTACATGAAACATGACATACTCGATGTATCCGAGGGGATAACATCGCATGAAAAGATCCATAGGGTACCGATCCGTGTGAACGTCGTGTCAGCATCAAGTATACTAGTCTATAACAAGAGTACATATCCAAAAAAGTATGAAAAGATCAGAGAATGTACTCGCCTGGTAATCCAAGCCGCTGATAAATGTAGATGTCCAACTGGAGTCACAGTGTCCTATTTAGAGCAATCACAAGTCACAAAGAGTCTAACATGAAATAAAAGTAATCTACAGTGCATTCTAGATAATTCTAGGTCCTTCTAGGTCAAAGTCCAATCAACAAATCCACTAGGTCAACTAAAGTCAAATTAGAGTTAAACTAAGTCAACTAGTCAAGTTCTAGTTCAATCCGGGTCAAACTAAGTCAATGGTTGACCTATAGTTGACTTTTGGTTAATATAGTCAACTTGGTCAAAGGGAGATCAATTCTAGTCTCTAAGTATTAAACTATGAGGTTGTACTAATTCCGAATTACGAAAAAATAGGAATTGATTAACTAATGGTGACACCTAGAGAAAATATCTACAAACATTGTCAGATGATAAAACAAATATCACCAACGTGTCCAGAAGTATCAAATCAGCTAGGATTGCCTGTCCTTAAGTCCAATTCTGGACACAGGAGCAAAACGGTAATTTCGGGCGAAAACGATGTCCGCCGTTGGACCCGCTTTGCACCGAAAAGCGTGCCAGAGTCAACGGTCTCTAAAGTCGTCAAACTACATGTCTACGGATCCGGTTTTTCGATACGAACCCAACCGTATGTCCAAAGTTGGATTCCGGCGGGCCGTGCACAAAATCGCCCGTTGAGTGGGACCGTGGGGCCCACAAAACGACGTTCGATTCAACTGTCTCAGATTTGGACCAAACTTGGCATGCAGGACCAGAAAAATGATACGGTTCTGTTGGCACAAGTTTTGTCTCGATCTGACGAGCGTGCACAAAGTAATTGAAGAATTTACAAAGTGCACGATACGGGAAATTTCGACGGATACGCATCAAATTCGTCGCGCACACGCGACCAATTTGAATTCTGTTAAAGCCCACATGACCACGAAACTGTTACGCAGCTTTCGATGCTTTCGGTTCGCGACCAAGTCGTCCCGATTGGCGTGACGCACGTCGTGTGGAACAATTTCAAGGTTTCGAAAACCGATTTTTGGGAAACTTTGGAATTCGATTTCTCGACGCTCAGTCTATGATTTCAAATTCCGTAAGAAGGGATTCGAAGCCCTACATGTTGTCTAAAAGTCTCTTCAATTAGTTTTTTAAAATTCCTAACTTGTTGATCAGAATCCATCTCGAAACATGGGGGTTTCGACTGTTTTAATACCCTGTTTTCGGTAGGTTTTTTGACGACTTTGTGTCGATCCCATGGACTGGTCGTTGGGCTATATCTCGACCCAATTATGGGGATCTCGAGAGGGTTATATTGGCTCTATGTAGGATTTCGTAGTTCGTAAAACGATGAAGCGACGGGGAAGAAAACGTACCGCGAAGTCGACCCTTCGAGGGGGGGTTGCTGCTGCTCCTACTCGAGCTCCGCGCGTTTCCGACCGTCGGCGGCGGCGCACGGCGGTCGGCCCGCCGCGGACGCGCGCGCGCGCGTGGGGGAGGTAGGAGCAGGTGGTGGCGCGCGAGATCGGGTCGAAGAGTTAGGGTTTCAAGCGGTTTAGTCTCCGGTTGTTCGAACTCTTTATATAGGGTTTGTGTGTTGAACCGAACAGAGAGTTCGGTTAAGGCTGGGAAAACTCAAGGCTGGGCTTAGGCCAGTGAAGCCTCTACGGGCTGGGGAGTATTGAGGTCGGCCTGCTCCTAGCTGGGCTCGGAAAGGGAATGGGCCCTGTGGGCCGGGTTGGGCCAATGGGCTGAAGGCCTGGCTTATATATATAATCTATATAATCTATATATAATCTATATATATATATATATATATATATATATATATATATATATATATATATATTTTATATAATCTATATATATATATATATATATATATATATATATATATATATATATATATATATATATATATATATATATATATATTTATATATATATATATATATATATATATATATATATATATATATATATATATATATATATATATATATATATATACACACACATATATAAATATATATGTATATCTATATATACACCCAATACACATATAAAAATATATATACACTTATATAATATGTATATATAAATACACATTTATATATATTTACATATATACACATCCATATAATATATATATATATATATATATATATATATATATATATATATATATATATATATACACACATACACTCGTATAATATATATATATATTCTCTCTCTCTCTCTCTCTATATATATATATATATATATATATATATATATATATATATATATATATATATATATATATATATATATATATATATATATATATATATATATATATATATATATATATTCATCTATATATATGCATACATATATAAACACATATACATTAATATATATTTATATATACATACCTATACATATGATACAATATAATATATTTATATATACATACAAAGATGCAAGTACATCATATATATTCATATACACATATACATTATATTTATTAGAAAATAAAATAATATAACAATAAAATAATAATATTGGATAACAATCTCAATAAATAAATAAATAATAATAATAATAAAACCTATTTTGTATAAATAACCAAATATTTATGAAGTATCATTAAGTCTACCCAAAAAGCTAGAAAATATTTGTACATACCTAAAAGTATGTCTACATGGGCTTGGGCTTGGTTTGGGTCCAATTTAACTAGTTTGGTGCGACCGGGTCACCTAGACGTCAAATAATATTAATAATAAATAATTAACTATTTAAAATGGTCATGTCACAACTTGGCATGGTTTTCCTAATTAGGACATCTCTATGGCTCGGCCTTCTCTACCAGGACTAATACACTAGTCAAAGCATGCCACTGCACTACCCGTGCCATAATTCCTAGTCACCTTGTACTCCAAATCTCAACCATGGCTAAAATCATCTACCGTAATAATTAATTAAAACAATTATTCATAAAAATCTAAAAATTACCATTTTAATTAAAATAAATAAAAATTTTCAAAATTCCGGGAAGGGAGGCTACAGTTATCCGAAACACCACATCAAGTTAGAGTACGCAGAGAAATTGATTGACACATTTGAATATAGAAGTAGACTTTTCATTGATAATAAAACTTCATTTACATAGACTTCTTTATAATTATTGCCGTGCGGACTACACAATGACTCGACTTACAAAACGAACGTCGATGAGATAGTCGTTCCATACATTACATCCCTTTTTACAAGCAAAATATAGCACTTTTCACCTGTTATCGCGGGGAGTCGAGTCGTCATCTTCTTTTGGACTGAGTGCGGGATCTTCTTCAAAAGGAATCCAGAAACAAGCCTTTAACACACAGACAAGGCTTCAAAAGTGTTTGCGCTGCCTTGAGCTTTAAGTGGCACGCCCTTCGGGATTCGGGGTACCTGCGTGGAGAGCGAGGATCAGTACATTACACTTTGTACTGGTGCGTGGCTATTTAAGTTCCAAGCTCTCATTTGGTTGAAGAGTTTATATGACTTCGTATATGAATATTTCTAACCATCCTAATGGATTGCAAATAAACATCTTACAAGCAATATAAAATACGTTGGAACTTACCCACGGCGGACCATGCTGCACCTTTGAGACTTACCATGTTCTTCCCTGTCAGTTGTTATCATTTTCGTATGCAATTTGTGTACGTGAAGGTCACTGGCACCACAAGCCATATTGGACTATAGCTGGGTTAGACGGCGACCCTTTCAGCGCGGGTAGCGAGCCCCGCTGCAAGTTCTCCCGACTAACCATATTTTTGCTTTCGTCAAGCACAGCCATCTTTTGCTTCCTCCTAGGCCAAAACGATCCTGTGTCTCGGGGTATCGCTCGAGGAAGCCGTTCCTCGTACACGAGTTGTCCAATGACCGTGCAAAGATAATTCTTTTTAGTTATGAAGATATAACCTACATTCTCTTTGAAACTTGTTTATTTTTATCGTGTTCGTGCCCTTGTATTCATTCTTTCATCCGCACAAACACTATCGATTTACCTAAGAAGGGATCGAGAAGAGAAGGATCAGCACCTTGAGTTTACTTCAGGCGAGAGAACTTGTTGGTCGCGCTAGACGTCGCCTACACGATTACCTGAAATTGTACAAGCAACCGATTAGAACACTGTATTATTCAAGAAGTTTGATAGAAAATGCGAGTTCAAAATGCAAGCCATGAAAACCATCGAAAATATTCACGAAAACGCATTAAACAAAGCCAAAACCAACGCAAGCAGCATAAAAAGCAGAGCAACGGGAGGTCTCTCCCGACCCAGCCGCAGAGCCAATCCTTGAGGCACTACCCACTAAATATGGGACTTGGTTCTGAAGAAGATATTCCACAACGGGGAATGGATCTTAATTCAACCGTTCCTGTTCGATCGACTCGATCGATTCCGACCTATCGGTCCCGACCGAATCGATAGCGACATTGTTCCTTTCTCGCGCACCCCGTGGACGGAGTACGGGGCATGATGTAGGGACGGGGCACTACACCATAACCAACTAAGAAAAAGTTTTGTCCTCGAAACTTAAGAACAAAACCTACCTCTATAAAAATAACGAAGGGAACTTTTCCTTAATCTCTGACTCGAGTTCCCATGTCGACTCTTTTGCCGCATGGTTCCTCCAGAGTACGCGAACGAGAGGGATCGCTCGATTTTGCAGCATCTTATCCTTGCGTTCTAAGATCTGAACTGGCTCTTCAACGTAGGATAAGTCAGACTTTAGCTCTAGCTGGCCAAAATCTACCACGTGGCTAGGGTCATGGACGTACTTTCGCAATTGAGAGACGTGGAAGATATTGTGCACACCTTCAAGCGCCGGTGGTAGGGCAATTTTATAGGCCACTGGACGACCTGCTCGAATATTTCGAACGGCCTAACGAATCTCGGACTCAGCTTTTCCTTCACGCCAAATCGGGTAACTCCTCGCATGGGCGACACCTTCAGAAACACGTGATCGCCCACCTGGAACTCAAGCGGTCTTCGATGGGTGTCGGTGTAGCTCTTTTGCTGACTCTGTACAATCTTCAGTCTTTCCCGAATTAGCTTGACCTTTTCCACAGTCTGTTCTACCAGCTCCGGGCCGAGTATCTGCCGTTCCCCGACTTCATCCCAGCAAATGGGCGATCTACACTTTCGGCCGTACAAGGCTTCATACGGCACCATTTTGATGCTGGACTGGTAGTGTGAGACTCGTCTCACAGTATCGGTATTTATATACGGATACGTATTTTATAGTGTATTTCGTACTTTCTTGATTTTCATAATGCCTTAAATTTTTTTCTAAACTTATAGATTTTCTTCTTGGCCGGCATACCGCCAGTATACCGGAGTATACCGACGACATATCATCCAGACAGATTTTTCATATTTTAGATACTTTCAATTTTAGATATTTTTATGAATAGTGTTTCGGATATTTTTGTGAATAGTATTTAGATATTTTCGTGAATAGTGCTTAGATATTTTCGTGAATAGTGTAGATACACTCTATTGGATAATTGGTTTTGTTTGAATGGCCATGATTGACCTAGATTTTCACATGGATCATGATCCAACGGCTAAGATTAATTCCTCCTTCTATATATATCATTTCACTTTCTCTCTCCTCACTCTTTTCATTTTCTGCACTCTTTTTTCATTTCTTCTTCCCTTCTCTCCCCCTTGGAGCTTGCCAAGAGCTTGGCCTTGAGGCCTAGAGTGTGGTTTCGTACCCCTCTTGGTGGTGGAGTAGAAGATTAGGCTTGGAGCTTAACCTAGGCAAGTACATCTTGCCAAATCTTGAACAAAAATGTTTGTGTTGTCATTTTTATTTCCTTTGGTAGTAAATACTTAGAATTGCTCTAAACTCATTTTGTAAAATTTGTTTTTTCTTATGATTCTCGTGTATATGCATGTTTCTAAAACTTGTTTAAGCAAGGTCTTGATTTTCTGTTAAAACCCAATATGGACTTAGTAGAAAACTTGGTATCAAGAGTGATACTAGTGTTACCATCATGTATCTTGGTCACCTATACATATTTGAGGCCCTCACCTAGTTTGTATATCCTGGATTTTGAGTTTGGTGGCAATCGGAACCCGTTTCGGTGCCCCGAAAACCTATTTTTGGGAGTATTTCGAGATATTGATCTATCAAAACTTTGAATTTGTGAAATCTAATAGTTCCATGTTGTAGGAAATTCAATTCTATTCAATTTTGACTTTTGAAAGTCCAAATTTCGATTTAAAACGAAGTTTTTATGGCCGAAACAAGTTTTAGCAAAAATCTGGATTTTGTTGCTGTTTGGAAAAACGGTATACCGCCGGTATGCCGCAGTATACCGCCGGTATGCCATTTTTGGCACCAGAAACTTACTGTCTTTAGTCCGGTATACCGTCGGTATGCCGTTCTATGCTGTTTTAGTCCGTTTTTGTCCGTTTTCGCCCATTTTTGTCCGTTTTTGATAAATTCTTTGACTATAATAATTTCTTAACATGATAAGATGATCTTGCTTAGTTAGAGAATGATTGTACACCCTATATAGACTTGATACTAGCACACGTTCAATCATTTTCTATGAGATGTACTTAACTTTAATTATTGTTTCACACATGCCATGATATGTCTTTTGATAGATTCTTTCTTACAAGCTATGATAATTGTTGCCATGTCCTTCTTGCCTACTTGATAGTGACCCGTCGTGGTGCACTCTTGAACATGTCTTTTTCTTGCTTACATGATAGTGGCCTGTCATGGCGCACTCTTGATTCTTGTACATGTCTAGCTTCTTGATAGTGGCTCGTCGTAGCGCACTCTTGCCTTGATATTGTCATGTCTTGTTGTAGTGCACAATCTTGTTTGTCTTGTCCAGTCTTGCATGTCTCATATCTAGGATGGATTCTGCGGAATGCCACACCCGGAATCCAACAAGAAAATGTTAAGGACTAAACAACTAGCTTGAATACTTAGATCATTGAGAATTTCCCAGTTACCTGTTGCCCCTTTGGTCTTGGCATTATATATATATATATATATATATATATATATATATATATATATATATACATGGGATTTGGAGCTATCTGTCATGATGAGCACTATTCCAACACACCGTCGAGTGGGGCACCTCTTTAGGACACATGTATCTTACTGCAGTGTGTCTGCTATACTTCTTTTCTTTTGGCTTGGACCACTCAGGTAGTAGCAGGCAGGTGCTGGACATGGAATTCTCAGACTTGCATTTGTTATTAATTAGGATTGTGACAACCCTAGTTAGCTAAAGTATCAAGCCGTAATCATTGCTTGGCCGTGATTGATGGATGGAGTCCATTCTTGTCTAGTCTAGTCTTGCTCCAGTTTATCTTATTGTAGTACTTAGCTTCCTGTCATTCCTCACATGCTATTCTTTCCACTACATGCTCGACTTCATCACATGCTCACATGCTCCAGTTACATAACATGCTCACATGTCTAGTTTATCTTTCATGTTCACATGTTTCCTTTTCCTTACATGTACACAGTTTACATTCTGTCACATTTCCTTTACCTTATGTTACATGTTGCTTTACTCATTGTCTTTCCTATTCTCGGGATAAGTGCATTGGTAGCGCACGAGTCTCGATTTGCTTTTACTTATTTATGTCTATATCCGTTGCTATGAATTGCATGCTGGTTTTAGTTCATAAGTTTGGCTTCCTTTGTGGTACTTGCTATTGGGGTTCTGACCCCACTGGTTTTGCATTGACCAGATCTAGTTGAGGAGCCCGAGGATCTTCCGGACCTTCCTCTCGATGGTGACCACCCGGAGCACCAGGGGACTTGAGTGGGTGTTCTTTCTCTTAACCACTCTCTTCTGTACATATTATTTTGAGGCGTTTAGCCACCGAGCACGTGTTTAGCTCGTGTTTTAGACTTGACATTTGGCCTACGGGCTTAGACATGATGTTATATTTCTAGACTGCAGCTAGAGCTGATCATGTATTACTTAGTCTTGCTAGTTCTTCATTTTGTATTACTAGCTTCATGATCATCTATATATTATGGTTTGGGACGCTTTATTGTCTTATATGCATGATGATCATATTCTTGTACTTTATTTCTTGTCTGAGACTGAGATATCTAGGATCATGTGACCTAGGATTGACTGTTGGTTTGTAGCAGTGACCCCCATCTATACAGCTTATACGTTGTTTCAGAGTACTGGAGTACTTTGCTATACGTAGCTGGCCTTGTTCGTCCCTACTTGCCAGTATTCTGGTTCTGGGGCGTGACAGGTAGCTATTATTGTATGCAAATTCCACCAGCGATAGGTGGACGTCCCAGCTTGATTTGAAGTCAATTGCACATAGTCGTAGCATGTCTTCGAGAATCTGATTAACATGCTCCGTTTGGCCGTCGGTCTGAGGATGGTAAGCTGAGCTGAACTACATCTTGGTACCCAGCGCCGACTGAAGGCTACTCCAGAATTGCGACATGAATCGTGAATCCTGATCAGAGACGTTGGATACTGGAACTCCGTGCAGCCGTACTATCTCATCAAGATAAATCTGCGCCAGGCGATCAACGCTCCAAGTAACTTTGATGGCAAGAAAGTGCACTAACTTGGTTAATCGATCGACGATGACCCAGATGGTGTCGCTCCCCCGTGGTGTCTTCGGCAGACCAACAATAAAGTCCATAGTGACGTGATCCCATTTCCACTCTGGAATAGCAAGGTTCTGCATCTCCCCGCCCGGTCGCTGATGCTCAGCTTTCACCTGCTGACAGGCCATGCATTGTGACACGAAGAGCGCCACATCTCTCTTCATCTTGTGCCACCAGAAGGTCGTACGGAGGTCCTTACATATCTTGGTACTGCCCGGATGTAAAGTATATTTCGCATAACGCGCCTCCGATATTTTCTCCTTTCGTAGTTCTGAATCATCCGGAACACATAGTCGGCCATTCAATCTCAGCACGTCGGTCTTATCTTTCGCAAAGTCGGTCGCACTACCTGTTGAAATTCGCTCGCGTATCTTCTTTAGGTACGGATCATCCTTCTGAGCTGTCATGATCTTTTCCAGCAAACTCGGCTCTAACTGCAGTTGCGCCAACCGTACATCCTTGAATCAAACCCGGAGGTCGATACCCATTTCTTCTAGATCTTGTAGTAGTCTGCGGTTGATGGATAGCGAGGCAAGATATTTTCGACTCAGAGCGTCCGCCACAACATTTTCCTTGCCCGGAGTGTAGTCGATCGTCAAGTCATAGTCTTTGATCAGTTCGAGCCAGCGCCTCTGTCGCAAGTTCAATTCCTTCTGGATGAAGAGATACTTGAGGCTCTTGTGGTCGGTATAGATCGTGCACGCCATGCCGTATAGATAGTGATGCCACAATTTCAACGCGAACACAATCGCCGCTAACTCCAAGTTGTGCGTAGGATAGTTATTCTCGTACAGCTTTAACTGTCTGGAGGCGAAGGATATCACCTTGTTTTGCTGCATTAGCACACATCCCAAGCCCTGGCCTGAAGCATCGATGAATATTTGAAAATCCTCTGGCCCATCCGGAAGTGCGAGTATAGGGGCCGAAATTAGTCGCCATTTTAGCTCCTGGAAGGAAGCTTCACAGTCATCCGGCCACTCATACACGACTCCCTTTTAAGTGAGGCGAGTCAATGGCGATGCAATCTTCATGAAGTCTTTCACGTAGCGTAGATAGTATCCCGCCAAACCAAGAAAGCTTTGAATCTCACTAGCAGACGCAGGCCGCTTCCAATCAGCAACAGCTTCCACTTTCTTCGGATCGACTGCAATGCCTTCGGACGAAATGATGTGACCAAGAAAAGATACGCTGCTTAGCCAAAATTCACATTTACTCTGCTTTGCATACAACTCATTCTATCGAAGTGTCTGGAGCACGGCCCGTAAATGTTCTGCATGCTGCGCCCTGTCCTTTGAGTAGACGAGAATATCGTCAATAAAGACTACCACAAATTTATCAAGAAATGGTCGAAATACCCAATTTATTAGATCCATGAAGGCGGCAGGGGCGTTCGTCAGGCCGAATGGCATCACCACGAACTCGTAGTGGCCGTACTAAGTGCGAAAGGCTGACTTTTGTACGTCATCTGACTTGATCTTGAGTTGATGATAGCCCGAGCGGAGATCAATCTTCAAAAATACCGAGACGCCTTGCAGTTGATCGAATAAGTCGTCTATGCGGGGCAATGGGTACTTGTTCCGGATGGTGGCCTTGTTCAGCTCTCGGTAATCGACGCACAGACGCATGGACCCATCCTTTTTCTTTACGAACAACACGGGCGCTCTCCACGGTGAAACACTAGGCCGAATAAATCCTCTGTCGAGTAACTCTTGTAACTGGACCTTGAGTTCCTTCAGCTCGGCGGGAGCTATTCTGTACGGGACCTTGGAAATCGGTCGAGTATCGGGAAATGTATCGATGTTGAACTCGACTTCTCGGTCGGGGGGCATGCCGGGTAGCTCGTCCGGGAACACATTGAGAAATTCAGCTACAACGTCGGTCTGACCCGCGTTTGCACCATCTTGTCGCATGTCTCGGACGGACGCCAAATATCCTTCGCACCCAGAATGCAGCATCCTCCGAGCGGAAATGGCCGAGATCAGCATGCAGGTCGACGACGCCTCACCACACGAAAAGCATAATTCAGGCACTCCTGGTATGCGGAAGGTGATCGTCTTTTCAGTGCAGTCTATGGTTGCGTTGCACGGCCCAAGCCAATCCATTTTCATAATGATGTCAAAGTCCTTCATGTCTAGAACTATCACGTCAAGACCGATCTTTTGACCGCCGATACAGATAATACCGTCGACGCAGGCTAAAATTGTGAGTATTGGTGTGCCCGAAGGTGTACTTACGCTAAGGTCGAGATCTAATGATATTACAGAAAATTTGTGCTCGACGGCAAAGTCCTCCGATATAAAACTATGTGAAACGCCTGAATCAAATAACACACGAGCAGGCACATTATTGAATTTTAGTATACCTGTCACTACAGTATCTGATGCTAGCGCTTCGTCTCGAGTCATGGCGTAGACGCGGTCCTGAGTGTTGGGGCGACGATCTTGGACATTTTGCGGTGCGGGTTGAGGAGCTCGAGGAACTGGGCCTCGATTTTGATGATTTGGTTGTGGTAGAGCATCTTGTCGTTGCGGTCGGGAACGACAATCTTTAGCGTAGTGTCCCTTTTTTCCGCAAGAGTGACAATCTATGTTCAGGGTACGACACTCGTTGGCATCGTATCCGATGTAATTACATTTTGTGCAACGAGACCTAGTGCTTTGTCCTTGGTTGCTCCAATTGTTCGGACGCTTTGCAGTGTGATTGTTGCCTCCCGTATAGCTAGGACATTTATGATTGGAGTGGCGCACAACGTCGTCAGCATCGGAAGGATGCAGGCTCTCAAGGCGGAGAGCGTGATTCAGAGCGTCGTCCACGGTCTTGTACTCCGGGACCCCGACATGCGCACCGATAGAGTGTCGCAGACCCACTTCGAACCGTCGCACACGACACTCTTCTGTAGGCAGAAACGCACTAGCAAACTTGGACATCTTGTTGAATTCTACGGCATACTGTTCTACTGTCCGATTCCCTTGCTTCAATTGCATGAACTCATTTTCCTTCGCTTGACGAACGGCTGACGGAAGGTACTCGACTTCAAAAGCCTTGCGAACGTGGCCCAAGACATCGGCGCTGTGTTGTTGTCGCGTCGGATTGCTCGCTTGTGCACGGCCCACCAGTCGTGCGCGTTCAACCATAGTTGAAGTTGTGCGCAGGCGACTTGCTTTGATTCTTTAATGCCGAGGAGCTCGAAGTGATCTTCCAGCTCTTCCAACCAGTCGATCGCCATAGAAGGATCTTCGGTACCGCTGAAGGAAGTACGGCACACTTTCTTGAATTCTGACACTTCAAAGTTATACTTCTTCGGTGCCGCAGGTTGACGCTCGGGCTCCTCCGTGTCGACTTCAATTGGTTGGACCGCAGGCACGGTGACAGTAGGCGTGGTGACGGCAGGCGCAGTCGCAGAATTCTCATTGGCCACAATTGTCTGCACAATCTGCTGCAGGTACCCAGCTGCTTTTGTTGAAGTTTCGCATGTGCGTCGAAGCGAGCTTCGAACTGGGCCTGTCGTTCCTCCGTCTGTTGATGTCGGTTCTCGGACTGGTTCCGCTGCGCCTCCATCATGCGCAGCATCCTTTCGACGGTATCGTTAGAAGGTCCGGCCCACGAACGACGCGAACTACTAGAGCCGCTAGAAGCGCTCTGCTCTTGTCCGGCCGTGGTTTCCGGCACTTCTGCGATACGAAGGCAACACATCAGTCACAAATTATTACAGACTCATTGTATGGAACAACTTATCTCATCAAAGCAAGGTCAAAGGTCTGAAACTCTAGACGCGAGACCAAAGGATGTAAAGTCATGCTCTGATACCAATATGTCATGCCCCGATTCCATAGAATTGATAGTCGTCCCCGGGCGTGATGCCGTGCGAACCTAAGTTGCGATCGCACAAGGCATAGTCATAAGGTTATCCGAAACATCACATCAAGTTAGAGTACGCAGAGAAATTGATTGACACATTTGAATATAGATGTAGACTTTTTATTGATAATAAAACTTCATTTACATAGACTTCTTTACAATCATTGTCGCGCGGGCTACACATTGACTCGACTTACAAAACGAACGTCGATGAGATAGTCGTTCCATACATTATATCCCTTTTTATAAGCAAAATATAACACTTTCCACATGCTATCGCGGGAAGTCGAGTCGTCATCTTCTTTTGGACTGAGTGCGGGGTCTTCTTCAAAAGGAATCCAGAAACAAGCCTTTAACACACGGACGAGGCTTCAAAAGTGTTTGCGCCGCCTTGAGCTTTAAGTGGCACGTCCTTCGGGATTCGGGGTACCTGCGTGGAGAGCGAGGATCAGTACATTACACTTTGTACTGGTGCGTGGCTATTTAAGTTTCAAGCTCTCATTTGGTTGAAGAGTTTATATGACTTCGTATATGAATATTTCTAACCATCCTAATGGATTGCAAACAAGCATCTTACAAGCAATATAAAATACGTTGGAACTTACCCACGGCGGACCGTGCTGCGCCTTTGAGACTTACCATGTTCTTTCCTGTCTGTCTTTATCATTTTCGTATGCAATTTGTGTACGTGAAGGTCACTGGCACCACAAGTCATATTGGACTATAGCTGGGTTAGACGACGACCCTTTCAGTGCGGGTAGCGAGCCCCGCTGCAAGTTCTCCCGACTAACCATATTTTTGCTTTCGTCGAGCACAGCCATCTTTTGCTTCCTTCTAGGCCGAAACGATCCCGTGTCTCGGGGTATCGCTCGAGGAAGCCGTTCCTCGTGCACGAGTTGTCCAATGACCGTGCAAAAGCAATTCTCTTTAGTAATGAAGATATAGCCTACATTCTCTTTGAAACTTGTTCATTTTTATCGTGTCCGTGCCCTTGCATTCATTCTTTCATCCGCACAAACACTATCGATTTACCTAAGAAGGGGTCGAGAAGAGAAGGGTCAGCCACTCACCTTGAGTTTACTTCAGGCGAGAGAACTTGTTGGTCGCGCTAGACGTCGCCTACACGATTACCTAAAATCGCACAAGCAACCGATTAGAACACTATATTATTCAAGAAGTTCGATAGAAAATGCGAGTTCGAAATGCAAGCCATGAAAACCATCGAAAACATTCACGAAAACGCATTCAGAAAACAAAGCCAAAACCAACGCAAGCGACGTGAAAAGCAGAGCAACGTGAGGTCTCTCCCGACCCAGCCGCAGAGCCAATCCTTGAGGCGCTACCCGCTGAATATGGAACTTGGTTCCGAAGAAGCCATTCCATAACGGGGAATGGATCTTAATTCAACCGTTCCTGTTCGATCGACTCGATCGATCCCGACCTATCGGTCCCGACCGAATCGATAGCGACAGTGTTCCTTTCTCGCGCACCCCGTGGACGGAGTAAGGAACACGATGTAGGGACGGAGCACTACAAAGACGGGCGTCGGGGATGGCGCACAGGGGGGTCGAGCGGCCTCGGAAGGGTCGCCTGGGTGCTGGGATCGGCGCACGGGAAGGCGCTGCACTTGCTGAACGGGGCAGAGGCCGCCAGGGTGCTGGCCGGACGAGTCTCGAAGACCGCTGGGAGGTTGCGGGCGGACCTGGCCGGAGGAAGCGGCGTCGGGTAGTCGCGTGGGCGGCGCTCGTGTGGAGGCGCGGGTCTCGGGGAGCGCGGGCGGCGTGGTTTGGCCGGAGCTGGCCGGAGGAGGCGCCGGGGGGAGGCCGAGGGGGGCCGAGGGGGCGCTAGGGCACGCGGCCGATGGGGGCGGCCGGCGGGGCAGCGCTGAACGGGGTCGGGGCGGGGTCTGCCGCTGTCGAGCTGCACGGTCGCGCGGAGGCTTGCTGGCGGATGGGAATGAGAGGGAAGGGTTTGGGAAAGTGAGTATGGGATGGTCCAACGTGGTGGGTTTTAAGGAAAGGAAAAAAGAATAAGTAGATATGGAGAGGGTTATGTGGAGGAGAGTGGGAGGGAAATGAGGGGAGTGAGAGAACGTGGGTGGAGAGGAATAGGGGGGTGAGCTGGGAACGTGGGGTCAGGAGTGGTGAGAGTGTGAGGGGTTGGGTTTTTTTTATATATATTTTTTAAAATGATCATTGGATCTTTGTTTGTACCCTGTCCCGATCCCGTGTCCGGGGTCCGACCCCGAGTCCGGATATCAGATCTCGTTTTCCGAACCCATCCTTAGTTTTTCCACTAAAAGCTAATTAAAATATTATCAAATAGTTTTTTTTTAATAGATGCAATGGCAATACGTACGGGAACTTTTTGGACCCGCTACCCCCAACTCCCACCATTATTATAAACTAGTAAAAGCACGTGCGTTGCACGTAAAATAATTTTATTCCTAATCTCATCAAAATATAATTTAAATATTTAAATATAATTTTAATTTTGTTATTTTAATTAAGGTTTATAGAAATTTAATTATAATTTGTTATGGATATATGTTTTTCTTTTTTCTAATCATATCAAAATATAATTTAAATATTTAAATTTAGTTAAGGTTTCTTATATATATATATAATATTTATATAAATTTAATTTACATTTAATTATAATTTGTTATGGATATATATGAATAAAAGAGAGGATATTCGGTTATGCGGAAGAAAAAAAAGCGGGTATTCGGTTATCAGGAAAAAAAAAAGGAGAGAAAGTTTAAAATTATTAGCTTCCGTATTTTTTTTTTTAATAAAAATCTGAGCCTTTTAAGCCACATTATATTAGTAGAGACGCCATGTGGCTCGATCCACTAATTTTCTGCCACCGAGTCAAGGTCTTATATCTCTCTTCGTTAACCACGAAAACCACTCGAGTTCGATAAAAGCTTAAAAATATAGTTATATATATGTTAATAAAAATATTAAAATTATTCAAAATATTATTAAATAATATAAATGAGAACTAATTCTAAATTTTTTATAAAAAATGCATACATAAATATAATGTTATTATGTTATTTGGACATTGATTATAGAATATGAATACCCCCAAAACATACTACTGGATTTGGATAAATATACTTAAAAATAGCTGCCGGACTCGGACCCGAACCCGACCCATCGACACACGTGGATCCGGTTGAAAAATATCAAATTAATTGTCAAGTCAAGGAACTCCGCTCGTTTTTGTGGTGAAGAGAGGTATAACTCTTTGGCCGGACGATCTCGGAATCGAACTGTTAAGGAGACAGATGTGTATAAAAAATGTAGATAGTGAGTCCAAATGACATACAACTCAGTGTACTTGTGTTACAAGGGAAATCGCATTAATTTTTTTTTTTTTTTTTTTGTCTAAGTCTCGGACAAGAGAACCCGGTAGTTGTACGCTATTCTTATATGACCCCTCCTCAACAGAATCATCAATATGAAGAAACCCTAATTATTGGCTATTCCCATAGGTAATCTCGATTTCTTTTCGCGATCATCGGGATCCACTCGATTTGGCGCCTAATTTCTGTTAATTTTTTGGTGAAATTTCGGTCGGGGGTCGACGATTTGATCAGGTTCCGAATTCTTGTGATTAGTGGATGACATAATTGAGATTTTGGAAGTATCGGATTGGGAAAGTTTGGATTTTTTGTGGCTTACCATTAGAATTTAGAATTGGGTGCTTTATTAGGTGAAATTGTTGATCCATTTTGTTGAAATTCTGCCTAACCCTAATATGGGCCTAATATGTGGACGCAGATGTTGCTAACGGTTGTTAATGGAATTTTACAACGAGATGTGGTTTACGAAGTGTTTGATGAATTGTGGAATTTTACAACGAGATGTGGTTTACAAGTGTTTGATGAATTGGATTATTTAGAAGTAGGCTGCGTTCTGACGAGGTCAGTAGATTGACCATTGCTAAAAATCTGACCTTTCCTGTGCAATTTTCTAGTAGCGTTTTGTAGATATAAGTAAGGTTAAAGTTTTATCGATTTTGACTGCATACATATATTTTATTGAGTCCAATTTTGTTCACCCATAATTTTGTTCACCCATCAAAAACTAGGTGGTATGTCCAACCCTACTAAAAAAATGACACATGGCACAAAACTATTTTGGTGGGTGAACAAAACCACTTGCAAAGTGGTTTGTGTGAGATGAAAATGCCACATGCCATTTATTCACTTGAGGGTGAACATCCCACCTAGTTTTGGTGGGTGGACAAAAATGGACTCATATTTTATTTGCTTGGAGGTCTCGCAAATTATAACAATATTTAGTGGACCTAAGTCGAAATCGGCAACAGTTAAGCAGAGACGGACCGAGATCGAATGACGAGGGAGTCTAAAATCTAAAGCTTGTTTTTGGCAAAAGTTTCGGTATGTGGGGTGTATGTGAAAATAAACTTAATATTTTGTAAAAAAAATTAAGTTACATTCTAACTGATGAACAATTTTTGTTTGTGGATGTTTGCCCCATAGACCATCCTTACGGGTCCGTCTCTGAATTTAAGGGTCACAACCATCATTATCCATGCCTTCTACCATTAGAATGTGATCGGCTATGGATAGAGCTGTCAAAACGGACCGGCGGGACGGGCCGGCTGGTAACCCACCATAATCCACCATTTGGCGGGGCGCGGCGGGCCGACCCACCATTTTGGCGGGCTGAAAAAATTTCAACCCAGCCCAACCCACCGGCGGACCGCGGACTAGGCAGACCGGCCCGCTTAATTTTTTTAAAATTTTAAATTATTGTTTAGTTTCTTAAAAGGAAAAAAAAAAATTATATATATAATATTTTCTACTCACTCTCATATGCACCAAATTACAAGTAAAATACAAGAAACAATATAATAGTAGATATTTCTTTAAAACACGTTCATTCATGTAAATAAATGACCAAATTTAATATTTTATACGTCATTACTTGCATTAAATGAGAATTTTTATCATTTATAATACATATCTCATATATGTGCTAAATAAAAAATTAAAAATTTTATAAAAAAATAGATGGCGGGCCAACCCACTTGGCCCGCGGGCTAGTCCACCGCGGGGCGGACTACTAGCGGGCCAGACCACCTAGGCCCGTCTGTTTGGCGGGCTCCTAAATGCTCGGCCCAACCCACCTTTTTGGCGGGCGGAACGGGTCGGCCCAACGGGCTTAGCCCATTTTGACAGCTTTAGCTATGGATCATAAGAAAGTTCCATACTACTTAGTTTTTATGAGCGATTGTCGACATGATGTCAATCATCTATATCGGCGCCAAAGTCCAAACAAGATAGCTATGAGCATGAGAGGTATAAATATAAGGGGAAAAAACCTTTCTGTTTTTATATGTAATTATGTACTCAATTAGATGCTTGCTTGGAAACGAAAGTGGTCAAAAAGCTAGAATTTGAACATAAGGAACAGATATTTGCTATGACTGCAACATTACATTTCTTATATGACTGCAGCACTATATTATATATTCTAAAATATGTACCTCTGAGGTTGGACAGCATATGTTCTTCTAGTTGTCATGTCCTAAGAGAACCAGTATTTGAGGAACCCATGGTTAGTGCATTCTTCCCACATTTCATCTCCCTTGGATTAATTGGTTATATATATGGTAAGATGTATAGTTAATTAGAGCTGAAATGCTTTGATGAGCATTAAGGTATTTGAGATATTGTAGTTTTTGAGCTACTTGTGTTACTTTGGTAACCAATTCTGGCTTTCTCTGTGCTGATCCAAAATCTCACCAGATCCTACTTTGTCCTGGCAATGTTTTAGATCCAGGCTGACTACTAATTTGAACTTTAGTTATTGCTCCAGAGAGCATATAATATAATGGGGTCTTTTTGAGCTCGCTGCTTGGTAACCTCATACAGTGGAGCAGTCTCAAACTGAAGCTCGCAAGAGGCTGAGGATGTCAATAGGCTATTGCGAGGAGTACCCAAGAATTATCCCCAGTCTCCCTGACGAGATCTCTTTTCAGATCCTTGCAAGATTGCCCAGAATTTGCTATTTGAATGTGAAGTCAGTATCTAGAACAAAAGTCCAGGGAAACAAGCTTGGCATGCTTTATATCCTTTGTCAAGCGAATGGCAAAAGTTGCTGCTGATGCCTTTGGTTGTTCATGAAGAGGAGTCTGAGAGGGGTTTGTTTCGGTTTCGGACGTGGAATATGATGGGCTCTAGCATCAGGATGGCTGATGTCATAAGAGGCAGGCTTGGGTGGAAGGATGCCCTGGATCAAATTTCCTTTTGTGGTTGTGCATTTGGAGGTGTCGATGGTCGTCTATCTAGATCTTCATGTCACTCACAAAAATTTGCGCTCCACCGAGATCGACTTGCGTATTGTTAGTCCTGGGACTTGAGCAAAGATGATAGAACTAGATGTCGAGATCAGAGGTTCAAACAAACGTTCCCCTTATGATTATTCTCGAGATCCACGAGGAACACTATAATATAAATCTGATTAAAAAAGCAACAATAATCAGAAAATAAATCTCACGTTCTTCCTCGCAATCGCAGTTGCTGACGGACAGAACTGAGTTACAACTCAAAAAAAAGAGAAGAAAGAAGAAAGAGGAAAGGTTCTTGCTGGGGTGATTAAGATCACCGTTGCTCAAAGCAAGATTCACCCCACCACGATCTGCTTCCAAGAACCAACAAGTTCACGAATAACTTCTGGAACGCTCGTAAGTCAATATTTGAGACTTGAACGGACTTCCTGGACTTTACGGACTCCCTTAACTCTCTTCTTGATGCATCTTCCAAAGGAGGCCAATGGGCTCTATTTATAGCGTGGAGTGAGACTTCACCTTTTCTCCTATCCGATGTGGGACTAAAATACCAATACTCAAAAATAGAGTTTGATATTTTAGATCATCCCACAATCAACATAGTAGTGTGCCAGTCCACGCCTACCCCCCGAACACTCCCGTGCATGCACGAGACAACCTGGAGTCCGTGTCCGAGTCCGAGCCCGCACAACAAAAATCAACTTGCATCCTTGTTGGAATTAATCATTTTTTCTTCTAGAAAAATACTCCCACATGGTACACACTTGTGCCCCACCACACCTCATGTGCACACCTCAACACAAGCAATGCATTATATTGAGATACTCACCATTTGGTGTAACCGATGTGGGACTATCTTTTCTAGTCTAAAGGCAAAAATACCAACGCGTAACTCTAAGCGGAGCGGGGTTATGCTGGAAGCTTTCGAAACTTTCTAGGAGATTGTGGAATCCTCTGGAAGACTCAGAAATATTCTAGAACATGACAGAATCCTCTAGAAGACTCGGATCTTTCATGAAAACTCATGAACTTTCTCGATGTTATAGAAGCCTCTTTGTAAATATCTAGGTTCTAAAGTTTCCTTGAATAATTCCTGGAATATTCTGTTTCCAAAAGTTTCTTGTAAGCCCTATGGGCACTATAAATAAGTGGGAGGCTCATTTGCTCCTCATCACCCAAGTTGTAATCTCTTTCTAGTATAGTGAAGTGTAACCTAAAATACTAAGTTCGTGTTAGTTGTATGTGTGTTGTGTTCACACACACATGAGCTAGCAAAAGCTCAACTCCCTTACAATAATTTTGACCGTTATGAACTCATTAAACTTGTAACATCAACTCATGTCCAGGTACAATGTACCACATGGTTTTTCATTTAAATTTTGTAACGTTCAGTATTTATTGGCTGGATTAAATTGTCTTCATTCTCCTTTATTCCCTAACCTTAGAGAAAAGCCTATATATTGAGGCCAATCTCAATACTTTGAACACACTGAAAATTACTACAAAACACTCTCTCTCGCTCTCTCGAATTCTTGTCACTCCGAAACTCTTTTGTTCTTGGTTTGTTGCTCTGGGCAGAGCTAAGTTATGGTCAATCTCCCCGAGTTATGTGCGACGACGGGATACCGGTAGAGCGGAGGTTTTACCACTAGGAGCATCCGAAAAAGTCTGCACATAGATCCGGATTAACTCTTAGGGCAGTGCTTCGTGCGCGACTTTCCCGGAGGCCGGTAACTTTAACTTCTTTTATTTTGTTTGCAGATTTTTAGAGGAAAAATATCCAACAATCTAAGAGTTAATCCTGTGATTACTTTACATGTCTTGTTTAATATTTATAAATTTTAATGCATGCAATTTTAGCATTTTGTACTTTCAACTGTTTTTGAACCTACTCCTCGGAGACTATATATGTTAGATCTGTTTGTATTTGTAGTTGTATAACATGTATAGAGTTTTAAGCCCCCAACTGAAAGCCTTATTGTTGCTTCAGGATTTATGGAGCATATCCTTCCCAAATCATTAGAGATAGTCCTGATAATTTATTATTGTGAGCTTTCATTATGGTTTATGGCATCCTGTTTCTATCCGGTCAGATTTATAATCCTTTGTTTGTGTAAAAGGTAAGCACGTATGTTGCATGGAGACAAGAAGATGGTGTCCATATTAGTATTGTGTCCTTACATGTAACCGCTTGCTCACACAACATAGGTGATTATGTTCTACCTATCAGAAACTGTCTGTATCCTGTATTCATATCATGTCCTTACCCGTGTCCGTATTCATGCAAAATAGATGAGCACTATCCATATGGCATCCTTGGCACGAAGTATAAATGATACGGTTCTCTGTACTTTTGTCGTAGCTTGTGTCAGCTTATTCTGAGTCCTCATCACTTAAATCTTCATATAGGACTTTTATGGTTTGTTTAATGTATTTGTCAAAATCTCTAAGATGATGAACCACCAAGGCGGTTTTCATTTATGGACCATCTGCTGAGCTTCTATGAAAGGAAGCTCACCTAAGCGGCAGCATTACTTTAAGCATTGTCACAACCCTCATCTTCAGGACTAGTTTGAAGATTAATCTTTTCTTTTGATGGGAAGATACAAATAGCCTGCTTAAAATGATCCTGATTATGATAAGTGGGACAAGGATTTCAATGGTGATGTCATGGCTACTGGTCCCATGTCAGGAGAGTTTTAGATGACTTGTTATTCGGTACAGTCCATGATAAGAAGGTAAAGGTTGAGTAGTCCTATGCCCAATCGTAGATCGTAGCCTGCATCTACGTGATGATGCATGATCTTAATAATCTAGATAGGAAGGGATGCCTAATTTGTCATGTTCGAGATTGATTTATTTGGCTACTTCCTTTCATGATCTTGATATATATATCCATGGATTTATTTCTTCAAGTTTTTTAATTCTTGTGGCTTTCGTTGTGATGAAATTGTTGTTAAATTGGCTAGTTTATACATACATTCTAGCATTGAAAATTTTCTTATGCTTTCAATTAGAATTTTATATGATATATGTCTTGGAAAAGTTGAACAAAACAAAATGTATTAAAAAAAAAGGTTTGATGTTAGAATAAACTTGGGCTTACACCTCAATATATATTATATCAATATTTTGATTACCTTCGTTTTAAAGTAAGTGTTTTAGAATTATGTAAAATTTTTAGAAATGATTAATAGTCTATTACTTCAACATAAAAATATATGTTTATTGCTTCTTTCCTAATCTCTCCGACACCACAATATATATGGACATTGCATCATGTAGTGGTAATTAAGTGTCTATTTTTATTATGCATTATTTTCAGTTCTCCACTCTAATGAAGCTATCAATTACTTTTTGCGTATTAGGTAATATTTGTTGAATACAAGATACGGATACAAATATAGTTTTGCCATGATAGGCATGTATTATTGATTTAGCACATTGATTGAGAAGTATTATATTTGAATTGTTGGCCTTTAAGGAAAAATGACTCTAATTAAGGATGGTCTCAGGCTGTTAATTTGTAGCTATCACTTGGTTTTAAATATATTTAAGGCTTAATTGCACTTTGCTACCCTCAACTATTACCATTTTTCAACTTTGTACCCTAAACTATTTTTTGTAACAATTTGGTACCCAGATGTTATTTTGGACTAAAATGCCCCTACCCCTACCCCTAACCCTACCCCCCTGCACGCTCCGGCCGCCCCCCCTGCTCACTCCGGCCGTCCCCTCCCCCCCCCCCCCCCGCCTGCTAGCTCCGCCCCCCCCCCCCCCCCGCCTGCTAGCTCCACCCCCCCTGCCCTCCACCCCCCCCTGCTCACTCCGGCCGCCCGCCCGCCCCCGCCTCTCCCCTAGGCCGCGGCAGCACGGGAGGAGGGGGGCTGGGGAGGGAGGGCGGGGCGGGAGGCGGGGCAGGGGGTGGCCGAAGGTAGCGGGGGGGTGGGGGGCGGGGGGGGGCGGAGCTAGCAGGGGGGGGTGGGGCGGCCAGAGCTAGCAGGGGGGTGGCCGGAGTGGGGAAGGGGGTGGAGGGAAGGAAGAGGGAAGGGCATTTTCGGAATTTTTGAAAAATTAGGTATCAAGTTGAAAAAAAATAATAGTTGAGGTACCAATTTGTTACGAAAAAAAGTTTATGGTATCAAGTTGAAAAGGCGGAATAGTTGAGGGTAGCAAAGTGCAATTAAGCCTATATTTAAACATATATATTGATGATCATATCTAAAGGATTCTATAGCACAGTCAGCAAAAGCTATTAGTTGAGGAATTGGTACTCAACTTGAAGATTTAACTTGTATCATGTCAAGGTCCCATACTCTTTATTGTCATTGTTTTTGGGTCTGACATTTTATACAAGTTCTCCAAGATCTATACCTATACCTGGCAGTTTCTTAACTAATTAATGTCAATATATCATCTGCCTTGTGTGCGTATATACAATTGCTTTAGTCTTGTGTGCTCTGAATTGTTGGACGTCGTTGTATAAATGTTATCATGCCCTTTATCATTATGTTGATTAAAATGTATGATCATCATGCCCCTTAAGAAGCACAAGCACCATAATTGCAGGAAAAAAATATTCATAATATTTTATCAATTTTTTTTTAAAATTTGTTATTCTTGTCAAAGGCACATAATTGAGTCTAAGTATGAAAATAGCGTTGATTGAATTTCTCATTCACTTTTATGGCTCTCACATCTTTCTTTGTGAATCTTTTGGCATATGGACCAAATGATTTCTCATACTCTATATTCTTTGGTCCTATTGATTCTACTAGAACTCATGATGACGTGAACCCAGAATGAAAATCTTATTAATCATGGGGCCAAAACATGGTTATAAACAAATTGAGCTGCACTGAGTAGGAAATCAATGTCTGCCTGAGTTAAGGTGGTTACATATGTGGCTCTTATGTACTTAAACATAGAATATTGGTTTGAACTTTTGATGCACGTTGAATGAAATAATTGTAGTGAATTTTCTAGTTCTTACAATGTTTATATGTTTGTTACATTAAAAAAAAAAGTCTTACGGTTGCTTCACTTTTCTCCAATGTGTTAGGATTGCCACTATGTTTCCTTAGCAGTATTAATATTTTGTTACATTGACGCACGTTGGATGGTTATGTGCATAGAACAACCCTCTCGCTGTACACGTTTCTGGAGAATAAAAAAGAATAACATGTTTTGTTCCATGAACATGACTTCATTTGGTTTTAATATTTTATAAGAATGAGTTCATCAACATGCATAAAGTTTTTTGAGAACTTCATATGTTCTCTCTTTTCTTGGTATTGTTACAGAATCAATCTTTCATTCATCATGTACATATTTCTGATTACTCATAGAAGAACAAGTCTTTTTTTTTTCTTAATCAGTAGTCAAGCCCTGATAAAGGGAGCACTAAATTTTATTTATTTATTTTAGAAATTATTTTGTTAAATGATATTTGGCCCGCTAAAGCAGACAACAAATTGGCATGCAAAACCACCTGCTATTAATATTTTTTGCCAAATTGTTTTGTCGTACGAAAATAAACAAGTTTGTGCATCGTTTCAGTCACATTTGTTAAATTCAATTTTCTTGAAGATATGGTCATTAGGAATTTTCTTTAACTTTCTGGAAAGAAGGAAAATATTAACGGTGAAACTAATACAAGGTTATTTTTGTACTCACTTATTCTTAACATGAACTTTGAAATGTTATCTCTCTAAGCCAGAAGCATTAAAGATTGCAACTTGTTAGGAAAGGCTCAAACATGTGAGGGTGAAGGTACGTAAAACAAAAGTTCTTTGCTATTAAAGGATGTTTAGCAAGAATAATGAAACTATCTCTAAATAATGTATAAAAATAACATATCTTTAGTATGGTTATTGATAAGTCATGATCATTGGAAAATGATTATGAGATTGCACATTATTGTATCAAAGTGATATTATTTGATTTTTTTAGGTTTGTTTGCATGAACCTTAGCTAACCGTATTGTCACAATGTTAGAATTTCAAATCAGAAAGAAATCACGATATTTAGACAAAATTTGTCTTTGCTTATATTTTGTGATGCTATAATTCTTTTAACTCGCTAAAACAATTTAGCCACAAGAAAATAGTTAGTGAAATTGCAAATTCCTTTAAATCTGAAGTTTTTAAAAGTTGAGATTAATTTGGGTACAAGCCGAAAATGTCCTTCTGTCAATCGGGCATAAATAGCCCTAAGCGACACGGTACTTAAGTGTCCCCATGTGAACCTCCGCTAGCTGGGAACGGGCCCCTACAGTTAACCCAAGTTAATCAACACTTGATAAGCTATTGATTTTTAAGGTTGATTAGCAAAATCACTTAAACTATTATTCTAGTACTTTAAACTGTCAATTTTGCAAACATGGCTAGTAAAGATAAATCTTTAGAGCCATAGATACTGTGACAGGGTCAAATGATTTTTGACTCACTATTCTAAGACTTATATCAGTAATTAGTAAACTCACATGAGTCTGATGTCACTAACTCGGATTTCTAAATCAGCAAAACCAGTTATTCTATTCTATATAGTAATAGAAAGAATTTTTTAACGATATTCTAGGCTATAAATTGTATCATATTAGATACTCTTATGTCAGAGAAATGTCGTTTAAATACAAACTGGGTAACTGATTCATATGACATCTAATCTATTTATGGATATATATTTTTTTTACTCTATGAAAAGTTGTCATCTCTTGAGGTTTGTGTAACAAATCTATCATAACTAAGACTATTATATAGTCTGAAATGTTATCTTCAGCCACATGCATCTTATACTGAAGCTAGCTGTATGGCTCAACATTTTATACTACATATTTTTGTACATGTCATTTGTTTTAAAATTATGCTAAAAGCATTATCTTGTGAACTCTAAGATGAACAGGTACATTGTCACGTCCCGATTCCGTAGAATCGATAGTCGTCTCCCGGGCGTGATGTCGTGCAAGCCTAAGTTGCGCTCGCACAAGGCATAGTCATAAGGTTATCCGAAACACAACAACAAGAGAATGTGCAGAGTAAATTGAACACACATTATAGAGAAGAAAATTTAAGCTTTATTGATAATGAACATCATTTTACAGACTCGATACAAAGGCGCCGTGCGGGCTTTTTTTTTTTTTATAAACTGACTCCATTACAAAATGAACGTCGACGAGATAGCCATGCCATACATTTCATCCCTTGATTACAACCAGCATTACAAAAATCACCTGGGATGACGGAAAGTCGCTCCATCTGTCTTCTGGCCTTCGACAGCGGAGTCTTCAAAAGGGATTGGATCCAAACTTCTACCGCACGTACGAAACTTCAAAACACACGAGCGTAGCCTCCCTTCACGCGGCACGCTCCTCCTGATTTATCGCACCTGTAGAGAGAGCGAGGATCAGTACAATCAACATGTACTGGCGAGTGGCTACTTAATTTCCAGGCTCTCATTTGGTTCAAGAATTTAGATAAAAATTTATATAACTTGCTTTTCGTGATCTTTCTAACCATCCTAGGTATTTTCATACGAAGCATGTTAACGAAACATAAACCAAGCAAGTTACACCAGAATTTCCCTCGGCAGAGCGCGTCGTGCGACATAAAACTTACCATCACCTTCCCTGTTAGTTGATAACAATTTATATCAAGTGTTTGATGTGGAGGTCACTGGCATTAACTAGCCATCTTGGACATAGCCTGGTAATACGGGACCCTTGTAACGCAAGTAGCGAGCTCTGATGCAAGTCCCCGTCTTACCGATTGCCTATTACCCAGCTCGACTATAACCTGTTTCTTCCTAGGCCGAGTCGGTCCCGTGGCCCCGGGTTGCCGCTCGAAGAAACCATCGCCTTTGTCGACAAGTTGTCCATAACCTTGATAGGTTAGCAAGGTATATTTGGGGTACCGTTGGGGCTTGTTATATAATCGATTCGTTTACTTGGTTGTTTTGCAGGCCTAAAATAATTCTATCTCTTTTCTACACAACTCATCTTTTTTCTTCTAGCACATAGGACTTGTATTCTTCAAGCGATTCATTCAAATTCGATATCATTACCGGAGTTCTCATTTTGAAATAGAGGATCGAGACGAAGGAGGTCAGCCACTCACCTTGATTTTTTGCTTGAGGCGAGAGACTGGTTGGCCGCGCTAGACGTCGCCTACGCGATTACCTGAAATCGCACAAGCAACCGATTAGAACACTGTATTAGGCAAGAAATCCGATAGGAAATACGAGTTCGAAATGTAAGCCATGAAAACCATCGAAAATATTCACGAAAACGCATTCAGAAAACCAAAGCCAAAACCAACGCAAGCGGCGTAAAAAACAGAGCAACGGGAGGTCTCTCCCAACTCAGCCGCAGAGTCAATCCTCAAGGCGCTGCCCGCTGAATATGGGAATTGGTTCCGAAGAAGTCATTCCATAACGTGGAATGGATCTTAATTCAACCGTTCCCGTTCGATCGATTCGATCGATCCCGACCTATCAGTCCCGACCGATTCGATAGCGACAGTGTTCCTTTCTCGCGCACCCCGTGGACGGAGAACGGGGCACGATGTAGGGACGGAGCACTACACCATAACCAACAAAAAAAAAGTTTCATCCTCGAAACTTAAGAACAGAACCTACCTCTATGAAAATAATGAAGGAAACTTTTCTTTCATCTCTGACTCGAGTTCCCATGTCGACTCTTCCGCCACATGGTTCCTCCAGAGTACGCGAACAAGAGGGATCACTCGACTTCGCAGCAGCTTATCCTTGTGTTCTAAGATTTGAACTGGCTCTTCAACGTAGGATAAGTCAGACTTTAGCTCCAGCTGGCCAAAATCCACCACGTGGCTAGGGTCGTGCACATACTTCTGCAGCTGAGAGATGTGGAAGACATTGTGCACACCTTCGAGCGCCGGCGGTAGGGCAATTTTATAAGCCACTGGGGCGACCCGCTCGAGTATTTCGAACGGTCCAACGAATCTCGGACTCAGCTTTCCCTTCGTGCCGAACCGAGTAACTCCTCGCATAGGCAACACCTTCAGGAACACGTGATCGCCCACCTGGAACTCAAGCGGTCTTCGATGGGTGTCGGCGTAGCTCTTTTGCCGACTCTGTGCAATCTTCAGTCTTTCTCGAATTAGCTTGACCTTTTCCACAGTCTGTTCCACCAGCTCCGGGCCGAGTATCTACCGTTCCCCGACTTCATCCCAGCAAATGGGCGATCTGCACTTCCGGCCGTACAAAGATTCATACGGCGCCATTTGGATACTGGACTGGTAGTTATTGTTGTATGCAAATTCTGCCAGCGGTAGGTGGACGTTCCAGCTTAATTTGAAGTCAATTGCGCAGAGTCGTAGCATGTCTTCGAGAATCTGATTAACGTGCTCCGTTTGGCCGTCGGTCTGAGGATGGTAAGCTGAGCTGAACTGCAACTTGATACCCAGCGCCGACTGAAGGCTACTCCAGAATCGCGACATGAACCGTGAATCCCGATCAGAGACGATGGATACTGGAACTCCGTGCAGCCGTACTATCTCGTCAAGATAAATTTGCGCCAGGCGATCAACGCTCCAAGTAACTTTGATGGCAATAAAGTGCGCTGACTTGGTTAATCGATCGACGATGACCCAGATGACGTCGTTCCCCCGTGGTGTCTTCGGCAGGCCAATAATAAAATCCATAGTGACGTGATCCCATTTCCACTCTGGAATAGCGAGGTTCTGCATCTCCCCGCCCGGTCGCTGATGCTCAGCTTTCACCTGCTGACAGGCCATGCATTGCGACACGAAGAGCGCCACATCTCTCTTCATCCCGTGCCACCAGAAGGTCGTGCAGAGGTCCTTATACATCTTGGTACTGCCTGGATGCAAGGTATATTTTGCATAATGTGCCTCCGACATTATCTCCTTTCGTAGTTCTGAATCATCCGGAACATATAGTCGGCCATTCAATCTCAGCACGCCGGTCTTATCTTCCGCAAAGTCGGTCGCACTACCTGTCGAAATTCGCTCGTACATTTTCTTCAGGTACGGATCATCCTTCTGAGCGGCCATGATTTTTTCCAGCAAACTCGACTCTAAATGCAGCTGTGCCAACCGTACATCCCTGAATCGAACCCGGAGATCGATGCCCATTTCTTCTAGATCTTGTAGTAGTCTGCGGTTGATGGATAGCGAGGCAAGATATTTTCGACTCAGAGCGTCCACCACCACATTTCTCTTGCCCGGAGTGTAGTCGATCGTCAAGTCATAGTCTTTGATCAGTTCGAGCCAGCGCCTCTGTCGTAAGTTCAATTCCTTCTGGGTGAAGAGATACTTGAGGCTCTTGTGGTCGGTATAGATTGCGCACGCCACGCCATATAGATAGTGACGCCATAATTTCAACGCGAACACAATCGCCGCTAACTCCAAGTCGTGCGTAGGATAGTTCTTCTCGTACGGCTTTAACTGTCTGGAGGCGAAGGATATCACCTTGTTCCGCTGCATGAGCACACATCCCAAGCCCTGGCCTGAAGCATCGCTGAATATCTGAAAACCCTCTGGCCCATCCGGAAGTGCGAGTATAGGTGCCGAAACTAGTCGCTGTTTTAGCTCCTGGAATGAAACTTCACAGTCATCCGACCACTCATACACGACGCCCTTTTGAGTGAGACGAGTCAATGGCGATGCAATCTTCACGAAGCGTCGATAGTATCCCGCCAAACCAAGAAAGCTTCGAATCTCACTAGCAGACGCATGTCGCTTCCAATCAGCAACAGCTTCCACTTTCTTCGGATCGACTGCAATGCCTTCGGACGAAATGATGTGACCGAGAAAGGATACGTTGCTTAGCCAAAATTCGTACTTACTCCGCTTTGCAAATAACTCATTCTCTCGAAGTGTCTGGAGCACGGCCCGTAGATGTTCTGCATGCTGCGCCCTGTCCTTTGAGTAGACGAGAATATCGTCAATAAAGACTACCACAAATTTATCAAGAAAGGGTCGGAATACCCGATTCATTAGATCCTTGAAGGCGGCAGGGGCGTTCGTCAGGCCGAATGGCATCACCAGAAACTCGTAGTGGCCGTACCGAGTGCGAAAGGCTGACTTTTGCACGTCGTCTGACTTGATCTTGAGTTGATGATAGCCCGAGTGGAGATCAATCTTCGAAAATATCGAGGCGCCTTGCAGTTGATCGAATAAGTCGTCTATGTGGGGCAATGGATACTTGTTCCGGATGGTGGCCTTGTTCAGCTCTCGGTAATCGACGCACAGACGCATGGACCCATCCTTCTTCTTCACGAACAACACGGGCGCTCTCCACGGTGAAACACTAGACCGAATAAATCCTCTGTCGAGTAACTCTTGTAACTGGACCTTGAATTCCTTCAGCGCGGCAGGGGCCATTCTGTACGGGGCCTTGAAAATCGGTCTGGTATCGGGGAATGTATCGATGCTGAACTCAATTTCTCGGTCAGGAGGCATGCCGGGTAGCTCGTCCGGGAACACATCGGAGAATTCTGCCACAACGTCGGTCTGACCCGCGTTTGCACCATCATGTCGTATGTCTCGGACGGACGCCAAATAGCCTTCCCACCCAGAATGCAGCATCCTCCGAGCGGAAATTGCCGAGATCAGCATGCAGGTCGACGACGTCTCACCATACGAAAAGCAGAATTCAGGCACTCCTGGTATGCGGAAGGTGACCGTCTTTCCGGCGCAGTCTATGGTTGCGTTGCACGGCCCGAGCCAATCCATTCCCAGAATGATGTCAAAGTCCTTCATATTTAGAACTATCACGTCAAGATCGATCTTTTGACCGTCGATACAGATAATCCCGTCGGTGCAGGCTAAGTTTGTGAGTATTGGTGTGCCAGAAGGTGTGCTTACGCTAAGGTCGAGATCTAATGATATTACAAAAAATTTGTGCTCGACGACAAAGTCCGCCGATATAAAACTATACGAAGCGCCTGAATCAAATAGTACACGAGCAGGCACATTATTGAAATTTAGTATACCTGTCACGACCGTATCTGATGCATGCACTTCATCTCGAGTCATGGCGTAGACGCGGCCCTGGGCATTGGGGCGACGGTCTGGGCCATATTGCGGTGCAGGTTGAAGGGCTCGAGGCGCTGGGACTTGATTCCCTGGACGGTGCTGTTGGGGCACCATCGGACGGTGCTGTTGGGGCGCCGTTGGGTTCGGCCTTCTGGTTGGACACTCAGCACGAGTGTGGCCCCTCTTGCCACAGTTCCAGCATCCACCCTCTGGTATCTGGCAGTCGTCGATCGTGTGACCGACATGATGACATCGGTTGCAGTAAGACCGTGGATTACGCCCTTGATATCCGTCTTGGGGCCCATTGTTCGGACGCTTGGTCACGTTGTTTCCTTCCGCATGGCTAGGACGTTTGTGATTATAGGTATGCACAGCGCCGGCAGCACCTGGAGGGTATTGGCGTTCAAGGCGGAGGACGTGGTTGAGAGAGTTCCCCATCGTTTGGTATTTGGGAACAGACACATGGGCGTAGATAGATGGTCGTAGGCCCACTTCGAACCGTCGTGCACGACTCGCCAGGGAGGGCAGGAATTCTCCAGCAAACTTGGCTAACTTGTTGAACTCTGCTGCATACTGCCGCACCGTCATATTCCCTTGCCTTAGCTGCATAAATTCATTCTCCTTCTCTTGTCGAATGGCTTCGGGAAGGTACTCGATCTCGAATGCCTCTCGGAAGGTGGCCCAAGATATTGCTGCTGTCTCGTTGTCGCGTCTGATTGCTCGCTTTTGTACGGCCCACCAGTCGTGTGCGTTCAATCGGAGTAGAAGTTGAGCGCATGCGACTTTCTTGGACTCATCGACACCTAGAAGCTCGAACCGGTCTTCTAACTCCTCCAACCAATCGATCGCCAACGAAGGGTCTTTAGTACCGCAAAAGGAAGTACGGAAGCTCTTTGTGAATTTTGACACGTCGAAGTTGAAACTTCTCGGTGCCGCAGGCATAAGCTCGGGTACCTCCGGTTCGACTTCACTTTGTCTGGCCGCAGGCTCGGTCACGGCAGGAGTTGTCGCGGAGTTGTTGTTGTTGGCCACCACTGTCTGTACAATCTGCTGAAGAGTATCAAGCTGCTTCTGCTGCAACTTGAATTGTGCATCGAATCGGGCCTCGAACTGGGTCTGGCGTGTCTCTACCTCCCGTCGATGTGCCTCTGTCTCCCGTCGATGTTGCTCATTCAGACGTTGATTCTCCTGAGCTTGTTATTGTTGCACTTCCAGCATGCGCAACATCCGTTCCATGGCATCGTTAGAGGGTCCGGGCCTCGAGCTACTCGAGCCGCTCGAAGCACTTTCTTCGTTCGCCGCCACATTCACCGCCGCACCTTCTGGGATTTTGAAGGTAAAAATACATTAGTCACAAAACTTATTACGGACATCCCTCGTATGGAACGGCATATCTCATCGACACGAGACCAACGATTTGAGACTGGAAACTCGATACTAGAGGCCAAGGACGTAAAGCCGTGCTCTGATACCAATATGTCACGTTTCGATTCCGTAGAATCGATAGTCGTCCCCCGAACGTGATGCCGTGCAAGCCTAAGTTGCGCTCGCACAAGGCATAGTCATAAGGTATCCGAAACACAACAACAAGAGAATACACAGAGTAAATTGAACACACATTATAGAGAAAAAAATTTAAGCTTTATTGATAATGAACATCATTTTACAGACTCGATACAAAGTCGCCGCGAGGGCTTTTTTTTACAAACTGACTCCATTACAAAATGAACGTCGATGAGATAGCCATTCCATACATTTCATCCCTTGATTACAACCAGCATTACAAAAACCACCTGGGATGACAGGAAGTCGCTCCATCTGTCTTCTGGCCTTCGACAGCGGAGTCTTCAAAAGGGATTGGATCCAAACTTCTACCGCACGGACGAAGCTTCAAAACACTAGCGTAGCCTCCCTTCACGCGGCACGCTCCTCCTGATTTATCGCAACTGTAGAGAGAGCGAGGATCAGTACAATCAACATGTACTGGCGAGTGGCTACTTAATTTCCAGGCTCTCATTTGGCTCAAGAATTTAGATAAAAATTTATATAACTTGCTTTTCGTGATCTTTCTAACCATCCTAGGTATTTTCATACGAAGCATGTTAACGAAACATAAACCAAGCAAGTTACACCAGAATTTCCCTCGGCAGAGCGCGCCGTGCGACATAAAACTTACCATCACCTTCCCTGTTAGTTGATAACAATTTATATCAAGTGTTTGATGTGGAGGTCACTGGCATTAACTAGCCATCTTGGACATAGCCTGGTAATACGGGACCCTTGCAACGCAAGTAGCGAGCTTCGATGCAAGTCCCCGTCTTACCGATTGCCTATTACCCAGCTCGGCTATAACCTGTTTCTTCCTAGGCCGAGTCGGTCCCGTGGCCCCGGGTTGCCGTTCGAAGAAACCATCGCCCTTGTCGACAAGTTGTCCATGACCTTGATAGGTTAGCAAGGTATATTTGGGGTACCGTTGGGGCTTGTTATATAATCGATTCGTTTACTTGGTTGTTTTGCAGGCCTAAAATAATTCTATCTCTTTTCTACACAACTCATCTTTTTTCCTTCTAGCACATAGGACTTGTATTCTTCAAGCGATTCATTCAAATTCGATATCATTACCTGAGTTCTCATTTTGAAATAGAGGGTCGAGACGAAGGAGGTCAGCCACTCACCTTGAGTTTTTGCTTGAGGCGAGAGACTGGTTGGCCGCGCTAGACGTCGCCTACGCGATTACCTGAAATCGCACAAGCAACCGATTAGAACACTGTATTAGGCAAGAAATTTGATAGGAAATGCGAGTTCGAAATGTAAGCCATGAAAACCATCGAAAACATTCACGAAAACGCATTCAGAAAACCAAAGCCAAAACCAACGCAAGCAGCGTGAAAAACAGAGCAACGGGAGGTCTCTCCCGACTCAGCCGCAGAGTCAATCCTCGAGGCGCTACCCGCTGAATATGGAACTTGGTTCCGAAGAAGCCATTCCATAACGTGGAATGGATCTTAATTCAACCGTTCCCGTTCGATCGATTCGATCGATCCCGACCTATCGGTCCCGACCGAGTCGATAGCGACAGTGTTCCTTTCTCGCGCACCCCGTGGACGAAGAACGGGGCACGATGTAGGGACGGGACACTACATACATGCAGCTACGTGTTAAGACATGTAAAGATCCTTAAAAAAACAAAATTATAGTTCTTGACTATAAAGTCATAAAAGAACTTTACAGATCTCTTGACGAAGAGTCTGTTTACTCTTGACGAAGAGTTTGTCTAGGACATTGATCCTAGAATCATCGAGGGGGATGGGGTTAAGTCCATAGTATAGTCACCAGCAGTGGCAACCCAACCGAGTCTGACTGGAGATCCCAAGAAGCCAGTTCAATGGGTAGAAACAAGCTTGACTAGGTGAATATTATGGAACACTGACCTGAGATTAAATTCTCTTTAAAATAAAAGTCCATGAGACTGTACATGTGTACATTCATACCCCATTCCTATGGTGACAGTGTTCCTTTTGTGATATGGATAGGTTGAGTTTAAACTCTTAATAAGTCCAAGCATGATATGCAGGGTTGATTCCTATCACCAACCCTTAAGGACTTACCTATATGAGAGGTCGTGAGGGCCGCGACTATAGGACAGGGCAATCCTAGACAACTCTCATGAATGTGTAAAAGTGCGCATGGCCAACCAAACGTGCCACCCGATAGACCCAAGTACCTTCAGCATACTATGTGTGCTATTTTCGAGTCCGGTTCAAGAAGACTGATTCAAGGTGTAGTTCATCAAGCTCTTCTTCAGACAAAGACAATAGTCACTACGTGAGATTCAAGGCTGTAGTCTATCTCATTTATGCATAGTATACAACTGCTCAGACATTCTTTTATTCTTGTCTTACTTTCTTTCCTTCTATTACTTCAGAATTTGACCTTTTGGGAGGGGGATTGTTAGTTGTATGTGTGTTGTGTTCATACACACATGAGCTAGAAAAAGCTCAACTCCCTTACAATAATTTTGACCGTTATGAACCCATTAAACTTGTAACATCAACTCATGTCCAGGTACAATGTACCACATGGTTTTTCATTTGAATTTTGTAACGTTCAGTATTTATTGGCTGGATTAAATTGTCTTCATTCTCCTTATTCCCTAACCTTAGAGAAAAGCCTATATATTGAGGCCAATGTCAATACTTTGAACACACTGAAAATTACTACAAAATACTCTCTCTCGCTCTCTCGAATTCTTGTCACTCCGAAACTCTTTTGTTCTTGGTTTGTTGTTCTGGGCAGAGCTAAGTCAGGGTCAATCTTTCCGAGTTATGTGCGACGACGGAATACCGGTAGAGCGGGGGTTTTACCACTAGGAGCATCCGGAAAAGTCTGCACATAGACCCGGATTAACTCTTAGGACAGTGCTTCGTGCGCGACTTCCCCGGAGGCCGGTAACTTTAACTTCTTTTATTTTGTTTGCAGATTTTTAGCGAAAAAATATCCAACAGTTCGTGACATTCAGCTGTAAGAGCATCATTAGTAGTTGGGACTCTCCAATGTAATTTGGAGTCCAAAATTTTAAAAAAAAGGTAAATGTAGAATGGGTTGGGTTTGTATGAGAATAGTAGGAAATGATAAAGTGAGCTCCGGTCCCAAAAATTGTGTGGTCAAAAATTAATGTAGGAAAAAAATAATATAAAGTTTAGAATCTAGAAAGTTGGGCTCCAAATTGGAACTTACTATTCTACAAAACGAGTTTCTACAATCTAGAATCTAGAAATTGGGAGGCCCAATCCTTAGCATCCATGGATGGGTTGGGACCAAAATTGTAGAAATTGGAACTAGGATTGAGACTTATTATTCTACAAAATGAGCTCCTACATTCTAAATCTAGAATCTAGAAAATGGGATGGGCCTTCCTAATGATGCTCTAAATAGTGTATGGCGTTATGACCTGTGTGTCAATATCTGGGATGCAGTATGTTCCATGGCAACTGGCAGGGCTTTCTGTAAGACTGAGCTTTTCAAGAAATAAGCTTTATGTTGTGGGTGGAGTTACTAGGGACAGAGGTGGCTTCCCTCCTCTACGTTCTGCCGAAGTATTTTGATCCAGCTTTTTAGCTGATATGCTGAAGCCTATTTGCTACAGGAATGGCTACATACAAGGGAAGGTTGTGTTCCCCACAAAGTTTGTACACTTGACCATTCTTTATAGACGTTGGTGGTGAAATATATGACCTTGAGACAGGTTCTTGGATGGAAATGCCTGCTGGTTTTCTTGACAAAGTCTGTGTCATCACAAAATATGCAGATAATGATATAAACAGTACTGCAAGCTGATTTAGAGGAGCATACTTGTTTTTATTCGTCTTCTTTGCATCAACTTCACAATCTCCTCCAGTGAACTTCATGTCTGAAAAGCCTTGGTGTTCAGTAGAGGAAGAAATTGATCTTTGGAAGGTCATTGCTGCTAAGAACTTGGGGGGAAGCAGAGCTTGTCAGTTGTCAGGTCCTTGTCCCTTTAACTTCTTTGAACTGAGGCATATGGGCTGTTGGTACCCACCTCGTATGGCTTCATTCCTGATTTATGTAGAGCCTGTTATCTACAGTGTAGTCTATTATGATAAGTGGGCTTTGTCTATAGGTTTATACGCAGTTTTTGGCAAACAACTGAATCGAAGAGTTTCTGTCACTTTAAACCGTGCGCCTTTTACAATCGATACAGCAGCCTTGCTCCTTATTCATGTGCTGCCGTAGAATGTGGACGAGCTATGCAGATCACTCATTTGGGTATCTGGATGATATGTTACGAAGACAGGCCATGAATTCATTATCTGAAGTGGTTAGTCTGTCTGTATCTATATTTTTTTTGGTAAATTCTAAAGTCACTCCAAAATTTACTTCAGGACAGCCCTTACTTCAGAACAGTCCAGCTTGGTAGAACTTTTACTCAGGACAGTCCAAATTTTACTTTGGGCTGTCCAATTCCCAAGTTTTCGTGGTCGCCGAAGCAAGGGATTGGTCGGGGGCGCGGACGCCTGCAGGGGCACGGGGGAGCGGACGTCGGCGGGGGCGCAGACGACGAGCAGATAGGATTGCCAACTTTGTTGGCAGTCCTATCTAAACTCTCTGTTTGAACGTAGGACTGTCAACAAAGTTGATAGTCATTACACCAAGTAGGACTGACAGGACTGCCAACAAAGTTGACAGTCCTACTTTATATTAGGACTGCCAACAAGGTTGACAGTACTGAAAGAAATTGGGTTAGCCTCAAGTAACAAATGAGAGTGACAAACTTGTAATTTTAAAAAAAAAAATGGATTAGTCCCAACTAAAACTTGAAGTGTCTTTAGAATTTACCTATTTTTTTAGTCTGTCTGTATCTATATTGTATGTGTGTATATATGTTTCCATATTTTATATGTATATATGCAATAATATTGCCCCGAATATCAATGATTTCAATAAGTGGATGTTTCTTTTATACTGTGGTGCATTGGTACGATGTTTCTTTAACTTTCTGCTGGTATTTATAATATAATCTAAGTGCCTCTGTAAGCTTCGAGCATGTTAAAGGAACAGGCACATTAAGTATGAAGGTGAGGGGACAGAGGAGTTATGAAGTAAATAGGTATTAGTATGTTAAAAGTTGCATTCTTGGGCTTGCTTTCTAGAGGATTTAATCTTTGTAGCACAGTAGCATTGTTTATTTGATGTCATTATTGAGTTGGGGCAAATTGCTGGCCAAGGCAACTCCAAGCAAGAGGGCTTGCAATATTAAGAACCTAGTCCACTACAAGATAAGAACTAAACCTTCTTTGTAGACTTATGTATTAGTGAAACACATCTCAGGTTTCGCCTTCTCTTATGAGAAGATCTGAAGGCGGTTAAGTCTCAATAATCGACAGTTCTTTAATAAAATCTGGAAATTGTATAGTTGAGCTATATTAATTAGAATAAAGGACATGGAGTAGGTAGCTTACATTTATACTTTGAATCAAGTTGTAAAATGGGCCGGGCGGCCCGGTGCCCGGCCCGAGCCCGCCCGGCCCGCCGCCCTATTAGCCCGGCCCGGCCCGCGACGAAGCCCGGACCGGCCCAGCCCCCCCGTCCCAGTGGTCCGGGTCGGGCCTCCCCCTCCGAGCCCAAGCCCGGCCCGGCCCGGACCGGAAATTTTTTTTTTTTTTTTTTTAACTGTTAACGTTAGGCCCGGTAGGCCCGGCCCGGTAGGCCCGAACTGGCCCGGCCCGGTCTAGCCCGGTCTGAACCGGTTTTATATATTTCTTTTTTTTTTTTTTTTTTTGAATTGGAGGGGGTATTTTACCAAAATACCCCCATAATATAGCTGTTATTAAAACGTTGGAGGGGTATTTTGGTCATTTTCAAGAAAATGACCAAAAAACCACTCCAACAACTCTATTTTGAGGGTAGAGGGGGTCATTTGGCATGGGAAAAATCCTATAAATAGCCCATAAAATTCATTTTTCATACACAATTCACTCATTCAATCTTCATACAAGTTTCTCTAAACTAAATCCGGCTTTCCATCAGTTTGCGAAGAAGCTCCCAACCCCGCTCAAGGCTCAAGCTCCGAAATCCGGCGTCCGATTTAATATTTTTTCTTCTCTTTCTCTCTTAAAAATTCAAAATTGTTTTATATTGTTTGAACAAAATTTGTTTGTATTTTTCTTACTCTCTCTCTCCCTCTCTTACTTATTAAATATTACTTACTCTTTTTTTATTTTTCGGGAATTTTTTTTCGGTGTATTTTTCTTCTCTCCCTCTCTTCTAAAAATTTACATTAATTTTTTATAATGGCCGGACAAGGTTCTAACCCACCTACCAGTGATGCCGGAAATACTTATGAATATTTTAATACTTATTTTGAGCAAAATCCTATTCCTGCTGATACTCCTGAAGAATTAGTAGGATCCCCTCCTGAAATTGCGAGTTCCACTCGGAATGTGCCAAAAAGAAAGAAAAAATCAAAGTATTGGGAATTTTTTGTTATTCTTTATCAAACTAATCCCGATGATTCTCTTATTTTAGATCCGAAAGGAAATCCAATAGCGTACGCGGCACAGTGCAAGAAATGTGCCAACATATACAAATGGAAGATTGGAGGTGGCACGGGTACAATTTCAAGACACTACGAGACCTGCTACGGGAATGACACAATTTCTGCATCTCAAACTCAAATAAATTTTGCTGGAGGTAGCACGGGATCGTCAATGGGTACGTTTTCTTATTCTGCCGCTCGGCATAAAACTGAGTTTACAAAATATTTGATTTCTGATGAACTTCCTTTCACTGCGGGTGAAAGTGAGAATTTATATGATTATGCCACATCTTCTTTAAATCCTTGTTTTAGTAAAGTGACTAGAGGCGCCGCTAGAAAAGAGGCTATTAGACTTTTTCATGAGAAAAAAGCGGCTTTAAAAGAAAGTCTTTTGCATGTTAGTCAAATAGCCATTACTTCTGATATTTGGACAAGTAAGCAAAATTACGCTTACATTTGTATCACAGCACATTACATAGATTCACAATGGATGTTGCAAAAACGCATCATCTGTCTAAAGATATTAGAATTTCCACACACAGGCTCCACAATAGCAGGCGCTATTATAGAACACGTGCGTGAATATGATATTCACCAAAAAATATTTTCTGTTTCATTTGATAATGCTAGTAATAATACTTCTGCCATCTCTTCATTAGCGCTAATATTTCAGCCCATTTTAGAAGGTAGATTAATGCATGTTAGGTGTGCTTGTCATATTATTAACTTAGTAGTAAAAGAATGTCTTGATTATTTTAGCTCACATTTAGATACTCTTAGACAATGTTTACACAGTTTAAACACGTCTCCTTCACGGCAACAACATTTCAAGGCCACATGTCAACATTTTAGTATTCGTTTTAGAAGATTTGTAAAGGATGTTCCACATAGATGGAACTCAACTTATTTAATGTTGAAGTCCGCAATTCCCTTTAGAGATCCTATTACATATTATTGTAACACGGATCTCAATTTTGAATTTCAAGTAACTGAGGATGATTGGGAAGTTGCTTCTTCAATTTGTGAATTTTTAGAAACTTTTTACAATGCTACACGTACTCTTTCCGGTGTTTACTATCCAACTTCTTGCTTAGCTTTACAAGAACTTTGTAACATTTCTTTCTTATTTTCTAAATATAGAACTGCCCACCATTTTGCTTACGTTGTACAGAAAATGGAAGCAAAATTCAAAAAATATTGGGGCGATGTACCTTTATTGTATTGCTTGTCTTCAATTTTTGATCCTAGAATCAAATTAGATTGTGTAGATGCATTGTTAGATGACTTTGGAGAGAACATGAATATTGATGTTAGTGGCACAAAAGTAGAAGTTAAGCTAGCTTTGGATAGATTAGTTATTCATTATGAAGACAAAGCACCAACTTCCCGCCCAACTCAAGGGCCTAGTAGTAGTAGTAGCTCTGGTTTGGTGTCTAAGTTGACACACGCCAAAAGTATACTACAACGGAAGAAACAAAAACAATCTTCCCAACCGACCCAAGAGTTGTCTTTATACCTTAGTTCTTATGAGGAAGAAGACGATTCTTCCACTCACTTCACCATTTTAGAATGGTGGAAAAAACACGAAAAAAGATATCCTGTACTTTCTATGATAGCACGTGATCTACTAATGGTCCCGGTGTCCACGGTAGCATCGGAGTCATGTTTTAGTACAGGTTCAAGAATTTTGAGCAAGAAGAGAAGTCGGTTGCTGCCAGATATCTTGGAAGCATGTGTATGTGTTCAAGACTGGGTCCAAGCCGAGAAAAGAACTCAAAAAAAGTAGATGAAAGTGCCGACATCAACGAGCTAAACTTCGAATCGCTTAGAATGGGTGAATCATTTGGAGCGGAGCAAGAAGAATGAGGCAAAGGTATGAATACTAACTTTGATATTTACACTTTCGAAATTTTTACTTTAAAAATTTACACGTTTTGAAATTTATACTTTAAAAATTTATACTTTCAATGCATACTTTAAAAATTTATACTTTAAAAATTTCTAATTTATACTTTCAATATATACTTTAACAAACAAAGAAAGTAAGTAAATAATTTTTAAAAGTAAATAATTTATACTTTAAAAAATTATACTTTAAAAAAAAACAAACAAAGTAAATAATTTAAAAGAAAGTAAGTAAAATATAAGTAATTTAAAAAAACTAAATAAATTATAAATTATATTACTTAAAAGAAAGTAAGTAAGTAAAATATAAATAATTTAAATTAACAACTCAAACAAACTAAATAAATTAAAAAATATAAAAAAAAAACATTTTTTAACTTCGCCTATGCCGGTCCCAAGCCCGGAAAAAGAAGGAGGAAAAAATGTTTAAAATTTATACAAATACTTAAAAAAACTTTAAATAAACTTTATACACTTAGAATAAACTTTATAAATAATTTTATATACTTTAAAAATTTAACTTAAACAAATAAAAATATCAATTTTTTCAATTTTTTCAAATAAAAACTTTATAAACTTTATAAACTTTTATATACTTTTAACATAAACTTTATCAATTTTAAAAAAAAAAAAAAAAAAAAAAAAAAAAAAACCAAACCCGGACCGGCCCAACCCAAGCCCGGGCCCGACCCGGCCCGCTGGCCCGAACCGGCCCGGCCCGGCCCCTCACCCACCGGTCCTGTGGGCCGGGCTGGGCTGCACATTTCCTCACCGGGCCGGGCCAGGCCCGGCCCGCTTTCTGCTCCGGTCCGGTCTGGGCTTGGCCCGAGCCCGGTTCAGCCCGCCCAATGTGGGCTTCGGGCCGGCCCGGCCCGGCCCGGCCCGATTAACAACTTGAACTTTGAAGCAGATTGTAATGTGCATCACTATTCTCTCTGATTTGCAGACATGCCCTATTTAACATTTTTTTCTCCTGCTGTGGAACTATACCTTTGCGGCTTTCTCATGAGCTTGTATGCAACGTTATTCCCTAAAATCCATTTAATTTCCTTAACCAAACTATGGTTTGTTTACTTCAACCATCACCTCAATTTTGGAGTTACTTTAAGGCCTCGTTTGGTTCACGGATTTAAGGAACCAAGAAAGTAAAGTTGTTCCTTTCCTTTATTTGGTAGCCACAAACTTGGAAATCAATTTCCTGACAAGAAAAAAAATTGGTGGGAATATGGTTCCACTCAAGACCCATGTGATTGATTTTTCCTCCTCATCAAAACTAACCATGTGTCATTGCTTATTTTACCATTAATGTTATTTTTTATAATATTATTTTTATTTTAAAAGGTAAGAATATTATTGGAACATTGTTATATTTTGCTTTCCTTTTCTAGGTAGTTTTCTTGTTTTACCAAACAACGGAAAAGAAATGTGACAGAAATCCTACTTTTCCATTTCCATGAAAAATACAAGAGAATTTATTTCCTTTCCGTGAACCAAACGAGGCCTAACTGTTGCTTTTGAGGAAAAGTAGGATACCCAAAGGAAACCTGACTGTAATAATAGATTATGAAGTATAGTAGAATGAAATTGTAGCGGGAATTCGACCTTGAAAATTGCTCTCAGATATCTCCTCAAAAAAATAAAGTCAGTCTCATACGAAGCTAAGAATGGCCCGAAATCTATAGGTAAAGTCTAACATATCAATGGTTTCAGAAGTGACTGATTCACCATAAGGATGTATAATGGAAGGGTATGGAAGATTAAACAAGATTGGAGTCATAGTCAACTAGATGCTGAGTCTGGAAAAATATATACTTCACCATAAGCTCTATAAGAACTCCGTCTATGCTGTGCTTAATATTGTATATTTTTACTGTCAGTTCCAAGTCCGAATAAAGAAGGGTTGTGTTAGGTCGCCAACAACCAGTGTAAAATATTGTCAGTTCTCTGTGAAATGAATTCGCACAAAAAATGCGTCGGGATCTTCTACAGTAGCGATGCGTTGCATCGTTCCTTCCCTTGTGCAGTAAAAAATGAGGAAGGGTGGATCGTTAGGTCGTCACGTATAAGTGATTTGTTGCATTGTTACCATCCCAGTGCAATGTCAATTGAACAAAGGTGGGTTAGGGCGTTCCCGTAATGACCATCCACATTGCTACTGCAATGTGGTGACAAATAGACATAATAGGTTTATAGGGTATACGAAGCAACGATAGAAACATTTAACGGAAAATTGAATGGAGTGAGTAGATACAATGATTAAGAGGAACATTAATATTAGTTTGTCAGTTTGTCTACATGAAACAAATTGGATAGGTGAGAAATGGAAAAAAAAATTATACTAGTGATTTTAGAATCCGGTATACACGTGAAAAAGTCAGAAATGTGGTAGGGATACTTGTAGATAAATCATTAGGGAGTATTGTTGTAAATGTAAGAAGAATAGGAGATACAATAATATTAGTTTAGTTAGTATTAGGGGAGAATGTTATTGTGTATATGAACCCCAAGTAGGGTAACATGAAAAAAAAAAAAATCTACTGAGCATATGGATAGTTTGATTCAAGGAGTACTTGGAAGTAAAAAGTTATATATTGGAAGGTGACTTAAATTTTTCGTATTGGAAATAAGAATGATAATGATAGTATACATGGAGGTATGAGTATGGTTTCAGGAAAGAAGGGGACGATAAAATTCTTGATTTTACAGTTTCATATGACCTTATAATAACAAATAGTTGTTTTAGAAAAAGAAATGAATATTTAATTACTTTTAAAAGTGTAACCAATATTAGTCAGACGATTGCTTCCTTACTAGGAAGGTTGGTAGACTGCATGTAAAGATCGTAAAATTATACCAATAGAGAGCCTAACCACTCAATATAGGTTGATTGTCTTAGATATTAGTATTAGGAAGTGGAAGAGAAATAAGCGATCAATAACCAAATTGTGGAAGTTGAAAGGAGAGAAATTAATAATATTTAAGAATAAGATGATAAAGAAATAAATTGAGACATGGAAGTAGATTCTAACATTATGTGATACAATATGGCAAGTTCTATCAAGAAAGTAACAAAAGTGATTTTTAGAGATGTCAAAAGGCAATTGTTGAACCTCGAAAGACAGTTGGTGGTGGAACAAGAAAGTTCAAAAGGTTATTGAGGCAAAAATAATTGCCTGTAAAGATTGGCAAAAATAAGAACTTTGAAAGATAAAATAGCGAAAAAAAGAAGCTAAGAAAGAATTCAATGGAGCTAAATCTATGGCTATGGTTATTTATATAAGAGGTTAGAGGCTACGAAGAGAGAAAGATATTCGTAGGCTTGCTAAGAGTAGGGAAAGGAGGAACATAAACTTGGGTAATATTAAGTGTATCTAGAGCAAGGACCAAAATATATTAGAGAGGTGGAAGAGTTATTCGCAGAAGTTATTTAACCGGGGCAACCTAAAAAAGTATAGTTTAAATTCAGAGCTAATTCAGGATAAGTCATATCGTTATTATCGTAGAATTAGAATTTGTGAAGTTAATGACACGTTAAAGAAAATAAAAAAAAAAGCAGTAGGACTTGATGATATTCCTATTGAGGCTTGGAAATGATTGATGTGGCTTACTGATTTATTAACAAACTTCTAAGAACTAAGAAACAATAAAATTAATGAAGAAGCAATTATATAGTACCCTTGTATAAGAACAAGGGAGATATACACAGTTATAATAATTATCAATGAATTAAGCGTATGACTCATACCACGAAACTATGACATAAAGTATTGAGCAAAGATTAAGAAAATAGACTAGAATTCAAAGTACGAGTTTGGTTTTATGTCAAAGAAGGTTATGATTGAGTTTTTAGGGAGAGAATGTGGTGGACTTTGAAGAAGAAATAAGTTCATAGTATTTATGTCGAGACTATTAAATATATGTATGAAGCTATGATGATCATACGGACTATTGGAGGAGATAATAATCATGGATCAACGTTGAGTCATTACCTTTTTACGATGGTTATGGATGAAATTGCTAGGTATATCTAGGAAGAGGTTCTATGGTATATGATGTTTGCTGAGGATATTGAATTAGTTGATGAAAGTAGAGAGGGTTAAATACAAAAGTAGAAGTCCGGGGAGAGAGATTGAAATCTAAGAAATTTAGAATTAGTAGAACGGAAACAAATGCTATACAAATGTATGTTCAACCTAAGAATGATATAGTTTGGTATTTAGGATTAATCGTTCATTATGATGGATTTAGAAGGATATCATACATATAATTAAATATGATGACTGAAATGCATGAGTACTTCTGGAGTGCTTTGTGATCGCAAGATATCTCTGAAGTTAAAAAAAAAAAAAATCCTACAAGATTGCTGTAGGACCAACTATGTTTTATGGATCATAGTGTGGGCAATTAAGAAGCGTTCAGAAAGTTAGTGTAGCCGAAATTGGAATGCTAAGGTAGATGAGTGATAATATACTAAATGATAGAAAAATAATTGAGTGTATCCGTGAAAAGTTAGATGTGACATCAATAGGTGACAAGATAAACCATCTTAGATGATTTGGACATGTACAATGTGAACCAATAGTTGACCCGTAAGGAGAAAAGATAATATAGTAGTTAATAAAGCCGCTAGGACTGTGGTAGGCCTAGACGAACATGGTTTGAAGTGTTAAAGAATGATATAGATTTTGTTAGTGTTATAGAGGACATGATCAAAGAAGAGGATTCAAACAGCCGACCTAGAAGTTTGGGATAAAACTTTGTTATTGTTGTTGTACCATGAGCTCTATAAGATGAAACCAAACAAGAAAATTCCAGATATAATAATTTCTGATGAAAAATAAATAAAGAGGCAAAAAGAGGAAGCTGAGAAACGTAATAACCTGTACCTAAAACTGCTAGCGAGTTTTTGGTTTATTGTATCTAAAAGCATATTTAGCACATTACAGGGAAATGCTAACATGTTCTGCTTCCATTCTACATTTAATATGCAGAAAGTCCTTAAACATTTGGCGTATAGTTCTGTAAATTTATTGTTCCATACTTCCATTGCTATGTAAACTATAAAGAAAAGTTTGTGCATATTGCATGGCCACAGAAGTTATTTATCAGTCAGTGCTCGGTTATTAACTTATTACGAAAGTGATAACTTTCTGTGCACTGATGTGGGCATGTGTTGATTGAGTTGGAAAAACAATTTATATTAGTAACTTTTAGAAATCAAGAGCAAAAAGACTGAGATTCATGTGCAGCTTCTTTACTCGTGTTTAAAAGTTCCAGCTGCGACTATCCTGTTCTAAAATTAAATCCCTGTGTCCTGAAATGGAAGGCCCTCCAGTTGATAACAAGATGGTCATGCACTCACCTACCTCTACTAGTTTGTGGAATTTGAGCTCACTGCATCTCATTCACTATAGATGATCGAATTATGGTTCAAGCAAAGACATTGTGTTTCGTGAGTTTTTGTCTATATATGATCATTCTTCTCTCTTCAGAGGGATCAAATCATAGATTTACAATCTTGATGTAGTCTGTTAGCGTACATATATTGATGTGAATAGTGCCTTTGTTGAGTCGATGCTAATTTGCTGCCAAGATCACTAACTGTTTGGCTAGGCTCTACTTAATATTTAACTGGAGAGAGAGAGAGTCCACTTGTTGGTGTTTTATTCTACATGTTGTGTGTTCACAACATTCTATTGTTAAAAGATAGTCCCACATCGGAAAAACACACCAAGTTGTATCTCTATATATTACTTATGAAGGAATAGAGAGATGCACATGGGTTGAGGCCCAATGGAGGGTGCCATGTGGGAGGATTTTACATAGAGGTGAGAATAAGAAACCAACTTTTGGCCAAATGAAAATAGATTTAAATCTATTGGAGCTAAGCCCCGAAGGGGCTTAGCGACTCGGGCTCGGGCTCGGGCTTTTGAGGCTTATTGAGGCTTATTGTGGCTTTTTGATGGCACTTTGTGCGGGTCGTGCGGGTTGAGCGGGTCGAGTGGGCCGTTCAAATTATGTAACGTCCGCGGGTCTTGTGGGCTCAGATCCGGAAAAGGCTCAGATCCAGAAAATCCGGATCTGGCATTAAACAGGGCGTGCGTTCAGAATTTGAAAAGCCCATCTCGTGCCTATAATAACAGAAGCATCTCCTCTCTCCAAGGTTACACAAAAAAAAAATACTTAGAAAAATTTCCAGAGAGAGAGAGAAGTGTTGCTGCTATTCCGAGGAGTCGACATTTTTGGCCAGCGAGCGTTCTAAAGTTCTCTTCGAACTTGCTGGTTCCTGGAGGCTTGTCCGTAAGGCGGATATAGCTTTGAGCGCCGGTGATCTTTCACCCCAGCAGGCTTTCTTCTTCCTTTGTTGCCTTCGAGAATACCGTCGCTTCTCTTTAGAAGTTAAACGGTTCTGTTGCCTTCGAGAAATATTACGACATAATCTTTTTAGATTCTCGTAATACAACATCACCTTCTTTAAGGTGTCGTTGCTGGAAACATTGTCTTTACAATAGTTTCTGAATTCGTGTTTTTTCCATCGATTGTTCGCCAAGGGACTAACAATCTCAAAGCTATATCGAAAAGATGGATAACTCACGTGCATCGCTCGTCAATACCGACTTTAACAAGTTGGAGAAATTTGACGGCGAACATTTCCAAATCTGGAAACGGAAAGTAACCTTAAACATTCAACTCGTGGAAGTTGACCACGTGCTGAATGAGGAAGAACCGGTCGTTCCAACAACCGGAACCGCAGAAGTTATTGCCGCTGCTAAGTCCAAGCAGGCAAAGTGGATTAGAGAAAACAGTATCTGTAAACTGTTGATTCTCAATAGCATGGAAGACTCTCTGGCAGAGTCCTATTCCAAGAAGAATTCTGCCAAAGAGATTTGGGACTCCTTGGGGAAATTGTACGAAGATGACGAGAATCGGTCCAAGATCTTCTTGGTTGAAAGATACCACAAGTGGACCTTCGAAGATGAGAAGGCTATGCTGCCCCAAGTAAAGGAGTTTCTGAAGCTGCGCCAAAAATTAGATGACGAGAAGATGCCTCTTGTCGACAAGTTTGTCGTTGGAGGAATCGTCTCTAAACTTCCTGCGGGGTGGAGCAACTTCTATGCAAGGATGCACCGCAAGAAGCTGGACATATGTATGGAAGATCTCCTGCAAGAGATCCATGTTGAGGACGAGATGCGCTCTCAACAGAAGATGGATTCTCTGTCCAAACAACTGGCGAAAGCAAATCTGGTCCAAACCAGAGAGTACAAGGGGAAGCAGGCGGCTTCTCCTCATAAGAAGAAGAAGGACTTCACTAATCTGAAAGTGAAGAGCCCTTCATTCAAGAATCAGAAGTCCAAGTCCCATGTGACTTGTTACAAATGTGGCAAGAAGGGCCACTACAAAAGTGACTGCAAGGAACCAGAAAAAGGTGAGCCTAGTAAGGTTTCTTTGGTTACTAATCTGGTTGCAATGATAGCGCAGGTTGCAAATGTGGGAGTTGACTCGGACTGGTGGATAGACACTGGTGCTACGTGTCATGTCTGTTCAGACAAGGAATGGTTCGACTCATATGAGCCAACTTCCGAGAAAGTCATAATGGCGAACCAGGCACAAGCTGAAGTACTGGGGATCGGGACGGTGGAGCTGAAACTCACATCGGAAAACACTCTGACGCTTCAAGGAGTGAAGCATGTTCCTGCAATTGCTAAGAACCTGATCTCTGGGAGCCTGCTTTGTAACGCAGGCTTGAGGATGGACATCAATGCTGGCCAGATGGTGATGTCCAAGAAGGGTACATTCTTCGGAAAAGCTTTCCAGACTGAAGGAATGTACAAAGTTCAGCTTGTTGTAACCCAGAAAAATGATATTAATGCTATTTCTACTTTGAACTATTCTTTTGAGTTGTGGCATAATAGGCTAGGACATGTTCATTGTAAAAGAATTAACAAAATGTCTAGCCTAGGACTTATCTCCAAGTGTGGGGGTAAGGTAGAGAAATGTGAAGTGTGTGCTCAGACGAAGATCACAAGGAAACCCTTTCACAGGGTCCATCGAAGCACAGATCTTCTGGAGTTGGTTCACTCAGATATCTGTGATTTCAAGCAATTCTCTACAAAAGCCGGGATGAAGTATTTTATTACTTTCATCGACGACTTCTCAAAGTATGCTTTTGTCTACTTGCTCAAGTCTAAAGACGAAGCATTCGAGAAGTTCAAGGAGTTCAGGGTCGAGGCTGAACGGCAAACTGGACAACAACTCAAAAGGCTAAGGAGTGATCGAGGCGGGGAGTATCGGTCTCATGATTTCTCATCATTCTGTAAAGAACATGGAATCATAAATGAGACGACGGCTCCGTACTCTTCTCAATCCAACGGAGTAGCAGAAAGGAAGAACAGAACGTTGACAGAGATGATGAACTCTATGCTGTTGACTGCGGGTCTTCCAAAGAGCTTCTGGGGAGAAGCTGCATTAACGGCTACTTTCATTCTCAATAGAGTACCGTATGCAACTTCGGATATAACCCCTCATGAACTCTGGTTCAAAGTCAGACCTAACTTGAATGTCATTCGAGTGTGGGGGTGTCTGACTTATGTGAAGCTCCCAGATCTGAAGATTCAGAAGCTGGGGACTAGGACTACTAAGGCTATCTTCTTGGGTTATGCCGAGAAGAGTGATGCTCGGAGATTCCTTGATATAGAATCAAATCATATCATTGAATCTCGCGATGCTGAATATTTTGAAGACAAGTTTGCAAGGCACAAAAATATTATTCTCGCGGATCTTCCGGAGAATGATGAGTGTGCAAAGCAGACAGAAGTCCTTATCGAACCAGTAGTCCAAGAAGAAGCTATTATCGAAGAGACACCAATTGAACCAGAACTCGCTGAGCCGTCAACTAAGCGAGTAAGGAGGCCGAAAGACTTCGGAGATGACTTCGTCACCTATCATGTGGAAGCAGATCCGCTTACCTATGATGAGGCGATGAAGACTAGAGATGCTGTATTCTGGAAGGAGGCGATAGACAACGAGATTGACTCAATCACCTCCAACAACACATGGGTGTTAGTTGACCTGCCAGAAGGAGCAAGACCCATCAGATGCAAATAGATCTTCAAGAAGAAGATGAAAGCAGATGGAACCATTGACAAGTTCAAGGCCAGGCTAGTGGCCAAGGGGTTTGCTCAGAAGCAGGGGATCGACTACTTTGACACTTATGCTCCAGTAGCTCGGATGACAACCATCATATTGTTAATTGCTCTAGCAGCAATACACAAGCTGGTGATACATCAGATGGATGTGAAAACTGTATTCCTTAATGGCGAGCTGACCGAAGAGATCTACATGCAACAACCAGAAGGTTTTGTCGTCAGAGGTCTGGAAGACAAAGTCTGCAAGTTGATGAAGTCTCTGTATGGTTTGAAACAAGCTCCCAAAATGTGGCATGAGAAGTTTGACAAGGTGATAAGGTCAAATGACTACAGGGTCAGTGAAACAGACAAGTGTGTCTATACGAAGTTTGCTGACGGAAGAGGAGTAATCGTTTGTCTTTACGTTGACGACATGCTAATCCTAGGTACGGATTTAAGCTGTGTCACAGAGACAAAGAAATTCCTCTCGACCAAGTTCAGTATGAAGGACTTGGGGGATGCCGACGTAATCTTGGGGCTCAAGATCATCCGGACAGGTACTGGAATAGCGCTGTCACAATCTCATTATATTGAGAAGATGCTCACTCGCTACGGGTATCAAGATCTTCCTATAATTGATACACCGTACCGGAGTGATCAGAAGCTGGAGCCAAATTCGAGGGAAAGCGTCAGGCAGTTGGAGTACGCTAGCGTCATCGGAAGCTTGATGTACGCTACTACTGCCACAAGGCCTGACATAGCTTTTGCGGTGGGAATGCTGAGTCGGTTCACTAGCAACCCAGGCGTTGAACACTGGAACGCTGTGAAGCGTATTATGAGATATCTAAAAAAGACTCAGACATTTGCACTATACTACAGCGGAGATCCGTCAGTAGTGGAAGGCTTCAGTGATGCTAGCTGGTGTTCAGAGGTGGAGAGCGAGTATTCGACAGGTGGATTCATATTCGCTTTGGGCGGAGCTGCTATATCGTAGAAATCGAAGAAGCAGACAATGTTATCTCGCTCCTCCATGGAATCTGAATTCTTTGCATTGGATGCTGCTGCAGATGAAGCAGAGTGGCTTCGGGAGCTCATGTATGATCTTTCAGTGGTTGGAGCTCAGATACCGACAATCCCGATATACTGTGACAACCAGGCGGCAGCAGCAGTAGCATCAAATGAACTCTTTAACGGAAAGAAGAGGACTGTGCGGTTAAAGCACAGAGCAGTGAACGATCTCATCAAACGAGGCGTCATTGCAGTGATCGATGTTCGGAGTCAGGAGAACCTGGCGGATCCGTTCACAAAAGGCCTCAAACGACAGCTGGTCGAGGACACAGCAAGGAAGATGGGTTTGAAGGCATTCTAATATTGTGTCATTATAATCCTATCAATAAATTTTATGTTATTGGTTCAAAGAGAAATCTACCAGATATCTAATTTTTTGATTCAAGGGAGGACTATTGACTGGAAAAATATTAGTTAACAGTGGGTACTTGTTCTGCGGAACATGTAAGGGTTTCGGACCCAGAACCACTGTTGTCTACTATGAATTTTCTACGGAAAATTGATCCTGTGGGAAGGATGGCATAATGCCTTAATGAGTTCTCAGACTGAGTGAAGGTCTGTTATGCTTTACAGGAAGCATGGTGGCGCAACAACCACAAAGGAGTGTTACAACTCTATGCTACAGTGGGGTGACTCCACCATGAGGTTCCCAGGTAGGGGTAATGCCTCGGCTTTGTTAGCCAAGTCACAGGCGGCGTAGCACCGCATATAGGCAGGTAGCCTAATGTTGCATAATCATAAAGAGGTGTAGACAGCACTACAAAGAGGACGGTAACCTCATGTTACAGTAGCATGACACCACGAAGAGGTACCAGGAAGGGTAAATCCTCGGCTTTGCAAGCCATGTCATAGCGGCGTAACACCGCACGGAAGCGTAAGGCTTCATGCTGAGTAGTTTGGCACTACAAAGAGGATTGTGACCTCATGCTACAGTAGTATGACACTACGATGAGGTACCCAGGTGGGGTAAAGCCTCGGCGTTGAGCCATGTCATAGCGGCGTAGCACCGCAAAGGAGCGCAATGCTTCATGCCATGACTCTTTATAAAGAACTCACCTATAATGTATGGACAGAAAAATAGGCCGTCTCTTGAGGGTAAATTTGTAGACGCCCAAAATACATACATTGAAATCCAGGCTGGCACAAGGCCTTTAATGTGCAGCCAGAAGCACAGATAACTACATTATGTGAGTGGAAAAAATTACAGCTGTGGTACAGAATTCAAGGCGTAGTCCATTCTTGTATCATACTGTTGTTCAACCCATGCGGGAAGATTCAAGTCGTCAGCGACATCTATCCTAATGCATAATGGACAGTTATTATGTGGAACGCTTAACTCATATATATAGAGATATGTGGGAGATTGTTGGTATTTTATTCTACATGTTGTGTGTTCACAACATTCTATTGTTAAAAGATAGTCCCACATCGGAAAAACACACCAAGTTGTATCTCTATATATTACTTATGAAGGAATAGAGAGATGCACATGGGTTGAGGCCCAATGGAGGGTGCCATGTGGGAGAATTTTACATAGAGGTGAGAATAAGAAACCAACTTTTGGCCAAATGAAAATAGATTTAAATCTATTGGAGCTAAGCCCCGAAGGGGCTTAGCGACTCGGACTCGGACTCGGACTCGGGCTCGGGCTCGGGCTCGGACTCGGACTCGGACTCGGGCTTGGGCTTGGGCTAATGGGCTTTTGAGGCTTATTGTGGCTTTTTGATGGCACTTAGCACGACAGCTCGTCGCAAGGCGCATTGTGCGCTTTAGTTGCGCTCGTGCGCGAGCCTCTGCGCGGCCCTGCGTGGCGTGCGAGGCGTACGGAGCGTACGGAGCGTACTGAGCGTACTGAGCGTACGGGACGTACGGGTCTTACGGGTCGTGCGGGTCGAGCGGGTTGAGCGGGTCGAGCGGGTCGAGTGGGCCGTTCAAATTATGTAACGTCCGCGGGTCTTGTGGGCTCAGATCCGGAAAAGGCTCAGATCCAGAAAATCCGGATCTGGCATTAAACAGGGCGTGAGTTCAGAATTTGAAAAGCCCATCTCGTGCCTATAATAACAGAAGCATCTCCTCTCTCCAAGGTTACACAAAAAAAAAATACTTAGAAAAATTTCCAGAGAGAGAGAGAAGTGCTGCTGCTATTCCGAGGAGTCGACATTTTTGGCCAGCGAGCGTTCTAAAGTTCTCTTCGAACTTGCTGGTTCCTGGAGGCTTGTCCGTAAGGCGGATATAGCTTTGAGCGCCGGTGATCTTTCACCCCAGCAGGCTTTCTTCTTCCTTTGTTGCCTTCGAGAATACCGTCGCTTCTCTTTAGAAGTTAAACGGTTCTGTTGCCTTCGAGAAATATTACGACATAATCTTTTTAGATTCTCGTAATACAACATCACCTTCTTTAAGGTGTCGTTGCTGGAAACATTGTCTTTACAATAGTTTCTGAATTCGTGTTTTTTCCATCGATTGTTCGCCAAGGGACTAACACCACTAAGCTTCTTTCCAGGCTACCATGGAATTTGCTTAGGGAGGATTATGATTACTCAGCATCAAATTCCCGGATGGTACCATTGCTTAGTTAAACTTGCTATTACTTTCTTCTTCTTTTTTCTTTTGTTTTTTGCAGTAGTAGATCAGAAAGAATCTGTCTTTTGAATAGCAACTGCATTTAAATTTTAACCTCAGTTTATCAGCTCACAAATTTGTTGATTGCTATAGGTTCTATATTGCTTTGCAGTCTCTCTCTCAAGGATCTGACATGTTTGAAGCATTCCTTGTGCGGGGGACTGGTTTATTCTTGAATAGAACTCTTTATGTTTTATTGGAGAAGATGAGAATTTAAGAATCACAACCTTTCACTTCCTTATTGGAGTCACAACTTGTGAAGAGTCTTGCAGAGGAATTGAAGTCCATCCAGTGCTGGCTAAAAGCCCAAATCCGAACGGGAGCATATCCGGTGTCCCAGATATTTTGTGTTAATTATGTCTGTGTATGGAGTTGCTGTTATTTATTATATTTTAAAATTACTGATTAATTATAAGTGACCGAATTGACACAGACATAATATCTGAAACAATAGATCTGCTCTCGATCCGAACCTGATTCTTCCACAAACCTATAACTGATACTGGGCAGCGCTGGCAAATAAGATCCTTTTCTTGCATCCATGTTGTTCTTATGACTATAGTGGGTCTCATGTCATGAGCCATGAGGAATCAATCCAAAGCCACAGACAGATTGCTCGTTTGACGTCTTCTGAGTTTGATGCGGATCTGATATGATGCTACCGACACCAATAATAGAATATATCGGCATGATGGTGGTGGTGGTGGTGGGTGGTGGTGGGTGGGGAGCCCTGTGGTCCTCCTCTCCTCTCCTCCCATGAATGATTATTAGGTCAATACAATCTCTACACATACATTATGGTGCGGTACTCTTCTTGTGGGTCATCGATTGCTACTACTCAGAAGATGAAATGAGCTAGTGGGATGCCTGCTTAATTTGCTTTCAGTGAGCTTACTTTGGGGATATAATATATAATCACTGTTCTATTCTATTCAATTCTTTATTTTTTGTATTAATTAATTATAACCCATCTTTGTTTGGTTATGGCTTTCTGTTCTTTGGGACATGAGAAGGATGTACCCTACATTTTAAAGCTATCTTATTTTATTTGCCCATACTCCCTCCCAGGATATGAGAGCATCTGTTGTTTTCATTTTTACTGTACCAAATCAATTTTCTCTCGTATAGAAATGTGGGTTCTACTGGTGGTATAAAAAATAGCACAGAGAACTGATATGACCCATATTTCTATAGAAAGGGAGACTTGTTTGGTATATCAAAACTGGAGACAGCATATCTGCTCCCTCCCAGATACATGGGCTATTTGTGTCCAAGGAGCTAATGTTTCAAACCGTCGGCTAGCAAGACTGAAAGAACGGATTTGGTAAAATGTTTCATTTATGGTTTCTCTCTTCTTTTTCTATGGGAGATTTTTTTTTTTAAAAAAAAAACTTCTCCCAATGGTTTTTATTCTAATTTTCATTCTAGGTGACGCTGATATAGGATGAAGAATTTCTATGAGAATTTTTATAAGTGTAAACTCTCATAGAAATTATTGATCTCTTATAGAATTAATATTGGACCATATTTTTAAATTAAATCATTAAATTGTCCTTTTATTTTCTATCGTGTATGATAGAAATTAAGAACCATGGAAGATTTTTTTTTTTTTTTTTTGGGAGTAATTTTTATGTAGAAATTCTACCATCGATCAACTATGATAGAAATTTTCTTATAGTACTAAAAGGTTCCCAGACATTTTGCCTTGAACCTTGTGGCAGACAACTATCACACCTTTATACAAAGCTCTACTTTCTCATCCAAATCCAGATGGAATTATTCAAACCAGGCTCCATCAACAATTCAATTATCCATTTATATGTGTATGGTGGGTGCAGAGCTGGTTTTGCGGTAGGGGTGAGGGTTAAGTTGATTCGGTTTCAACCATAACGAAATAGTCAAAATATAATAAATCAAACTTAAAATTAGTGTTGGAGTACAGTCTGAATTTGGTAACAACGGAGTACAGTCTGAATTTGGTAACAACATCTTTATAGAATCTAAATCGAATTAAATATTTGATTTGATTTGATTTGATTTGATATGAATGTCCATAATTGGTGTTGTGCTATTTTAGATATAATATGATTCTTATTTTATAAAATCTTATTATGGTCTAAAATATGGTGTTGATGGAATATTTTAGGCATAATATGATTCTTATTTTATTCCTATTTAGAAAATTCTATTATGACTAAAATATGATTTTCTCATCCTATATATATGGGGGAGGGTGGAGGGAAATCTAAGAGAAAATTCCTGCTTTACTCTTAGGACTCCTCCATCCAAGACAAAAGGAGGATGGAGATCTAATACTTCTTGAGAGTGGTGAGGAGGTTGAACCTATTAGGACAAATGGTTCAACATTAGTTTTTGTCAATCTTGTAATTTTTATCTGAGTTTTAATGTTGGATTGTCTAGGTGACGTAATTACCCGCCATAAACTTGTCTTTATCTGTCCTTGGTGTCCGTTAGACGGGGGTTGGTTGATCGGGTGGGTTGTCAAATGCTTCCCGCGCGCAACAATTAGCCATAGTCGAAATCGAACCACATTGATAATCTATTTGGTTTGTCCGGTTGTGCTATTTTTATTTTTTTTAATGGACCGGACCCAAAGTTAGAATTGTGATTAAATTATATTAAAAAAATATAATTTTTATACATACGTTTGACGTATTTTAAAGTTGGACTAGTTGTTAAATTATCAAAATTAGACTTTAAAATACACACATAGAATTATTATTTTCAAAATATATATATATATATATATATATATATATATATATATATATATATATATATATATATATATATATATATATATAATCATAAAATATGTATAGGATTGAGGATAATTATAAGTAAAACGTATACTATGATTATATATAAGTAAATCTTATATATAATTATAGTATTATTCTATTAGCCTCCCTTTAGTTCCCATTTACTCATGCTTTCTTGTCATGGTCAAACTGATGACACTATGATTTTGTATATATATTTGGTATTGGGTTTTGATTGTATTCAATATACTGGAGTTAACCGCAAATGAAATATCATTTGCATACTTCCAAATCATTTTGTCTAAACTAAGAATACATGAAAGCTCGTTTTTTCTTGCCTTATGTGTTTCTTAAGAATAAAATTTCTATGGTGCAATTTTATATTCACACATGGCATAATTTTTTTCCTTTGATAGCTTAGATGAGCATATCCCCAAATTGCATTAGGTCCTTAAAAAAAATCCTTATTGCGAGATGGTGCAACCAGCCATTGAATCAAATGCAATTCATATTGAAAATCAAAATGGCTCAAGAACAGCTTGGTGTCAGTCAGTGATCTCATTGACCTGCAAGCTGGAGACATACAACGAGGTCACTTAGCCCCTATTCTTAGTTACGTCTTGGTTTCGTCGAATCGATAAGTCCCTTTGAGTATATGTTTTATAAAACAATTTTTTATGTAATTTTTATAACGGATAGACAGTGAAATTAAATCACAACATAATTAATAAATAATTATTCTTTAGTGATAATTTACAGTGAAAATATAGACTCTCCAACAATGGAGTAAAAAAAAATGTCAAATTTGACTTACAACTTTACAAATGAAAATGAAATACATTGTTCCATACATCATATCACTTTATTAAAATAAAACAAATAAGACATTCAACTGAAATCTTCTAGCTGGATGTAAAATTTCAAAAGAATGCCGAAAGAGCTTCTATTGAGTTGGACGAGCTTTTAGTGCCTCTGATCGTCCGATTGATTCACAACACCTGTAGGAACGTGGGTCAGTACATTGAAAAATGCACTTGTGAGAACTCCCATCCCTACTCATCCAAATCAACACAATAATTATATGAAATCATACAATATTATTATGTAATTTTTCTAACTTTTTATAGGACCAGTTAGTAATTCATAGAACAACAATGTAAAAATATAATATATCACCCAACAGTAATTCTTACCCACATGTGATTGTCCTTCCCTGTAAAACAAGAATTATGGTACTCTTTCATGCAAACACATCATTAGAAATGTATCATGTCTACATGAAGATCATTGGTGAGCACATCATCTTAGACTATTCATTGAAAATTATGATGTCCCTTTTAATGCATGTTGCTAGCCTCATTAGAGGTCTTGCTGTACATTGTACATCAAAACCAATTATCTGTTTTCCTCCTAGGCCAAATCGGTACCGTGATCGTGGAAAACATTTGAGAAAACAAAATATTGTGCATAAATTGTCCATAATCATGCATGGATATACAACTTAGCTAAAAAAAAATATGTATGATAATAGAAACTTGAAATAAATTATGCAACACATTCCAATTTTGTATTCACAATCCTCGAGCCACTGCTCGTAATTTCATACCTCTCCATCTAGGGTTATTTCAACTGACGACCCAATGATTCCAAACCTTTTTTTTATAATTCTATTTCATTATAAATGCTCAAAATATACTTTATGTTAAATACTTTTTTTTTGCAACATGCAACATCGATTTATTTATTTCTAATAAATATTTTCACATTTAATAACATGCTAACAACAATACGATTATTCTCTTTTATCTCGATTCTCTTGTTAATGTATCATTGATCGTACGGACATAGCGAAGAATTGAATGTGATTTCTTGTTAAGGCGTGGAGATAAATGAAAGAAGTATGAAAGCCACTCGCTATTGGATAATTGCCGATAGAAAGAGGAAGAATTTCATACGCATTGATTAAGCATCGTCTACGCGTTCACATGCAATTGTACCAATATGGATTCAATACTCTTCTTTGTTTATTTCTCTCAGAATTCGATATTAATGTGAAAATTGATGAAGACAAATGAAAATAAGTCCATCGAAAATAACGAAAACACATTCAACAAAGCCAGCAACGAAAATGACTGAACGGAAAATGAATAGTGAAAATATTTGAAGAAGTTATTTTTATATAGAGTTCATTCTTAAAGACATAATTCACAGCATTTTGGGCTCAATTTCAAAGAAGTCAATCCATACATGAAAAATAATCTCAATTTATTTTGCCCTGATTAATCGATAACTACATAATCTTTCCAAAATTATTAGATGCTAATTGGCTATTCAATCCACAAGTCCTCACAGTCAGAGTCGGCTCTACCATGTAACCAACTTAGGTGTGTCATGTTTGTGCCTAGGGTCCCGTAATTTAAGACCCCCCCCCCCCCCCCCCCCCCCCCCCCCCCCCACCCACATGATTTAAGAAGAACTACAATTATCTATTTTTTTAATTATTTAATTAATTTAGGGCCATGATATAAGAAAAAGATCAATCATCTATTTTTTTTTTTTTTTCCTAATTTATCTAGGATCACCAAATGTTTTGAGACGGCTGTGCTCGCAATGTCCCTGCCGGGGGGCAGTAATGTTTTGTTAATTTGCATAAAAAATTCAAGATTCCACGAGCTCTTGTCATGCCACTCTATCTGTCTATCATAGTCACTTTGTATGAGCAACAAAATTTTCAATTTTTGGCATCCAAAAGTCGAATGGCAAGAAAATAGTTGCAATCCATATTACCAGAAAAGATCTTCTAAAAGAAGTTGAAAGTTTAGTGTGGTGTCCCAATCAAATATTATTGGAATTTTGGATAAGAAGGTTTTAGTGGTCCATTAGAGTCACCATCATCTATTCACAATCGCACAAGCATACTTTGATACTTCCTTCACTGTGGATTATGATCAGTCTATAACCCTTGGCATCTAATAATCACCTTATTTTGGGGGGTGGACCCACATAAATTGATTCTTAATAATGATTATCACTCATATGGATCTAATAATTAGAATAATTAGTGTTTAGCATACCAACACTACAAAACTTTTGGAACCTAGGAATAACCTTTTTTTAATCATCAGTCATCACCAACCATCTATAGTTTTTGTATGATTTTGCAATTTTTTTTTTTTTTTCATATTGTGCCGACAAACACAAGATATAATTTTTAAAACTATAGCTTGTCACATGATTCGAAGATGTTATTTCTTTTTTAGATGGGGTAGCAATTATGGATCATATCAAACTTTTATACAATAATCACATTGGTTAGGAATCCATAAATTAACAGACCACATATTTTTATCGTTTTGTCAGTAACTATTAGGTCCAAAATTTGAGTCTGGAAAAGGAAAGCGATTCATTTTCTGTATTTGAAGCCAAAGAAAAGAAGTTGGAAAGGAAGATGATTTCAAGGGTTAGAAAAATATGGGAGAAAGTGGTCCCCCATCCACCTAAGGAATCACTTCTTCTCTCACTTTTCTGTATTTATTATAATTTTTTTTACTAAAATATCCCACATCAGAAATATTATTTATCATTTTTATACATAATACATTTTAGACAGAAATATTCCTGAGTAATAAGTTCTTTCATTAGCACGAAGATATTATTAAAAAATTGATTTGATTTTGTTTCTTTTCTTTACAAACACCAAATACTATAATGAAAAGTAAAGATGTATTTCGATTATAATTCTGGTCTTTTCCAACACCGTAAAAAAAAATTGATGAAAGTTAGAATTTTTCAAAGGAAGAAAATAACAAAGAATCATTTTCATTTCCTTTCCTTTCCGCAAAACAAAGTCCTTACATTACAAAGCTGGACCCTAAGTTTTTTAATATATTTTAAATATGTAATAAGGAGTTTTATTTCATATATAAATAATTGGTGTCCAAAATTTCACATATGAATAGTTGTCATGTATCTGTTGTTTGATGTCGTGCAAACAAATTTGATTATTAGAAGGACGCGTAGTAGGCATTTGCACACATAGTAAAATTTTCAAACTCCAACTATATGAGATATAAATTTATGTAACAAAATTTAGTAGCTTATTGTTAAATACAGTCATGATAATTGATTACATGAGGGTTTTTTTTTTTTTTTTTAAACATATGTGTAGATAACTTAGACAAATAAAGAAATAATTTTCTTACAAACATAGTTTCACACATTAGGGAAAATAAATTATTTTTAAAACAAGTAAAGTTCTTACAAATTTATTCCAAATTCAGGGGGAAAAAAGGTAGTTTTATTTTTAACACGAGAGATTTCTTCCTGCCCAAATAGAAACTGTTTTTTTTTTTTTTTTAACTTTATATGTAAACAAATAAAAATATATAAAATAATATCAGACCCAAACTTTATAGGTGGGTTTAGAAAGAAAGTAAGCAATAGCAACACCTTTGGGTCTTCTCTCTCCTCTCTCTCTCTCTCTCTCTCTCTCTCTAAAATTCCACAGAATTGGCAAAATTCCCAACTTCTTCATCCTCTCTGGATCCTCCTAACCCATAAAAATCCAACCTTTACGCGCTTTTTTCTCAAACTTCCAACCCGAGTCTCTCTTTTATGACTAGAATTGTACTTGGGCGGGGGTTTCTGGAGAGAGTCTGATGAATTTGTGAAGATTTGGGGGAAGGAACCATGAGATTTTGATCTGGGTCCCGAGTGATTTCCCCTGTTATTTGTGAGCTCTTGTTGAATTCTGGTCAAGGAGTGGAATTGTTCAAGTTCTGTTCTTTTGGAGGGTTCTTTCTTAGATGGCTGGTGATGATCTGGTTGAGGTCAAGTTCAGGCTCTTCGATGGCACCGACATCGGTCCCAACAAATATGATCCTTCCACCACTGTTGGATCTCTAAAAGAAGCCATCTTGTCTCGATGGCCGGAAGGTGAGAAGAGTTGAATTGTTATTGATTGGTTTCAGTTCTCTAAATTGTGTATTGTTAGGTTATTTTTTTTGTACATGTTGATGTTTGTTTGATTTAGAGCATATGGCGAATGCGGAACTTAGCAATTATATTGTACATTGGTAAATTTATGTTCATGTTAACTTATATATGGAAATGGATTTAATAAAAAGAAGGAAAAGATTTTGGAAGGGGTTATGTTGTGTTAAATGAGAACGCTAACACGGACGAGTGACAACATATTGAAAGATGGGATAGAGATCAGTTTATGCGTGGGAAGTTGGAGGTGGTGCCAATTGAGGAGAAGAGGAGATAATCATCTCTGGTGGTTTGTGACACGCGCAACGTAGACCAATAATTCAGCGGGGAGCGACCATATGTTAGTCAAAGGAGCGCTAGGACTAGGGTCTAAAGTAACTTGTATCGAGGCTGAAAAAAAGGTGTGTTTTTGTAAATGTTACAGAGCTTAATGGAAAAAAAAGTGTCTCTATGTGGAAGATGTTATGTTGGCCCTTTCCTTTGTCTTAGATGTTTATTATTATTTTTCTTTCTTATTGATGATTTCTTGTGTTTGTGGCTAGTGGGTTCTTTTGAAGAATTTGCTTGAATTTGGTAGATACTGCTCATCGTTTTCTGTTGCAGTGTGAAAATTGTCGTAATGCCGGGGATCAATCTTTTGTGCAGGGAGTTGTAATATTCATGTTTATTTGTCTTGAAATGGATGATTGTTTGGAATCCTGAATTTGATTTGAATGTTTTTTTGGTTTGCTTATTGTCTCTTTTTTTTTTATGAACTGTAGTGGCAGATGTCCATTTGATTTGCCTCGTCTTTAATCCTCAACATGTGTTACTTCTCTCTCATTACCTTCATGCATTGATGCACATAATCTGACTCAAAAATTGTTTTTTTTTATATCGATAGTCCATGTTAGTTTGATGGTTTAATATACCAAACTTTATTCTGTTCTATCATGGTAATTGACACTTTAATAGTGACCTATGTTGCAATACTACGAACACATATATGGATCAGGACATGATACTGGTATGGGATACAAACATTTCCAAATAGGTACAATATGGTCACCTACGTTGCATAAATACATACACGGATATGGGTACGAACACGATAAGGATACCGGTGCCATTTTCACGTGTCTGAGTAACATAGATGGTGACTCGCCCACGAGGGACGAATCAAAATCTTCTTTTTCCTCGAGTATATTTAGTTGTGAAGCTTCAGAGGGAAAAGCTAGTATCAGAAATTCTATTATTGTTTCGGTGATGTTTAGAAATTAAAATTTCCTGATCTACATTCTTGCCTTTTGGTTCACGACCTTAAGTGGGTAAGGTCACATGGTTTCAAAATCTATTGGGAAAATATTGAAAGTACTATTCTCTTTGATTGAGGCTAAACTGCTTGATAGATGGGCTTAGGTCTCTCTAGCCGTGTATTGTTGCTACAGAATTTTGTAGTAGGCCATTTTCTTGGTTATCTCCTTAGCTGCGAGGGTGGCATCAGCCCACAAAGGGTTAAATCATTGATGTTTTGCCTAGACACAAGAATTTGCTGGACTCTCATCTCTCCTTGCAATCATATGAACTATCTGTCATTTGTATGGCCGTTAAGGCTCAAAAATGACCATACAGCAGAACTGCTATGGTGCATTGAATCCACAGTTGCTTTTCTAGCAGTAACCGGCAGTGTGAAATCTAATTTGTCAACATGTGTTGAATTTCTTATAGTAAAGAAGCTCAATTGACCTCTGCAGGAACTATAATTCATTTATTAGAGATTCATATGAATCAATAATTTTTGTTTGTTTGAGGAATACAATTGGACATTGTATCACCTGGTCAAATGCATAGGAAAGATCTATAATCACTGTTTTTCATGCTTGGAGAAGCTGGCGACCTTAGATCACATGTGCTCCTGTTGCGATCACTCTAGGAGACATAGGGGGTTTCTTTTCCAGTACTTTCAGATAAATTTAATTAAGAGAAAATTTCTTGAATTTTAGGAACAGTGAAGGTTTCTTTGTGATGAGGTGAAGCAATGATTGAAGTTACTACCATTTAGAACAATCTATGTTCACAATCTGTATTATAATTGTGAGCAGTACCTGAAAATTGGTGTTTTGAAGTCTATTTAAGTTGGCCGTTTCAATATCAGTTGATACGCATAGGACAGACAAGTCCTAAGATACTCTTGCTGTACGTATCTGAAGTGGCTGCGATAAGAGAGTTTTATAGTAGTTTAGACAAACATAAAGGTGCAATTTACATGAGTTACTGCAGAAGGTAGTGCTGGAATTGTGCTTTCTAGGGTGTACATTGGTCGGTTAACCAACCGATGTACAATTTTGGCAACTAAACTGATTTAGTCAATTATGCAAATTATATAACCGATCTACATATCCATAATGAACGACTGGTTCGGTTAACTGACTAGACGTATCGGTCGGTCGATTATTTTGGTTAAAACTGATAGGTTCTTTAACTCAACTAAGGATAAAAATTAGCAAACATTTTGGGGCTTGAACATCCAATTCAATAGGACTAATATAATTAAGAGTTTAGTTGAATTGAATCTACTACTAAAAATTCTAATAACATTCACAACTGTCATTCAACATGAAATGTAGCAATGCTGGTCGGTAGCTATAGCCTATAGGAAATCCAATACCTTCATTATTGGTATACTTTGCAATTTGCATATTATATCTTGAATCAATTTGCATATTCTATCTTGAGTTTCAGAACATTTGGAAGAGAGGAGAGTTGCTCTCCTAGAATCCTACTGTAAATGAGAGAAATGAGTCTTCTCATGAAATCTGAAGAAAAGAAGGGAGAAAGAAAATCGTTGCTTGTGATTTGTGAAGAGCAAGAGGCCTTAGAGTTATCTTTGACTAGGTTTTTTAGTTTTGACTATTTAAGTATTAACCCGTGTATGTATCTGATCCGTTAACTCATTATATATCTAAACTGCTAAACCCATGTACATATCTAACCTGTTAACCCATATTGCATACAATAACCCTTTAATCCATATTGCCAGGGGTGAGAGAATTAAAAAATGTATACAAAATTGCCTGTGGAAAGGGATGTGGTTGAATTATATTTTTTTTCTTCCAGTGACTACTATTAGAAGCAAAATCTTTAATTGTTGTTCATCATTGTTAGGGTGCATGAATAATCTGAATCATTACTTTGTATTTTATTTACTAAGTTCTAGTTATTATGTTTCTTAAACCACATTACTTGATTAATTGTAATTTGATTTTAAATGAGATATTGATAAATTCCTTGTTTCATGAAATTTATTTATCGCTAGACAAAGATATTACTCCAAAAACGATAAATGATGTGAAGCTCATCAACGCCGGAAGAATACTAGAGAACAATCGCACTCTTGCAGAGTCCAGAGTACCAGTTGGAGAACTTCCAGGTGGTGTAATTACAATGCATGTTGTAGTGCGGCCTCCTGTACATGACAAAAACAATGGTACTATGTTTCACCTTTTTCTTCTTCTTTGGGTTTATTGTCAATGATACTTCTAGTTTCTATTTGAATTGATGATTGTTTGGATTACAAAGTGTGCAAATGTCATCCAATTGGACAAGTTTCATGTTTGGTTTCATGTATATCACAAAATTATATGCATATATTGGATGTAACATACAATTATTCAAGTGTAGAAACGATTAGAACTTATCAATCTTCAATTACACGTTATTTTGGTGCATGTCAAATTTTGTCATGTTCTTAGATCTCTTTCACTTGGCTGCTTGGGACATTGAGGGCACCCCCCCCCCCCCCCCCCCCTGGACACTGCATCGATACAAATACGACACAACGCGTTTCATGCACGGCAACACGGAAAGTGGGCTTGGTTGTCATGAAACTAGTGGATCTTGAGGGCACCCCATGGACACATAAAATAGCTATGTTCAAGATCATGGTTAAAATAGGAAAGTGGGCTTGGTTGTCATGAAATGGATCCTTCAGAGGACCACTCTCTGATAACCTGCTCAGGCATGGTTGGTTTTATTCTAATTGGGATTGCCGCCACACATGATTTTTGAAGAAAGAAGTCAAAAGTCTAGGAGCTCTTGAGAAGTTTACCTGGGCTTGTTGGTGCTAGAAGCCTAAAAGTCAAGTTTCAAATACACTGGAGTTGAATTATATACTCTAACTTGCACATGTTATTTTAGTGTTGTATTTAGTGCAAAATAATAAGATCTGGTAGGTTATTGGTGGAAAATTATCTAGACTTACTCTATTGTTATAGATGATAAATGGGGAGGTTGTGACTATGGTTTCATGCTTTCATATGCAATTCAGCATGGAAGCTCGTCCATCATAATTTATATATGATATATGTCCTACTAGTGTAGCCTCTCCACTGAGGTTTTCTGAATTTCTCACCATGAAGAGTTTGAACGCATCTCGTGGAGTTACTCTGGAAACTCTTCTAAAGAGGGATCTTGATCACTTCAAGTCTTTGTACCCTCTGCAAGCATTTTACTGAATCATACATCATCTGCTCTTCTATTGTACAATTCTTACACCTCTTGCAGTGTATCATATATCCTTCATGATTTTTTCCAGTTGCCACACACTGATATCTAATTCCTTCACATGTGGTACATATATCTTTTTTTGAAGTCTTGTTACTTAACAGCCACTTTGGATTGGAGATCTGTGAGGAAAAATGTTGATTACAATCCTGTCTTGAAAAAGAGCCATTGAGAAAGAAGAGATGCTAAATCCTGGATTGAATTGCCTTTCAACCATCACAAGGCTTTCTGCAAATGAGTCAAAGTGGATAAAAATTGATACTCGATAAACGTAGTGCATGTTGATGAAACCGGTAATCAACACTTGCAATCACCCTCCAGATATCACGAGTGTATACATGTAGGATTGAATGTGAGGAAAGCAACATGCAATCTATTATTAAGATTGGTACCAGTGAGTATCCATGCGAACTTTGAGGGCCACATATTGTTATGCAGCTTGATAGTAAATGAGGTTGAACAATTATATCAACTGGAAGTCCTTGATGTACCTACCCAATTTTCAGTATGTCGGTATCAAGGTAGCAACAAGGCATGATCTCTTGACTAAAGATGTTACGTATTCCTTTTAAGTACTATAAACCATTTCAGGAAATAAATGGTTTTTTTCACCTAGCTGAAACTAAAAGTTGACCTTGCTGCAGCAGAAAAGGAAGAAGATTGGTGAAGCGGTGTTCAAGTCCTATATTGTAGCCATAAGGACCTTTAGCATTCCTCGACTTTAGAAGCTTTCATTGCACCAAACCCCTCCCTGTTTCACAAGTTGTAATTTGATCCCTTTCTTCATCATTGATTGCAAGCCAAAATACAAGAAGATTTGGACTACTATGTTTATAATAATAGAATACATTGAAATCAACACATATATATATTGAAATGGTAATTTTTTATTACAATTTTGGCCACGTAATGGCCCACAACCCGCCCTGGAGGCCTGTACCGGTCCGAAGGCCACCAACACACCTGAAGGCCACAACCCAGCCCGACTGGCCCGCACCCTTGGCCCACACTCGGCCCGCAGCACCCACCGGCTGCACCACATTATTTCCCCCACTACTTGGGGAATTAATGTGATCCCCTAAGGCTTGAACCCAAGACCTTTTGGGGGAATGACTCCCACCTTAGCCACTTGAGCTAGAGGTGCTATATCGACAAGCACCTCTAGCTCAAGTGGCTAAGGTGGGAGTCATCTCCTCAAGTGGTTGTGTGTTCAAGACTTGGGGGGAACAATTTAATTCCAGTGGTGGTTCCCACCCGTGGCCGTGGGGAATCGAACCTCTGACCAGTTTTCTGGTCAATTTTATGTCTTCAACTGCTGACCACTTGGGCCAGTACCTGTTGACATTGCAATATATATTTATATATATACACCCATTCCAGTAATAGCACAGCAGTAGCGACATAGGATTGGTTTGGGATTGCTGCCTCTTCTCAAAAAGCCACAGCAGAAGCATCTTTCGACAGAACTTGGGAGGCTGCCGTCAAAAGCTGCCCCAAAATTGAACTGACTTTTCAAACGTTCTTTGAGAAGCTATTGCTACCAAACAGCCTTGTGCCACTATCCAAGAAAAAAAAGAGCATAAGCAGCCTCCAATAGCGATCCCAAACCCAGCCAAAATATGATAGACAGGAAATACAGAAAACACAAAAAATGACATTTATTGTCTTAGATATGGAAATTTCTTTAATATCAGCTCTTGCATACATCGGTAGTCATCCATGAGTCTAAACTCATATAGATGACATCTCTGTATTTTATTAAAATGTTAGTTCTGTGTTCTTAGTTCAGTATTCAGTAATTTACTTGGATAGAAATGCGTTTTAAATATCAGCTCTTGTATACTTAACTAATCATCTATATGACTGAGTCTAAACTCAATGTTCAGTGAGGTAGGTTTCCTCTTGCATTCTTTCAAAATCATTTATGAAATCTGATAGATCAGTCTTTCCCCACATTATTTGTTACTCTCCTTTAGTGTTCACATATGAAAGATATTGCTTGTTATAAGTATCATTGTAAGTAAAAAAAAAAAAAAAAGTATCATTGTAAGTCATGATATTCTTTCTTCCTTCTGACATTCTACTAATATGAATTTGTTCTTTTTTTTTTTCTATTTGCAGAGAAGCAGCTAGCAAATACTCCAAAGCAGAACAGATGTGCATGCACAATTCTCTGACACTGATCTATAAATCGTCATCTGATGCACCAATATATCAATCATCGGATGAATCTTGTTGGCTCGGCTATTTTGTATTTCCATCCGTCTTCTCTCGCCCTCTTTGCAGTAAAGTTTCACTTATAAAATCTTTGCTCTTCTTACACCATGACCTGGGAGAGAGTTCCTGATGCACTTAGGTCAGTGTCTTGCAGTTGCACCTGTGGGTTCTAAAATTGTCTCACCCAAAGGGTTTAATTCATCCACGTCGTCAAGTCTGGGGACTGGAAGTGTATAAGACATTTTTGTGATTGTTTCAGTGGCTGTTTGTATAAATGAGAGGTTTGGAACATGAATTAACTGTTGTTGCTTGTTTAGACTTTCGATGATCGAGTGATACTTGATTTAAAGAGCTGATCCTGTGATTTGAAGTATATTGTCAGTTGTTCTGATTTGAAAGTTGGAGGGAAAAACCTTTTTATCATATAGACTATCGGATCAAGACAAATTCGTGGGTATCAAAGACCAGATTAACTTTACTAGTTGGCTATTCCTGCATTTGAATGTGTCCATTTGTACATCCAAGATTTTTTATTACTGATGGCTACTACTTGCCTGCTTCAAATCTCATTTGCGATTACTGAAGTTCCAGCAATCTGCCCTCTAGTTGCACAAGTGGTTGCAATGCTGGCCTGGGGAAAGTTGTCATAGCCGGAGCTAATTTTAGTTGTCCCGGACCCTTATTGATGTAAATATATGTTTAAGTTGAGTTTGGGATGAACCGGCCCAAAGGAAAACTAATGGTCTTGGGGATGAGTCCTGCTGTTCGGAACTTAAGCTGCGAAAACCCTGAAATTTGTTACTTGTGCTGTGGACAATTTGGCTCTCGATCGAGCTGATGCAATAGGAGTTACTCGAGGCTCTGTGTTGCGATGCAACACAATTTGCTCCAAATTTCGTATAATTTTTCTCTACTGTTTCAATACTACGTACAAAGCTTACCAGTGTGGGTCCAATTGTTATAACCAAACCTGATGCGACCTGACCATACTGTTTCCGACCTGCCAAATGTGACCAAACCGTGCCTAACTTAACCCAACAATGGTTTGCGTAGTGGACAATGACTGAACCTAACCGCACGCTGCCTCTCGAGTTCCCAAATTGACAGGGCTCAAATTATGATTTCGAGCACAAGTTACATGAAGGGGACTTTGTGCCTGACGTAGTTTTTTTTAGGTAATCCCTAATTCTCACCACACAGGAACCTAACTGACTTGGAAAGTATGAGAGCTCCCCTGTTATTTCCAATATTAGGTGTTATTTGCAAGTTACCTTATAAATTGTCAACAGTTGCAATTTATAACTGGTTTTACTTCACCAATATGTGAAAGCACTGAGGGAGGTTGTGAATAGGGTCAAGCTTACTAATCAAGCACAATACTATTGCTAATGGACAATTTAAAGATTAATAATGCAATAGAAGAAGCAATAAGAATACCGACATCTGATGTATCCCGGTATCCTCCGTGGGACACTTCAGTCCCGGAACTCTCTCCGGCTTTAATCTACTATAATCACAAATAGTACAACACGAGCTTTGATCCGAAGACTCGTAGGCTTCTTACACAAGAGCTTTGATTCGAAGGCTCTCCAACTACAAACAAGCTTTGATCCGAAGACTTGTACACTTCAAACCCTTTACAAAAATTGATCTTCTTACAACAAAAATAAAGATCTCACTTTTACAACTCAAAACACTAACACAATATATTGTGGATAAGCAAGTGAAAGCTTTAGTAGAGTTGTTTGTGGATATGCTTTGGTAAATAAGAGATTTTTAGACTCAAAGCATCAACCATAAATGAAGAGGTTAAATGTTATTTATAACCAAAGCAAGAGAAAGAACAATAATGCAACTTTCTGTCAGCGAACGGAAGATCAGTCGGTAATCTGCAGAATGCCATCGGATATTCCGCACGCATTATGCAACGGCTACAAATAGAACCCTTGGGATTATTGATGGGATATGATCCTACCATTGAAATTCGAACAATAAGAATTCTTATTATCCGTCAAAGTTTTGCGGACTTCCGTCGGATAATCGGATAGCTCACAAAAGGTATCATGTGGTCCATTCCGATCATCCTTCGGAGTTTTGGGGAAATTCTTCAGATTTTTCGCTTATCTGTCCAAAATTGATCTTGGGTTATTTTCTACCATAGTTTTTTATTTTGCCATCCATTTATTGTATTTACTTTAATTCCTAAGACTCATTACAAAATTATGATAGACTATAGCATGTCCAGGCTTTTTCAGAGTATTGAAATGATCATGGCATGGCTTGCCGCTTGGCTTCTTCACTTAATAGATGATGTCATTTTTTTCCTTAACGACAAATGTCCAAAGATATCTAGATTGTGAAATATGAATGCATTTCGGGAGCTTCGCCCCCGAACACCGAAGGGGCGCTGTTTCCTCGCGACCCCCGTTCGCTGACCGGGCAGCAGAACCCCCATATGCATGACCGGAGATGTCGTTGGACGGTTTAGAGAAATCTTGTAGGATACTATCATCTTGGGCCTATCATGATTAATTTCTTCCTTTCATATGTCCATGTTGACATTGCTTATTATTTTTCTGCAAATACATGTTCGACGAATAAAGCAATATACCTAGTAGCAAGTATGATAAATATAATGCACATTAGAACTATGCTAGGTTTAAGTATAAGTACTATTAATGATAGCATGAATATTAGTGATATCGTAATGTTAAACTTAATCGAATAATCACAATAAAAACATAGTTAGATCGTTGGGCTAACAATCTTCTCCTTTTTTTTATTATGACAACTTGGTTAAATTTAAGCTAAATATAATAGAAGCTCATATCACTGATATGTAAAAATGTTATAGTAATTGCATGAAGATTAGTGATAATATAATGCTAAGCATAATCGATTTATCAATATTCAATACAATCATTGAGCCAACAATACGTTCCCATATGTTTTCAGTATTATGAGTGCAAAATGGTCGTTTCAAATTCAGCAAAGTGGACTTGCAACCAGATTGTTTGCAACTCCAGATGTACTAAACTCAGAGTCATATATACCTTGTTCGGTTATGGGAGGAAATCAATACCCTTGTCATTTTCATAGAGATGAAAAACTATAAATTTTGTCAAATTTTTTTCTTGTATTTGATAAAATAAGAAAAGCATTCATGAAAGACCATTTGGAAAAAAAATATATATATATCATTGTTCCAATAAAATTCTTGCATTTAAAAAAAAATAATATCGTGGAAATCCAAAAGTAATGAATAAAATAGACAATAACACATTCGAGCAAGACTATTATCGAGAGTCCAAAAGTAATGGATAAAATAGACAATAACACATTTGAGTATGACTATTGTCGTATTAAATTTTCGTAATAAATACCAAAAAATATGAAGGAAAAAAATCAATCTCAGGGGTTATGAAAGGAACCATCTCCTTTCTATTTTTTTTTCCTAGACTTGCCAGAAAAATAAATTCTAAATTTATGGCTGCCAAATAAAGAAAATGAACAATTTTTTTTTTTGATTCATTAAATTCGTCAACCAAACATGGTCATAGAGTTTTCATGCTGAAGATTGTCATATATCTGTAATAATAAACAACTCTACTTTCATGACACTAACTCGGGGAACATACATGTAACCACTTGTTTGTGACAAATATAGTATATATCCATTATGATGACAAAATTTCAATAATATTGAAAAATCTTTTTGGCTGGCGCGAGTGCACATCTAGTGCACGCGTGCGGCCGAGGACGGCGGTACCACTGTTACTAACCATCCTTTTGCTCCGCCGCCACCTCTTCTCCTCCTACGCCGACGCCTCTGCCCTCCCCCCAAGGGCGGAGCTAGCTTTATTTTTTAGAGGGGGCTGCAAATATGGATGGAAAAAAAAAAAATTATGTTATGCTCAAGAAACAAACAAAAAATCATACAAACTAATGAAACTACACAGCAAGATTTCGAACCCAGGGTCTAGGCAAGCTAACACCAGCAACTCAACCAGCTGGACTAAGACTACCATTTGTTTCACAATGTGCAATTGAAATATTAGTTCTTAACAAACAATAGTTTAGCCCGGGCCGGGATAGCCCAACTGTAGCTCCGCCCGTGCTCCAAACCCCCCCCCCCCCCCCCCCCCCCCAACACACACATACCTCTCATGCTCCTGCTCCTCCGCCGCGGCCTCCCCCTTGCTCTGCGCGAGCAAAATAGCAGAGTTGTATAGTTAAAAGCATCAAATATGTTATATTTGATTGAAAAATCTCTCTCTCGCTCTCTCTCTCTCTCTCTCACACACACACACACACACACATAAACAACTTGAGAATAGAATTAAAGAATCCCCCCGCAATCAATTGTATTTGCTCAAGGCACAAGAGAGTTGATTATTATAACATCGGTGCGACATACATATTCTACATGCACTTCTTCATATGTGTACGTATATCCCAATAAAAAAAATGTAAGTACGTACAAGAACGTAGAAGAAGCATGCACACACTAGCTCCTTAACTAGTACGTGCTGTCACTTGCCAGCCACCAGAACTCCGGCGGCTTCATCGGTTTTCGACACATTTGGATTTGGATGGATCTTCTTCTTCTTCTTTATCATTCCAAAGAAACCATCACCAGCTGTACTCTTCCCCACAGAATGTCCTAGTACTTCTAGTCGCTTCTCTTCTAATTCCATTATTTCCATCCTCTCCTTGTGGAGCTTCCTCAACACATAGGCTTGAGCAAACTCTCCTCCCATCGACGCCATTGGCTCTTTCTTAAATTCTTTCAAACAAACTTTGGACGTGGAGTTTGACTGACAAGTTTGAGGGGATGGAGATCATATATATAGAGAGAGGAGAGAGAAAGTGGCGGCCAGGTTTAAAGGATAGCAAGTTTGAAACGTGCATGTGTACGTGTTTGCTTGCGTGCTTCTTTGTGGTGTGTCATCAGTGACGATTGAATTGTTGTGTCAAATTTTGTGACAAGAAATACTCGGAGTTAGCTATGTCTTTCTTTAGAGGCTCCTAGCAATTCCAAATTTTCGGAATTTTTGTTTATTTGGCTCAGTGGTGACGTCTTTGGCCATGCTAATAGCATCCACAGTAGAAGAAATTTTAAGTACTACATTTTGTAGCACTTGAAGGCTACAGTAGACATTTGTCCATATTTGAAAATTGCTAGAAAGCTAAGTTAGGCACTCCATATTTGGAGCGTCTGCTAGCTCCACTATATTAATTTCTGGTCCCACCAATATTAACCAATTTTATCAAACATGGAATGAAAATAAAGAAACAAAATAGGGAGGAATTTTTTTACCAAACATGAAGAAAAATAAAAAGGAAAAAGATGGAAGATGTTAATTTGGATTATTTGTAGTGCCCCGAAATTTGTGATACGTATTTTATACGTGTTCGTATTTCTGACCTGTATTTCTCTTTTCTTTGATCAGTTAGTTGTGGTTTATTTCATATTTAGCATTGTGGTTTAATTGTCATTTATCGTTCATGGATTAATTCTGATTAGTGGAGCTTGGTTTTATTTGGATAAGAGGAGGATTGGGTTGGCTCGGTTTGGCCTGGCTTGGTTGGGTTGGCTTGGTTCGGTTTGGGATTGCTCTTGGTTCATCATGAACCAAGGGGTGAACCCCCTACCTACCACCACCACTCATATTTATTACATATTCTTCTTCTCTCTCTTCATTAATCTCTTCTTCCTTCTCCATTAAACCCACCACCAACCAAGAACACCCCTTAGGCAAGTGCATCTTGCTTCATGGAGGAACCCGAATTTTATTGTTCCATTCTCTTCTTTGCAACATTTTAACTTACTTTAGTACTTGAAATTTTCTCTTTTCATGGCTAGATTCTTGTAGATCTAAGTTTAAATTATTTTCGAAAATCTTGGATTTTGATCTACTAAACCTTGTTATTTTCGAGTTTTGATGGTTCCATATTGTTGAGAATTTTATTCTACCCAATTTTGACCTTTGAAAAGTTGGATTTGGACTTGTTTTGACCAAGTTATGGATTTTTGAAGCTTGGGTTCAAACCATGGAGTTCTTGCTGATTTGGAGAAGACAGTGAGCAGTGCGCGAGCTTTTTAGCTTGCGTCACTGAGCTGTGCGCGCTCTTTAGCGCAGCGCAGTATGGACCCCATACGCTGTCTTTTGGAAGCGTATGACTCGCATACGCTCGCTTGCTTGACAAGGAGTCGTATGGACCCCATACGCTGTCTTTTGGAAGCGTATGACTCGCATACGCTCGCTTGCTTGACAAGGAATCGTATGGACCCCATACGCTGCCTTTTGGAAGCGTATGTATGGACCCCATACGCTGCCTTTTGGAAGCGTATGTATGGACCCCATACGCTGTCTTTTGGAAGCGTATGACTCGCATACGCTCGCTTGCTTGACAAGGAATCGTATGGACCCCATACGCTGCCTTTTGGAAGCGTATGACTTGCATACGCCTGACTTGAGCGTACCCTGACCTGAGCGTATCCTGACCTGAGCGTATGACTTTTGTACTGAGCGTATGGCCTTTGGCTGACTTGGTCTTATGTCAGCGTGTCAGATTTGGTTTTATTTTTCCTTACCCTGACCCTTTTTTATGAACTTGATAATTCCGAATTTATTTATTATGTTTGGAATGATAATTGAACATGCTTGATAGTGGCCCGCCGTGGTGCACTCCTGACTTGATAACTTGACCTGATAACTTGACCTGCTAATTCATGACATGACAGTGACCCGTAGTGGTGCACTCTTGACAAGTACCCTGACATGCTTGATAGTGGCCCGTCGTGGCGCACTCTTGATAAGTAATAATGATAATGATAGTGGTCCGTCGTGGCGCACTCTTGACTAATTAATTCATTGGCCTGGACACCGTGGATGACTGTGCTTGTATAAACTACGAGTCCTGTGTGTCTTGCATCATGTCTAGGACATGATCCCTGAGTACCACGGTCAGGGATTCATACTGAATCTGGCTAGGTTAATGACTAGATTAATCAAATAGTTCATGGAGAATTTTCCAGTTACCTGTTGCCCCTTTGGTCCCGGCCTTATATATATATATACATGGAATTTGTTGCTATCCGTCGAGATAAGCGCACTTCCAGCCCGCCGTCGAGTGTGGTACCTTAGGACACATGTATCTTACTACAGTGTGTCTGCTATATCCAGCTATCTTTTCCTTTTCTTGCTGGGATCACTCAGGTAGTAACAAACAGGTAACCGGACTTGGAATTCTTATTGCATTTGCTAGTAACTAGGCCTGTGATAACCCTAGTTAGTTAAAGTAGCAAGTCGTACTTATTGCTTGGCCGTGAATGTTGGATGAGGTTCAATTAGTCTAGTCTCGTCTTGATCTTGTACAAGATTTTACCTGACCAGATTTCTTATCTTGCCGATAAATGGTGGGAGAAACCAAGTTCTGTTCAGACGAAGGATTACAACCCCGGTCCTTGTTTGGTTTACGGGTTGTAACCTGGTTATCCGAATAGTCCCATGGTTATCTCATCGTATATCATACTGTCATGCTTTATCATAGGTTCTGTCTTTTATTGATTCTGTACAAGATTGTCTTTTATATTCACCTGTCATGCTTTTCTTAATTACTGTCTCTTATTATGTAATTATATTCTTGTGCTAATTTGCTGGTTTTAGTTCCTAAGTGAAGCCTCCTTTGTGGCACTTGCTCTTTCTGGGGTCTGACCCAGCTGGTTTTGTATGGCCAGATACCGGAGCAGCAGCAAAGGATCTACCTGCTTTCCAGCCAGATGGTGACCACTAGAGGGAATCCTGGCAACGAGTGGGTTATTTTTGGCTCTCCCACTCTATTGTACATTATTCTTTTGAGGCGTTTAGCCGCCGAGCAAGTGTTAGCTCGTGTATATTTTACTTACTGTCTGCCTACGGGCTGTAAACATGATTGGCAACTCGAGGTTGATCATGTATAACTTAACTCTTGCTAGTCCTTACATTTTGTACGACTAGCTTCATGATCATCTGGATATGTAATGTTTGGGACGCCTTACAATTGTATATTTGGTGGTCTGATATCTTGTAACTATTACTAGTTGGTTGAGATTGAGACAATAGGATAATTTATGACCTTAAGAGACTGATGGCTTGTAGATAAACCCTCACATATCTAGACAGCCGTGACCGTATAGCGGTGTGGATTCCTCTCCGTCTCCCCGAGCCCCTCGCTAGGAGAATGAGTCATCAATATCCTGGAGACAAATTAAGAAGAAGATATCAATATGGCACATGAAGGCAATATCAAAGGAGGACAGCTAGAAAGCAGTAAATCAATATCAAAGACGGTAAGCAAGATAAGCAAGGAAAGATCCTACTGTGATTGAGCACTCCTAGCCTACTATTCTTATGGGTAACACAGGCTCGTAGTCAACACTCTAAGACGAGTGCCGCTACGACATCGCACTAATTGCGACTTCAGGACCTGCGTGGGCCACCACTAAAACGTGTCATGACCCGCACCCGCTAAAAGGGCACGTGACGCGACAACGCCCAGCCCTCACCGGAAAAACGGCGTGGAATGCTGTGTATTTTCTAGTCTGACAACAGTTTATATATATAACAAAACCTGTCGAGAATATAGTCAACTCCGAACGGAGGACAAGCAATGAATATATATAGTGCTCAATCACAACTCTAAGACGAAAAGTAAAGACTGAAAGATAAAGACAACAAGACAATAATATATAACCTGTCAAGTCCAGAAACAAATAATATACAAGTCCAGTCTCTAATACAGTCCAATATAATACAGTCTCATAAAGTAGTACAGTCTCAAAAGTAACTGGGAACAAAGTCCAGTACAAAGACCTACTATAAACTATACAAGTGGTATGGTCTCGTCAGGCGGAGCTACGCCCTGCGGGACCAAGTCTAGGCCCACTACGTCGTCCGGACCGTAGTAGGTACTGCAATCTCCCTCGTCGAAATCTGTAATATTTTATCAACAGTCCAGTCAGGATGGAACGAGTACATATATCTCATAACAGATCTCAAGATAGAATAAAAGCTATAAGACTGTAAATAGAGCATATACAATGAATCATGGAGTGTACATGTATGTATCATGGCATGGTAAGCTGTAAAGCTAGAGCTAGAACAAGAAAATAGAACGGGATCATGGCATGTACACAATCAAGGTAAGCTATATATCCAATGTGTGTGAGTAATAGTTTCAGCTTGTGATCGGCTTGGGAACCTGTCGAGAATCGGCCTGGCAAGTCATAAGTGCGGTATATGAATACAAGGGGATATGATCACAGGCCTACGCTACTACTCCCCCTACCCCAACTGGTAGAATGGATCCAAACAGGACACGTCACTGTACGGGATTCTAATGAGAAGGTAGCTAGCCTTCTCTAGAATCAGTGACCATATATCGAGCAAGAGCTACAAGGGTGCTTGCACAATATATCCCAACCTAAGAAGGAGAAAACATCTCTCGTCGGGATCCAAGAATACCAATCCGTGAGAACCATGTGTCGGGAATAAGCATATCAACACTAAGTACATGAATCATAGCAGTTATCATAAATTGGGAATAAGTATCAGAGAATGTACTCGCCTGTAAGATGATAAAATACGTCGACTGGAGCAACTGCAGTGTCTCGAGGACCTATAGAGAACAAGACGTATCAATACTAAGTTTAGGAAGTAAAGTTAAATCAAAATAAACCCTATTTAATCATTCTAGGTCAAGACATGTCTAGTCGGGTCAATCTTGGTCATGGGAGAACATTAGAAGTTAAACCGGATCAATCTAGGTTGAAAACTGGCCTACCGTTGACTTTTGGTCAACGGGTCAATTCTGGTCAACACTAGGTCAACCCTAGGTCACTGGTGACTAATAGTTGACTTTTGGTCAACTGTCCAAGTTAGATGGAATTTGGGACCAAATTGGGTAAAGTGTTGACCCATAGTTGACTTTTAGTCCAAAAAGTCAACCGTGGTCAACCGGGTCCAAGACTAGGTTTAGACAGCTAATCCTACTCATTACCAACCTATACAACCCATATCCAAATCCATCTCGGACTTGGAAACTCAAATCTTGGCCGTGGGCCAAATATCTATTTTACCCTTTTAAGGGTAAAATTCTACCCTCGGCGATAATCTAGATAGCCTACCTACGCTAGTTATTTTGACCCGATCTCCCTAGGGTAGTAGGGTACTATCCTATAGGTTCGTTATCTACCAAAATACCTAAATAAAGTGGACGTTTAGTCCACCTTACGGCCCGTTGCAGAAATCTCGAATATTTCGAGATACGCACTGACACGGCGCGATACCGGCGCCCTACGACCCCGATTTCCATCCGGGAGCTTACCCGCAAAATCTAAATCACGTATTCTAGGCCCATGTCAAGTTTCATCGCGATCCGATGCTCCGGGCTCAATTTCGCCCTCTAACTCGATTTCTACCAAAATCCCCTCTTTTAGTCTCATTCTAATTCTCCTCTTAACTTCTCTAATTCTACTTCTTCTTCTCTCAACTTCTCTAATCTTCTTCTTCTCTAATTCTCCTTCTTACTCCTCCTTCCTACTCTTCTTAAATTTCCTAACTTCTCTAGTTCCCCTCTTCTCTATTTCTTCTCTACTTCCTATTCTAACTTTTCTAAACTTCTCCTATCTAACTATCCATTTATCTATCTATACATACATATATATACATATATATCTACCAACATATATACCTATATATACCTAGGTACTAGGGGGGGTTTATGGGTGAAAGGGGGGTGAAATGGGGGGGGGGGGAGGAGCTGCTGTGAGCAGCTCCTGCTGCTGCTACTGTTACTGCTTGCTGCTGCTGCTGCTGCTGGTGCAGCTGCTGCTGCTGCCTATGCTGCTTGCTGCTGCTGCCTATGCTGCTGGCTGCTGCTGCCACTTCTCTCCCTCCTTCTACTCCTCCTACTTCACTCCCTCATCTCCTCTCTTTATATATATATATACCTATATATATATCTCTCTATCTTTATATCTATCTATCTATCTATATATATATATATATCCATATATCATATCCTCTCCTCCCCTCTCTATACACATATACACCCACACACATATACATATATATACACACACACATATACACATATATACACACACCTATACATATATATATACACACACATATACACATATATACACACACCCACACACACCACCACACACACAACCACACCACCACTCACAACCACACCACCACTCTCTACACACACACACACAAATACATACATACATATATATATTCCTATATATATATATCTATACATACACACACATATATATATATATATATATATATATATATATATATATATATATATATATATATATATATATATATATATATATATATACCATATAAAAATCCTAAATTAACACTAACTAAGCACTAGAGAGAAACCTACAAATAGTGGGGGCAAAGTGTGGAGAATTCAATTCTCTACACTTAATGTAAATGACAAAAATGGAAAGGAGAATTAATGAGGGGTGTTAATGGCATACCAAATTGGAGTTTGGAGAGAGAGAGCTTGGAGAGAGAATTTGAGAAAGAGAGAGAGAGATGACTTTGTGAAGAAGAAAGAAAAAAGGGGGGGGGGGTTATGTGTGGCCGGTCACTTGGGGGGGGGGGGGGGGGGGTTATTGGGTTGGGATCCAATAGCCCCCAACCCACTAACTCTAGTTTGGGTTCAATTTAAGTTTGGGTTGGTTCGGTTCAATTCGGTTTGATTCTAAACGACTAATTAAGTCTCTAAATTGACTAATTAAGCCATGAAAGTTAGGTTAATAATTTCTAGCCTATTTATGATGGTACATGGGCTAAGCCCAGCTAGTATGGGGGTCCCACTAGGGTCCAGGCTACCCGGGTCTCCAAATTGGGTCCGAATTGGATAAAATTCAAACCGACTCAAATAAATTCCTAAAAATCATATAAAATCAAATAAAATTTCTAAAATACTATTAAACTTGAAAAAGACAAAAATATCCCTAATTTGAAAAACTAGGGGTGACAAATCTACCCTCCTTAAAAATTTCGTCCTCGAAATTGAATGAGGGCTAACACTGCAATCATGAACAGAACAAGGAAGAAAAGAAAGAATTTTACCTCAAGGCTCAAAGAGATATGGGAATCGCTCCCGCATGTCGTCCTCCCTCTCCCAGGTGGACTCACCTGGAGAGTGGTGTCTCCATGCAACGCGAACCAAGGGAATGACCTGGTTCCGGAGCACCTTCTCTCTTCGGTCCAAGATCTCGACCGGCTTCTCTGGGTAGCTGAGTGTCGGTCCCACTACGATCTCTGAGTGGTCTAAGACGTGACTGGGATCTGCCACGTACCGTCTCAGCTGCGACACGTGGAACACACTGTGCACTCCCTCTAGTGCAGACGGTAACTCCAGTCGGTAAGCCACTGCACCGACCCTGTCCAGGATACGGAATGGTCCGATGTATCGTGGACTAAGCTTCCCGCCGCCACCAAAACGAATCGTGCCACGCGTCGGAGAAATTCGCAGAAAGACAAGATCATCAACCTAAGAACAAAACAAGACTTAGAGCTTTATCTAAAACAATCACAATCAGACTCAAATACTAGAAAAATCTAGACTATACCTCGAACTCCAATGGTCTCCGGTGGCTATCGGCCCAGTGCCGCTGCCTATCCTGCGCCACCCGAAGTCTATCTCTGATAATCCTGACCTTCTCTGCAGCATCTACCACCATCTCAGGGCCAAGCAAAACCCTCTCACCGACATCATCCCAAGACAAGGGAGTACGGCACCTCCGTCCGTATAGAGCCTCGAAAGGTGACATCTCTATACTGGCTTGGTAGCTGTTGTTGTAAGCAAACTCTACCAAGTGAAGGTGGTCCTCCCAAGATCCCCCGAAGTCCAAGACACAGGTACGCAGCATATCCTCGAGGGTCTGAATCGTCCTCTCCGACTGCCCGTCTGTCTGGGGGTGATATGCTGTACTGAACTTGAGCGATGTGCCCAAGCTAAGCTGCAAACTCCGCCAGAAGTGGGAAGTGAATCGGCTGTCCCGATCCTAGACTATACTCACTGGCACCCCGTGTAATCGGACTATCTGCCGCACGTACATCTCGGCCAACCTCTCCGTCGACAAACCCACTTTGAAAGGCAAAAAGTGGGCCGATTTGGTCAATCGATCAACAATGACCCAAATCGCATCCTTCCCTCCTGGAGAGCGCGGAAGCCCAGATACAAAGTCCATAGTGATATGCTCCCACTTCCACTCAGGAATGGGGAGTGGCTGGAGCAATCCACCGGGTCTCTGCCTCCCGGCCTTCACCTGCTGGCACACCAAACATCTCGACACGAACTGAGCCACCTCACGTTTCATGCCATACCACCAAACATGCTGTCTCAGGTCTCTATACATCTTGTTGGCTCCGGGATGCATAGAGTACTGAGAACGGTGCGCCTCCTGAAGAACCTCCTCCCGAAGTCCTCCGCTCGGCACGCACAATCTGGTACCATGCCTCAACGACCCATCCCCTGCTAAAGAGAACTCCTCCAACAGTCCCATCTGGACCTGCTCCCTGATGACCTTCAGAGCCTCATCCTCAAACTGAACTGCCCTGACTCTGTCCATCAGCTCCGACTGCACCTGCAGACCCCACATTTGCGCCTCGAACCCAGGAACTATCACCTCTATGCCCAAGCTCTCCAGATCTGCCAGAAGGTGACGATCCATCGTCAAACACATAGCCACGGGATACCTGCTCAAAGCATCCGCGACCACGTTGGCCTTCCCCGGATGGTACTGCAAGGATATATCAAAATCCTTCATCAGCTCTAACCATCGCCTCTGCCTCATATTCAGCTCCTTCTGGGTAAACACGTACTTCAAGCTCTTGTGATCTGTATAGATCTCAACTCGCTCTCCGTACAGATAGTGTTTCCACAGCTTCAAAGCAAAGATGACCGCTGCCAGCTCCAGATCATGGGTAGGGTAATTCCTCTCATGAGGACGTAACTGCCTAGATGCATAGGCAATTACCTTCCCGTGCTGCTGAAGCACACAACCCAAACCCCGTCCTGAAGCATCACTATAGATCGTATAACCACCAGATCCAGATGGCATCGTCAAGATAGGAGCTGTAGTCAACCTCGCCTTCAACTCCTCGAAGGCGGCTTGGCACTCATCGGACCAAACAAACTCCTCGTCCTTCCTGGTAAGGCGGGTCATCGGCTGGGCAATCCTGGAAAAGTCCTGCACGAACCTCCGGTAGTAACCTGCCAGACCCAGAAAACTCCGAACCTCTGCTACTGAGCTCGGCGTCGACCAGGACTCCACTGCAGAAATCTTCTTCGGATCCACTGAAATCCCCTCGCCAGAGACAACATGGCCTAGGAACTCCACGCGATCCAAGAAGAACTCGCACTTGGACAACTTCCCGTACAGCTGCTCCCTCCTGAGAGTGTCCAACACAATCCTCAGGTGCTCCTCGTGCTCCTCTGGTGTCTTCGAATAGATGAGAATGTCATCAATGAAGACCACCACGAACTTGTCAAGGTACTGGTGAAATACCTTGTTCATCAAGTTCATGAATACCGCCGGGGCGTTTGTCAACCCAAACGGCATGACGGTATACTCATACTGGCCATAACGGGTCCGAAAGGCAGTCTTCGAAATGTCATCCCGCTTCACCTTCAGCTGATGGTACCCAGTACGCAAGTCGATCTTCGAGAACACCTTCGCGCCACTCAACTGGTCGAACAAGTCATCAATCCTCGGCAGAGGATACTTGTTCTTGATGGTAAGGTTGTTGAGCGCCCTGTAATCAATACACAGACGTACCGTATCATCCTTCTTGGGGACGAAAAGAACTGGCACGCCCCAAGGTGAAGAACTAGATCGAATAAAGCCCTTGTCCTCCAGCTCGTCGACCTGCTTCTTCGGCTCCGCTAACTCACTGTTGTTGATTCTATAGACATGCTGGGAGATAGGCTCAGCACCCGGCACTAGATCTATAGAAAACTCAACATCACGATCTGGCGGCATCCCGGGCAGCTCCTCGGGAAAAACATCCAAGAACTCAGTAATGAGTGGATGTGGCAACACCGGCCCCGCCAACAACGCTCCGCAGAATCCATCTCCCTGCTCCACAGCACCCCTGGTGAACTCATACTCCGGCTCTTCCGGCGGCCTAAACAGAATCATGCCCCCTCTGCAGTCGATGCTAGCGTGGTACGTGCTCAACCAATCCATACCGAGTACCACATCGTAACTCGGAAGTGGCATTACGAGCAGACACGCACCCAGCTCCCGGCCTCTCAAGGAAACTCTCCGCCCCTTGCAAACATTATTAACTAGGATGATGCCATTTCCAGTCATAATCTTGCAAGTCCTACCCAGAGATTCAGCAATAATATTGTGCCTAAGAGCAAAAGAAACAGACACAAAACTGTGCGTAGCACCAGAATCAAATAAGGCCAAAGCTGGAAAAGAATCGAGCAGAATAGAACCTGCGACAACATCCGCAATAGGCTCCACCTCCTCGGCTGCAAGAGTAAAGGCTCTACCCTGACCACCCCTCTGCTGGCGGTGCTGAACAAACTGCTGCTGCTGAGTCGGGAGCGGACCTCGCTGCTGAACTACCGGCACACTAGCTGGTGCCCTCTGAACTGGTGCCCTCTGAGCTGCTCCAACTGCACGGGAGTTCTTGGGACACTCCCGCATCTGATGCCCAGCGGCACCACAAAAGAGACATAGCCCCAGTCTCCTCCTACAGAACTCGAAGAGATGACCGGGCTTCTTGCAGAAGTGGCACGGTGGATCATCCTGCCCCGGACGCTGCTGACTCCTCTGGACAGACGCTCTGGCCCGCCCCTGCTGCTGGTGATGCTGGAACGACTGATGCTGAAGCTGAGGGCGCTTAGCAGGCCCTGCACTGCTACTGGCCCCTGAAAACATATCTCGATCCCTCTTCGGCTTCAAGCCCAACTCCCTCTCCACCTTCCGAGCCTCTGCGTAGACCTCCGCATATGTCGCGTAGAAAGAAGGGATCAGGATCTTGATATCCCATGCCAATCCCTCCCTGAAGCGCTCCGCTCGGATCACCGGGTCACTCACCATGTACTCGACGTATCGGCTCAGCCGGCCGAACTCCGCCGCATACTCCTCTACGGTCATGCTGCCCTGCTGCAGGTTCTGGAACTGCCGCACCAGGCCAATCTTGTCCGTAGGGGAAAAGAACTTCTCTCTGAACAGGGCCCTGAACTCCGCCCAAGTATGGCCCTCTCCTGCAAGAGCCGGCTCATTCCGGAACCATATCCGGGCAATATCTAACAACTGCAACCCAACCGCCTCGACCCTCAGGTCGGCTGCAAGACGGCAAGCCCCCATCTGGCGCTCGGTATCCTCGAGCCAATCATCAGCATAGATAATGCCCTCAGTCCCCTTGAAATCCCTCGGACCAAGCTTCTTGAAAGCATGGATATCCCCGATCTTCGGCTGCTGCTGCTGCTGAACCTCCCTCTGTGGAGCCTGACGCTCCACTGCCGCCATAGCCAATCTGTGCGCATCCTCCATGCCCTGGCGTATGACCTCTGTCTGCCTCAACTGAACCTCGTGCTGAGCCCGCTGGGACTCAAGCACCTGGTGGAAGAACGCTAGCATCTGCCCCATATCTGTGGGCAGAGGTGGCAATGGAGGAATAGCTCCCATCATCACCGGAGGAGTCCCCTGCTGAGGAGGAAGAATACCCTCGGCAGCTCCCACTGTGGCCCCTGGCACTACGGGAAGTGCACCCACAATGGCCCCAGGGACGGTCATAGAGGTAGCTGGAGGAGTACCCCCAAGAGCCCCAACAGAAGTCCCATCAGCCGGGAAAGTAATCGGAGCCTGTCCGCCAGAAGTGGCAGACCTCTCCGTCTCCCCGAGCCCCTCGCTAGGAGAATGAGTCATCAATATCCTGGAGACAAATTAAGAAGAAGATATCAATATGGCACATGAAGGCAATATCAAAGGAGGACAGCTAGAAAGCAGTAAATCAATATCAAAGACGGTAAGCAAGATAAGCAAGGAAAGATCCTACTGTGATTGAGCACTCCTAGCCTACTATTCTTATGGGTAACACAGGCTCGTAGTCAACGCTCTAAGACGAGTGCCGCTACGACATCGCACTAATTGCGACTTCAGGACCTGCGTGGGCCACCACTAAAACGTGTCACGACCCGCACCCGCTAAAAGGGCACGTGACGCGACAACGCCCAGCCCTCACCGGAAAAACGGCGTGGAACGCTGTGTATTTTCTAGTCTGACAACAGTTTATATATATAACAAAACCTGTCGAGAATATAGTCAACTCCGAACGGAGGACAAGCAATGAATATATATAGTGCTCAATCACAACTCTAAGACGAAAAGTAAAGACTGAAAGATAAAGACAACAAGACAATAATATATAACCTGTCAAGTCCAGAAACAAATAATATACAAGTCCAGTCTCTAATACAGTCCAATATAATACAGTCTCATAAAGTAGTACAGTCTCAAAAGTAACTGGGAACAAAGTCCAGTACAAAGACCTACTATAAACTATACAAGTGGTATGGTCTCGTCAGGCGGAGCTACGCCCTGCGGGACCAAGTCTAGGCCCACTACGTCGTCCGGACCGTAGTAGGTACTGCAATCTCCCTCGTCGAAATCTGTAATATTTTATCAACAGTCCAGTCAGGATGGAACGAGTACATATATCTCATAACAGCTCTCAAGATAGAATAAAAGCTATAAGACTGTAAATAGAGCATATACAATGAATCATGGAGTGTACATGTATGTATCATGGCATGGTAAGTTGTAAAGCTAGAGCTAGAACAAGAAAATAGAACGGGATCATGGCATGTACACAATCAAGGTAAGCTATATATCCAATGTGTGTGAGTAATAGTGTCACGACCCGCACCCACTGTTTGGGTACGAGAACGTAACAACGTCCAGCCTACGCCGCAGTGTCGGCGGTAGAACGCTGTCCTAGGTCACATCATCTAACAATATAATGCTAAGCAGTATATACTCCCCGAATGGGGGTGACATAGCAGATACAGTCTCAATCACATCTAAGGTAGAGCATGATAAGGATAGGTAAAACATAAAATCCAAAAGAGATACAGGAGATAGAATTCTAAGTGTCTAAGATACATAACCCAGAAATACATCTCAAAACCCAATACAATAATCCACAAATCATATACAACTCCAGACAAATAAAATAGATATCTAACATCCTCTAATGTGTCTCCTCTAGGCTAGCAGGCACCTCCAGGCTATCTGTAAAATTTTTCAACAGGTCCAGTCAGGACAGGAGCGAGCACAATACATCTCATGCAGTTCATATCATGTCAGGAAATATAAAGCAGGCAATAGAATAAGATACATGAAACGCTGTAAGAAGATGTACATGAAAACAGGAGAGATATTTGATAACTGGAAATATATATACATGATAAGTAAGAACTGTAAGTGACTAGTGATTTAGAGTACGAGATGGCATGTAATTGGCTTAGGTTGTACATGATGAACATAAAAAGTAACAGAGTGTACATGATGGGTAAATCACATGACCATTTATACTCACCCCTACCCACAATCAATACACAAGGATCTATTCAAGTTACGTTACGGACATGATGTTTTGGTTATACAAGAGACACATGGGCAAACATGAGCGTACATGAAAGAACATGAGAGTACATGAACGTACATGTAAGAATATGAGAGAACATGAGTGTACATGAATAACGCAGAAGCAAGAAATACATGATGTACATGAAACACATGTCATAAAGTATCCGATGCGCCCGCTAAGGGGGATAACATCCCAAGAAGAGATCCATATAGTACCAATCCGTGATGATAACGTGACAGCATCAAGTAAAAGTAATCTAAAGCGAGAATATAATTCGTGACAAGTATGAAACGATCAGAGAATGTACTCGCCTGATAACCTGAACAGCTGATAAGTATAGGGGGTCCCACTGAAGCCACAGAGTCCTATTTAAAGCAACACAGGTTACAAGGTGTTCACATTAAAATAAATAAAACCCTACAGGCAATCTATATATTCTAGGTTCTTCTAAGTCAAAACAACTCTAGGTCGACTCCGGTCAATAATCTAGTCAACCTAGGTCAAGTGTTGACTTACAGTTGACGTTGGGTCAACTGGTCAACTCTGGTCAAACTGGGTCAATTCTAGTATAATATAAAGTGTACTTCGTTATTTGTACGTCGAAACTTACGACACGCAAATCGAGATAAAATGATTATCGGTAAGGTTGATAATCTTATTATAGTGATCCACGTGTCCAACTTGTCAATTCTAGCGATGTGAGATCACTGGAATTGGCTGATCTCAGTTTCGTTGTACTAATCCCGAAATACGAACATTATATGAATTAATTATTAATTAATTATAAAAAGGTTAAACTCAGAGAAACTATCAACAAACATTGTCGGACGATGAAATGAACATCGCCAACGTGTCCAGAAAGGTCAAATTAGCTAGGATAGCCTACCCAACGGTCCAATTTGGACACAAGGGCAAAAAGGTAATTTCGGATCAAAACGGTGTCCGTGTCGGAGCCGTTTTGCACCGAAAAACGTGCAAGAAAACAAGTCTATAAAATATAACAAATTATATGTCCACGAAACCAGAATGTCGATACGAACCCAACGGTATCTCCAGAATTGGATTCCGTTGACCCGATCTCAATTTGGCCCGTTGACCAAAACTTGGAATTCCGGTTTGCACGGAAATACGTGCCGGAGCCAAAGTCCTCAAAACTCAGCAAACTACCTGTCAACGAGTCCAGAATGATGATACGATCTCAACGGTATATCCGAAATTGGATTCCGATGAGCCGATCTCAAAATGACCCGTTGACCCGGATATTGGTATCCGACTTGCACCGAAATACGTGCCAGACCCAATGTCCACCAAAACCTAGCAAATTATATGTCAACGAGTCCAGAATGACGATATGAACTCAACGGTATATCCGGAATTGGATTCCGATGAGCCGGCGTCAAAAAGTCCCGTTGACCCAGAAAGTGGGACCCGTTTTGCACCGAAATGCGTGCCCGGGCCCACGTTCTCCAAATCTAACAAATTTTATATGAAAACATGCCAGAACGACGCCACAAGTCTAATGGTGGTGTCAGAAATGAAATATGGAGTCCCGTGTTCAAAAATGGAATTTTACAAGTTGGAAATTACGAATTTGGACGGCCAACTTTGGCGTCGAATTCAACCAATCAAACAAGCTCACAATGAAACGAAACTGAAGGGATAGTAAGAGGGTTATACCAGCTTCGTACCGGAACTGGTAGCACGCCAAACGGAGCTACGGTGGAGGAGATACAAGCTGACGAAGTTGGCCCCGCGAAACTGTCCAAATTTAATACAATTTAAACGGTCAATTTGGTGGCCGGTTTTCATGTATCAAACGATAAAATTAATGGACGAAATTTGACAGGGGTGAAGGTGGATATACCGAGATTGCGACGGAGCGAAGAAATCGCCGATCCAACGGTCGGATCTCCGGGAAAACGCGCGCGAAGTTGCTGCGACGGAGCACAATTTCTGAGTTCCAAACTCGCGCGCGCCGACGGGATCTCGTTCAAAACGCACGAATCGCCTCGACGGCGCGTCCCGGAGGACGTTGGCCGCCATGGGAAGGCGGCGTAGGGTGCGCCCGGCATGGGGGGGGTCGTCCCCGCCGGCCACGGCGGCGGTGGCGCCGGCGGTGGCGCCTGAACGCGCGCGCGGCCGACTGGCTGCTGCTGCGCTGTGCACTCAGTTGCGCGCGCGGCGGCGCGTAGGGCGGCACGACGACGCGCGGGGCGGCGCGCAGGGCTGCCACGGGAGAAAGGTGGTGGTCGTGGGCTCCAGTGGTGGCGGCGGCGGTGGATTTGAATGGTGGTCGGCCGGAAGTTGATGGTGGTGGTGGTGTTCGCATGGAGGAGGAGGAGATTGGAGGGAGGATGGAATGGAGGAGTGGTGGCCGTCGGCCAGGCCACGGCGGGGCTGGGCCGACCACGACGGAGGGGAGGTCGGGTTGGCCATGAGGGTGGTCGTGTGCATGGGAGAGGTGGAGGAGCTACTGTGGGTTGTAGTTGTGAGTAGAAGTTGTGGGGAAAAAAAATGAATAATTGAGAGAGAGAAAGAGATGCATTGTAATAAAGAGAGGGGAAGAGAGAGAAAGATTCTCTCCACAAATTTCTAGGGCCGGCCAAGTGGCTGAGAGTGGATTGGGGTGTTGGGATTGAATGGTGATGATTAACTTAAGGAAAAATCAATGGCTACGATGGAAAATAGAAAAAATAGGTAATTTCTATAGGATTTAATTCCAGAAAAATTCTGATAAATAGAGAAAAATATGTAGGAGAACATTTAATATTTTTGGACAAGAAAAATATGAGGGTGTCATGATGGAGAATAACATGGAGCTGGACTAGACTCGGTGGAGCCGGATTGGGTCAAAACTGGACATCGTGCAAAAATAGAATTATAATTAGACGTTGATGATCATGTGTAAATAAGTAGCACATGGGGATTCCAAATAATAGGACACAAGTGACGGACGGATAGTAGGCTCAAAGTGGGCCATGTCCATAGTTGGGACGGACATATTTTGGTCGACAGGGGACCCACAAATCAAGTTGGAAAATGAATGTGACGCCGTGGCACGAAATAAAATCGGGTCACGTGTCGGGAAAGTTGTGCGAATCAAATGGAGCCCGAAATGACATGAATGAGTGGGAAACGAAGGTCATGGGTGACGAGCGTCTCGAGTAGATCATCAATGAGGAGTTGGTTTCAAGGAAATGACTGGTCTGGCGCTCCCAATTTAAATGTCATGGTAACGCGCTAAAAATGATCAAGGAAAAAAGTGGGAAAAATAAATATCAATCAAATGGTCTAAACCGACCCGAAGTTCAGCGAAGCAGAAAGAGCACAAGAGAACAAGTTTGGATGGGACACTATATACCGTCATGAAGGTAATCGTGTCCACTCCAAAACTCGTGAAGAAGATTTCCAGAGTTGAACATCCCTGATACTCCAAATATCAATGGCATGAAAAAGTACACTAACAGATAAATAAATAGAATGAAATATTTAATGAAACCAAACAATCAGAAAATAAATAAAATGAAAAAAAATTAACCCGAATTTCAGGGTGCTAACATCTGTCACGCCCCGCTCCCGTAGGAGCGATCGTCCTCGCTAAGGCGTGATGCCGCACGAGCCTAGATTGCGCTCGTGCAAGGCGGGTTCCATAACGGCCGATTTCAGCGGCTGCGACGAGGTCGTCGCACAGAAGTCCCGTGCAGAGACATTGATTTATAGCAGCGGAATAAGAACCAAACACAAGTTATTCAAAAGAAACTCTTTATTGATATTGAAACAACGGTTACATTTGGGGCGCAAGGCCAAGATTACAATTCTCTCAAGCTCATTCAAGCTCACATTACAAGTCACTCAGCTCTCTCTCATCTCTCAATTACAAGTCTTGATCCGGCGGAAGCTTCGGAAGGCGATGTCCATGCATTATGTCCCGTATAAGTCTTCACTCCATGCGGCCGCACGCTTCGAATCGCCAAGGAACTCCGTGCCTCGACGCATCCAAGTGAACTCCGCGCCACGAGCTTCTACCTGTGGCTGCACATGAAACACTGTGTGGGTGTCAGTACCACTGTACTGGTGGAGTGAGCTTCTCGCCCACCCATACAAAACCTACACGTTCATTTACTTTGTGCAGCTTAAATCCCTTTTCGATTATCTTTCTACTCTTGCCTTAGGTTCAGTTTTAGGACCGGCGCCTTGGCGCAACTTGTGTGTCAAAACCATCCCGTGCTTGCAATGTCAACGTTACTTATACTTTGCCTCTAGACCACTTCTCGTGCCACAATGTTAACCTATCAGGTCGTGCTTGCCTTTCGGCCAGAATCAGAGACGCAACTACGCGGTAGTACCCAATTTCCTTACGACCGTGCTATAATTCCTTTGTGCCGTGACTCGCATTTTTGAGGCCGTGCCCAATAACTCACGTAACTTCAAGAAAACTGTCCTACGGCCCTTCTTGACTTAACTCGTAACAGTTCAAGTCTAACTCATACACTCTATCCAACGACTTATCACTCGACGCCACATCCCGTGCCGAAGCACGCCGCCTTCGCTGTTGCCAAATCTTAGGCCCAGACCTTGTGTCTTTCTTACTGCATCCTGCATACATATTCAACTCAACTCAATCCAAAGGCATACACGCGGTTAGCCGCTATCTGCCGACATCTATATGAACTTGGTCACTGGCTCCCAGAGCCATAGTGGACTACTCTTTCTTTTTATTAGACGGGCGTTCCTTTCAGCGCAAGGTAGCTAGCCCCGCTGCAAGTCCCCGCCTAACCCGTGCAAAGCACAGTAATATTTCGTTTCCAATATACCCGCAACGGTCCCGTGGCCTCGGGTTGTCGTGCGGAGAAAACTCTCACCTTGTCGACAAATTGTTTGTTCCATATGCCCGCAGCGGTCCCGAGGCCTCGGGTTGCCGTGCGGAGAAACTCCCGCTTTGTGGACAAGTTATCCAATGACCATGCAAGACTCGACACAAACTGACGTCTCACACCATCATGCTACCTCTTGTGTTACCATTTCTTTCAGGGCCAAGTTCAATATTTCTTTCTTATGAGACCGCCTCGCCGACATGTAGCCGCGAGCATACTTCTTTCTTGCCCTACCATTTTACCCAACTCAAGAACAATTATTCACAACACTTTCCAAACTCAATGAATCAACCGTGGCCCGTGCCTTAAAAACTCTAGGACCGTGCCATCGTGTCTCAAACCGACTTCCAACATACGCGACGCTATCGCCCAAGTCATACTTCATATGACGGGCCTTGGGATCGTGGGACTATTTAACTTGACAACCGTAAAAAGAGCGGGACTGCACTAGAAATATCTTAGGTCGATCGGCGTAACATTACCTAACTTACTCAAGCCTACAACTTAACGAGCAAAGGCTATGCCAAGCCTTGCGTTATGGAAACGTGCATATTTTGTCGAACATTTACGCGGGCGACGCCTATGACTTAGGCTATTTCATAACTTTTGTGTCGAAGACCAACTTTCCTTCTCCCAAGCCACAGGACGAAGGACCGAGTGTCATTTCAAAGCACGTCGTGCACCAACTCTAAGCCTACCGTGGGACGTTTTCCATGTTCTAACTCGATTCAAACCGTCGGGATTATTCCCTTAGCTATGTGGATGCGTAGCTTTTATTATCCAGCCTAACTTGTGCAAGTTGAAAACACGATTTATTATGTGAAGGCAAAGATGAGGAGAGTTCACCGAAACTACCCCACCTGAGCGATGTCTTCGAGTCGCCATTGTAAGGCAAAGCCGAACGCCGTTGACGTTTCGATTCCTCCGATTGACTGAGCGGGACGGGGCACTACATCATACACCACTCAGAAAAAGTTTCGTCCTCGAAACTAACTGAGTACTTACTTATTTACTTATCACTCTACTCGACATTCAAGAACTCTCGCACACACTTCTCCTATGCGTTCCCTCAAATCCGAGCCACGCTCGCACTATCCTCAATCCTTTCTTCAAAACTCACGATCTCAAAATCCTCGACACCTTTCCGTTCCTTAAGTCTCACTTGATTCAACGTACCACTTAGTATGGATCGTGCACATATCTTAGGCGTCCCCAAAATACGTGCATTTCAACCAAGCCTCGTGATAGAGAATCCACCATCACCACTCGAGTCAGATCGTGCACATATTCGGGCGCCCATGATATACGTGCATGTCAACTGAAACTCACGAGTGGTGCCTCCGTAACTCCTATCGTTTCGCGCTCGGACGTCTGCCTAACCGCTAGGCTATTGTCTTACCGTCAGTATTAGAATCGTAGTTCCCAAACAACGATATCAACACTGACCCCATCCTAAGGTCAAACCAAGTTGATAGTACGGGATTTTCTACCCAAGCTCGCATCACTCCGATTTCTAAATACCGAGCATCGATTTCCTACACACATCCCAATATTCGTGGCACGGGATCCAAGTCGTTCAACAAAGCAATCCTACGATAAATCACATTCAACCAATCCCTTGACACATCATTTCGAAAATGTTCGACGTAATCTGCCTATCAATCCCTCCAAGTCAAGCACGCTACGACACAATTCATCGCTAAACCATTCTTAACATTTCATATTTCCCCTAAGTCATTCATCCCAATTCACGTAATCGATCATAAGGTCGTCCGACTTAACAATACGTTGCGCCCCGATCTCACGCGAGTCAGATTACCCACGGTGGGCACGAATCACCATGCACGCTCCCGCGGGATAGTCATCCTCATCGGGACATAACTCTTGTTTTGTGTCTAGACTAATTTATTCTCGATGCACGAATTGGACCTACTCAATTCTCAAGTTATTTCATTCACCAATCGTAAGTCTAAACATCCTCAAATTTTCCTTCGCATCAAACCGATAAGCCGAGACAACCAAAGTTGCCGCGTCCTGATTTTCCGAGTTCGATCATTCCCGCGACATGAATCACCATGTCAGCGCTCACGCGGAACGATCGCCTCAAATCCGATGCAACGCATGTGCGAGGCTGGAGTTGCACTCGTACAAGACAAGAATGTCAACGCTGCGGTTATCCACGTAACCCTCAAGACACAATCGTTTCATCCAACATTTGTTTCAATCAAGATCCTAAGTATCGCATCCAACCGATCGATAACACTTGCACGATCGTCCTTCGCCGAGTCAGAGTACCCCCGAGTTATCGCATATCGATCTTTGATACGCCTCAATACCATCAATGATATGCGTAACCTGACGATCTTCCTTTGCAACAAGTTCTGAGTCGTACGAATGGTGCTATCGTTCGACTGGATAATCTCCTCGACATTCAAATTCAAGTTCGATCATTATTCCTCAAACTATTCGCAACATCAATTTCCTCAATTCGCATCATTCCTTTATCAATCGATCGACATCTCTGAGGCTATCGCATACACCACTCAGGGATGAAGTCATTCAACAAATCCTCAAAACTATCCTTTGACTCAAAATTGACTTCTTCAAATTTTCCGTTCGAACCATTCCTCGAATTCCAAGCACGCTCATCTATATCGCATCGACGTTATCGCCGCTCGATAGTACCCCTATCGATAGTCGACTCATTTTACTCAATCGAGTTCAACTCATTCTTGCTCGACACTATTCAATTCCCGCACTCGACTTTTCTAAGGTCGACGTAACTTTGGTGTATATGCCCAGCCCGACTTAGCCAACCGTGCTTGCGCGAACCATCTTTTTATTTTGTTGTCAAAAACTGTTCTCCTACGTTTTGCAAAATAGATAGACTTATTGTATGGACATCCCGTGGGACAATTGAGAGAGAGCGCACCAACAATTTCAATATGCGGAAGCAACTTTCAGAGTTTTGCGGAAGCAACGAGTTAAAGAATTCAATCAATAGTCCAAGGACGTAAAGCCGTGCTCTGATACCATTATGTCACGCCCCGCTCCCGTAGGAGCGATCGTCCTCGCTAAGGCGTGATGCCGCACGAGCCTAGATTGTGCTCGTGCAAGGCGGGTTCCATAACGGCCGATTTCAGCGGCTGCGACGAGGTCGTCGCACAGAAGTCCCGTGCAGAGACATTGATTTATAGCAGCGGAATAAGAACCAAACACAAGTTATTCAAAAGAAACTCTTTATTGATATTGAAACAACGGTTACATTTGGGGCGCAAGGCCAAGATTACAATTCTCTCAAGCTCATTCAAGCTCACATTACAAGTCACTCAGCTCTCTCTCATCTCTCAATTACAAGTCTTGATCCGGCGGAAGCTTCGGAAGGCGATGTCCATGCATTATGTCCCGTATAAGTCTTCACTCCATGCGGCCGCACGCTTCGAATCGCCAAGGAACTCCGTGCCTCGACGCATCCAAGTGAACTCCGCGCCACGAGCTTCTACCTGTGGCTGCACATGAAACACTGTGTGGGTGTCAGTACCACTGTACTGGTGGAGTGAGCTTCTCGCCCACCCATACAAAACCTACACGTTCATTTACTTTGTGCAGCTTAAATCCCTTTTCGATTATCTTTCTACTCTTGCCTTAGGTTCAGTTTTAGGACCGGCGCCTTGGCGCAACTTGTGTGTCAAAACCATCCCGTGCTTGCAATGTCAACGTTACTTATACTTTGCCTCTAGACCACTTCTCGTGCCACAATGTTAACCTATCAGGTCGTGCTTGCCTTTCGGCCAGAATCAGAGACGCAACTACGCGGTAGTACCCAATTTCCTTACGACCGTGCTATAATTCCTTTGTGCCGTGACTCGCATTTTTGAGGCCGTGCCCAATAACTCACGTAACTTCAAGAAAACTGTCCTACGGCCCTTCTTGACTTAACTCGTAACAGTTCAAGTCTAACTCATACACTCTATCCAACGACTTATCACTCGACGCCACATCCCGTGCCGAAGCACGCCGCCTTCGCTGTTGCCAAATCTTAGGCCCAGACCTTGTGTCTTTCTTACTGCATCCTGCATACATATTCAACTCAACTCAATCCAAAGGCATACACGCGGTTAGCCGCTATCTGCCGACATCTATATGAACTTGGTCACTGGCTCCCAGAGCCATAGTGGACTACTCTTTCTTTTTATTAGACGGGCGTTCCTTTCAGCGCAAGGTAGCTAGCCCCGCTGCAAGTCCCCGCCTAACCCGTGCAAAGCACAGTAATATTTCGTTTCCAATATACCCGCAACGGTCCCGTGGCCTCGGGTTGTCGTGCGGAGAAAACTCTCACCTTGTCGACAAATTGTTTGTTCCATATGCCCGCAGCGGTCCCGAGGCCTCGGGTTGCCGTGCGGAGAAACTCCCGCTTTGTGGACAAGTTATCCAATGACCATGCAAGACTCGACACAAACTGACGTCTCACACCATCATGCTACCTCTTGTGTTACCATTTCTTTCAGGGCCAAGTTCAATATTTCTTTCTTATGAGACCGCCTCGCCGACATGTAGCCGCGAGCATACTTCTTTCTTGCCCTACCATTTTACCCAACTCAAGAACAATTATTCACAACACTTTCCAAACTCAATGAATCAACCGTGGCCCGTGCCTTAAAAACTCTAGGACCGTGCCATCGTGTCTCAAACCGACTTCCAACATACGCGACGCTATCGCCCAAGTCATACTTCATATGATGGGCCTTGGGATCGTGGGACTATTTAACTTGACAACCGTAAAAAGAGCGGGACTGCACTAGAAATATCTTAGGTCGATCGGCGTAACATTACCTAACTTACTCAAGCCTACAACTTAACGAGCAAAGGCTATGCCAAGCCTTGCGTTATGGAAACGTGCATATTTTGTCGAACATTTACGCGGGCGACGCCTATGACTTAGGCTATTTCATAACTTTTGTGTCGAAGACCAACTTTCCTTCTTCCAAGCCACAGGACGAAGGACCGAGTGTCATTTCAAAGCACGTCGTGCACCAACTCTAAGCCTACCGTGGGACGTTTTCCATGTTCTAACTCGATTCAAACCGTCGGGATTATTCCCTTAGCTATGTGGATGCGTAGCTTTTATTATCCAGCCTAACTTGTGCAAGTTGAAAACACGATTTATTATGTGAAGGCAAAGATGAGGAGAGTTCACCGAAACTACCCCACCTGAGCGATGTCTTCGAGTCGCCATTGTAAGGCAAAGCCGAACGCCGTTGACGTTTCGATTCCTCCGATTGACTGAGCGGGACGGGGCACTACAACATCCTACCCACCTTATAAAAATTTCGTCCTCGAAATTTAAAATATCCCTACTCCCTCTAGGTCAAACCTCCATAATCAAAGTCCCAGATTAAAACAAATCATGTGATCAAAAGGACGACATACAGGGTCATGGCATACGGTGGTAGTGAAAGTCTCATCTAGGTATACTAGTCATGCTAACCGAATCGGTCATAGGGTATCAAACACACAAGCAAATCCAGGGTGCGAAACGAGAAAAGATGCAGAAACAACAACCATCAAAACTATAAGGTTGTCTACCACCCCGTATGAAAACTAGTACTCATAAAAAAAAATAAAAATAAAGGAAGGTAACTACCCATCATTTGAAAAAGTATTATCCCAAGAAAATCAAAATCACAAGTTAAAGAATTGAAAGTCACTTGCATTGAAATCCAATCACAATATATATACAGAGAGAGCGTTAGAGAGGGAAAACTAGCATCATGTAATATTATGTGGTTTGTGTGTGTATGGGTGTATGTGTGTGTCCTTGTACAGGGTTATAGCTTAGTAATGAAAGGTTAAACCCAGTTTTAGTTCAGCATTTATATGCAAAGTCTAAAAATAAGCTAACATTTAAAGCAGTGAAATATTAACATAATGCAGTCTCAGATTTGACAATTTCAACACAAAACTCAACCAAATTTTTTTGAATTGAAACCCTACGTATAGCATACATGTGCAGTGATGTAAACATAACTAATAACATGAAATCTGTATTTGAATTACGAATTTAAACTAGAAAAGCAGGAAACCAGAAATATTGGGGTTTTGAAAATTTAAACATTAACGACATATTAATATGTATCTAGATATGTGGAAAAATCAAGTGTAGCATGCATACGTGTTAGGCAAAGTGACTGTTATATAAATATACTCATATATTCTCATGTCCCAAGCAAAAATTAATTCTACGCTAAGACTAACATTTAGATCCCTACCAAGATTGCAAGCAGGTGATTGACGTAATCAAGACAGTTTTATTATTATCTAATACAGGAATAAAAGCAAGAAGGAAATAAACGATAAAATTTATTTGCTCATCTGTTTAAAGAAGAACCATTTTGAAACCCAGCGCCAAATTATCGAATCCAAGATAAAATCTAGCAAAGTCATCGATTCATTGTATTATGAAAACTCTTAGCAAGAAATTTCACAAGGTTTATAAAACCAACTAAACTTACTCCTGAGTTAAATAATAGGAAACTAGACAAAACAACAAATAATAATTTATTATTTTTTTTTTTGAATGACTGAGAAAAAGTAGAGAAAACATGTTCAAAAGTATTTAAGGTGCAATCCGATAATCATATGCGTCTATCCAAAATCATGGTACTCTAAATCCTCGTCATACTAGTAAGCAAGGCTACGATATTCACAGAGCCCTTGACTTATGCACATACCTCTAGGATCATGGTATTTAACATTTTCGCGGTGCCGCTAGCTTGGCTGCGAAAATCTTAAATTCCCACACCCGAGAAATACATCCAGAGTCAGACTATATGTCCTCACCATGCTGGCTAATGTGACTATAGAAGACTAGATTCCATAACATAGATGACCTAGCCCATATAATTTCATCTTGCCAAAAATTAAATTAAATCAATAATGAATACTCAAAAATCAAATCATATTTATTAACGAACATCAAATTCAAAAATGAACAAAATCCATCAAAATACGAACTCGAATGCAACAGCTACCATCAAAATTCAAAATTCGAAAATCTTCCATCAAAATTAATAAATACAACTCAAATTCAACAATAATCCATAAAAATCAAATTCGACAACAGAAAATAAAGATAAAACAAATCAAGGAAAAAAGAGTTTTCAAATCGAAGTTAAATAAGATTCTCCAGGGTCGTCCCGAAAATCTCTCACGGGTTCCTATCTGTGATTGAGTACCTTCAAAATATATCCTAATCCTACTGCAGGCTGTAGTGGTACTCTAGTTCGAATACCACTACATAAACTCGACCTGCATGGGCCACCACTACGAACGTGTCACGACCCGCACCCACTGTTTGGGTACGAGAACGTAACAACGCCCAGCCTACGCCGCAGTGTCGGCGGTAGAACGCTGTCCTAGGTCACATCATCTAACAATATAATGCTAAGCAGTATATACTCCCCGAATGGGGGTGACATAGCAGATACAGTCTCAATCACATCTAAGGTAGAGCATGATAAGGATAGGTAAAACATAAAATCCAAAAGAGATACAGGAGATAGAATTCTAAGTGTCTAAGATACATAACCCAGAAATACATCTCAAAACCCAATACAATAATCCACAAATCATATACAACTCCAGACAAATAAAATAGATATCTAACATCCTCTAATGTGTCTCCTCTAGGCTAGCAGGCACCTCCAGGCTATCTGTAAAATTTTTCAACAGGTCCAGTCAGGACAGGAGCGAGCACAATACATCTCATGCAGTTCATATCATGTCAGGAAATATAAAGCAGGCAATAGAATAAGATACATGAAACGCTGTAAGAAGATGTACATGAAAACAGGAGAGATATTTGATAACTGGAAATATGTATACATGATAAGTAAGAACTGTAAGTGACTAGTGATTTAGAGTACGAGATGGCATGTAATTGGCTTAGGTTGTACATGATGAACATGAAAAGTAACAGAGTGTACATGATGGGTAAATCACATGACCATTTATACTCACCCCTACCCACAATCAATACACAAGGATCTATTCAAGTTACGTTACGGACATGATGTTTTGGTTATACAAGAGACACATGGGCAAACATGAGCGTACATGAAAGAACATGAGAGTACATGAACGTACATGTAAGAACATGAGAGAACATGAGTGTACATGAATAACGCAGAAGCAAGGAATACATGATGTACATGAAACACATGTCATAAAGTATCCGATGCGCCCGCTAAGGGGGATAACATCCCAAGAAGAGATCCATATAGTACCAATCCGTGATGATAACGTGACAGCATCAAGTAAAAGTAATCTAAAGCGAGAATATAATTCGTGACAAGTATGAAACGATCAGAGAATGTACTCGCCTGATAACCTGAACAGCTGATAAGTATAGGGGGTCCCACTGAAGCCACAGAGTCCTATTTAAAGCAACACAGGTTACAAGGTGTTCACATTAAAATAAATAAAACCCTACAGGCAATCTATATATTCTAGGTTCTTCTAAGTCAAAACAACTCTAGGTCGACTCCGGTCAATAATCTAGTCAACCTAGGTCAAGTGTTGACTTACAGTTGACGTTGGGTCAACTGGTCAACTCTGGTCAAACTGGGTCAATTCTAGTATAATATAAAGTGTACTTCGTTATTTGTACGTCGAAACTTACGACACGCAAATCGAGATAAAATGATTATCGGCAAGGTTGATAATCTTATTATAGTGATCCACGTGTCCAACTTGTCAATTCTAGCGATGTGAGATCACTGGAATTGGCTGATCTCAGTTTCGTTGTACTAATCCCGAAATACGAACATTATATGAATTAATTATTAATTAATTATAAAAAGGTTAAACTCAGAGAAACTATCAACAAACATTGTCGGACGATGAAATGAACATCGCCAACGTGTCCAGAAAGGTCAAATTAGCTAGGATAGCCTACCCAACGGTCCAATTTGGACACAAGGGCAAAAAGGTAATTTCGGGTCAAAACGGTGTCCGTGTCGGAGCCGTTTTGCACCGAAAAACGTGCAAAAAAATAAGTCTATAAAATATAACAAATTATATGTCCACGAAACCAGAATGTCGATACGAACCCAACGGTATCTCCAGAATTGGATTCCGTTGATCCGATCTCAATTTGGCCCGTTGACCAGAACTTGGAATTCCGGTTTGCACAGAAATACGTGCCGGAGTCAAAGTCCTCAAAACTCAGCAAACTACCTGTCAACGAGTCCAGAATGATGATACGATCTCAACGGTATATCCGGAATTGGATTCCGATGAGCCGATCTCAAAATGACCCGTTGACCCGGATATTGGTATCCGACTTGCACCGAAATGCGTGCCAGACCCAATGTCCACCAAAACCTAGCAAATTATATGTCAACGAGTCCAAAATGACGATATGAACTCAACGGTATATCCGGAATTGGATTCCGATGAGCCGGCGTCAAAAAGTCCCGTTGACCCAGAAAGTGGGACCCGTTTTGCACCGAAATGCGTGCCCGGGCCCACGTTCTCCAAATCTAACAAATTTTATATGAAAACATGCCAGAACGACGCCACAAGTCTAATGGTGGTGTCAGAAATGAAATATGGAGTCCCGTGTTCAAAAATGGAATTTTACAAGTTGGAAATTACGAATTCGGACGGCCAACTTTGGCGTCGAATTCAACCAATCAAACAAGCTCACAATGAAACGAAACTGAAGGGATAGTAAGAGGGTTATACCAGCTTCGTACCGGAACTGGTAGCACGCCAAACGGAGCTACGGTGGAGGAGATACAAGCTGACGAAGTTGGCCCCGCGAAACTGTCCAAATTTAATACAATTTAAACGGTCAACTTGGTGGCCGGTTTTCATGTATCAAACGATAAAATTAACGGACGAAAATTGACAGGGGTGAAGGTGGATATACCGAGATTGCGACGGAGCGAAGAAATCGCCGATCCAACGGTCGGATCTCCGGGAAAACGCGCACGAAGTTGTTGCGACGGAGCGCAATTTCTGAGTTCCAAACTCGCGCGCGCCGACGGGATCTCGTTCAAAACGCACGAATCGCCTCGACGGCGCGTCCCGGAGGACGTTGGCCGCCATGGGAAGGCGGCGTAGGGTGCGCCCGGCATGGGGGGGGTCGTCCCCGCCGGCCACGGCGGCGGTGGCGCCGGCGGTGGCGCCTGAACGCGCGCGCGGCCGACTGGCTGCTGCTGCGCTGTGCACTCAGTTGCGCGCGCGGCGGCGCGTAGGGCGGCGCGACGACGCGCGGGGCGGCGCGCAGGGCTTCCACGGGAGAAAGGTGGTGGTCGTGGGCTCCAGTGGTGGCGGCGGCGGTGGATTTGAATGGTGGTCGGCCGGAAGTTGATGGTGGTGGTGGTGTTCGCATGGAGGAGGAGGAGATTGGAGGGAGGATGGAATGGAGGAGTGGTGGCCGTCGGCCAGGCCACGGCGGGGCTGGGCCGACCACGACGGAGGGGCGGTCGGGTTGGCCATGAGGGTGGTCGTGTGCATGGGAGAGGTGGAGGAGCTACTGTGGGTTGTAGTTGTGAGTAGAAGTTGTGGGGAAAAAAAAATGAATAATTGAGAGAGAGAAAGAGATGCATTGTAATAAAGAGAGGGGAAGAGAGAGAAAGATTCTCTCCACAAATTTCTAGGGCCGGCCAAGTGGCTGAGAGTGGATTGGGGTGTTGGGATTGAATGGTGATGATTAACTTAAGGAAAAATCAATGGCTACGATGGAAAATAGAAAAAATAGGTAATTTCTATAGGATTTAATTCCAGAAAAATTCTGATAAATAGAGAAAAATATGTAGGAGAACATTTAATATTTTTGGACAAGAAAAATATGAGGGTGTCATGATGGAGAATAACATGGAGCTGGACTAGACTCGGTGGAGCCGGATTGGGTCAAAACTGGACATCGTGCAAAAATAGAATTATAATTAGACGTTGATGATCATGTGTAAATAAGTAGCACATGGGGATTCCAAATAATGGGACACAAGTGACGGACGGATAGTAGGCTCAAAGTGGGCCATGTCCATAGTTGGGACGGACATATTTTGGTCGACAGGGGACCCACAAATCAAGTTGGAAAATGAATGTGACGCCGTGGCACGAAATAAAATCGGGTCACGTGTCGGGAAAGTTGTGCGAATCAAATGGAGCCCGAAATGACATGAATGAGTGGGAAACGAAGGTCATGGGTGACGAGCGTCTCGAGTAGATCATCAATGAGGAGTTGGTTTCAAGGAAATGACTGGTCTGGCGCTCCCAATTTAAATGTCATGGTAACGCGCTAAAAATGATCAAGGAAAAAAGTGGGAAAAATAAATATCAATCAAATGGTCTAAACCGACCCGAAGTTCAGCGAAGCAGAAAGAGCACAAGAGAACAAGTTTGGATGGGACACTATATACCGTCATGAAGGTAATCGTGTCCACTCCAAAACTCGTGAAGAAGATTTCCAGAGTTGAACATCCCTGATACTCCAAATATCAATGGCATGAAAAAGTACACTAACAGATAAATAAATAGAATGAAATATTTAATGAAACCAAACAATCAGAAAATAAATAAAATGAAAAAAAATCAACCCGAATTTCAGGGTGCTAACAAATAGTTTCAGCTTGTGATCGGCTTGGGAACCTGTCGAGAATCGGCCTGACAAGTCATAAGTGCGGTATATGAATACAAGGGGATATGATCACAGGCCTACGCTACTACTCCCCCTACCCCAACTGGTAGAATGGATCCAAACAGGACACGTCACTGCACGGGATTCTAATGAGAAGGTAGCTAGCCTTCTCTAGAATTAGTGACCATATATCGAGCAAGAGCTACAAGGGTGCTTGCACAATATATCCCAACCTAAGAAGGAGAAAACATCTCTCGTCGGGATCCAAGAATACCAATCCGTGAGAACCATGTGTCGGGAATAAGCATATCAACACTAAGTACATGAATCATAGCAGTTATCATAAATTGGGAATAAGTATCAGAGAATGTACTCGCCTGTAAGATGATAAAATACGTCGACTGGAGCAACTGCAGTGTCTCGAGGACCTATAGAGAACAAGACGTATCAATACTAAGTTTAGGAAGTAAAGTTAAATCAAAATAAACCCTATTTAATCATTCTAGGTCAAGACATGTCTAGTCGGGTCAATCTTGGTCATGGGAGAACATTAGAAGTTAAACCGGATCAATCTAGGTTGAAAACTGGCCTACCGTTGACTTTTGGTCAACGGGTCAATTCTGGTCAACACTAGGTCAACCCTAGGTCACTGGTGACTAATAGTTGACTTTTGGTCAACTGTCCAAGTTAGATGGAATTTGGGACCAAATTGGGTAAAGTGTTGACCCATAGTTGACTTTTAGTCCAAAAAGTCAACCGTGGTCAACCGGGTCCAAGACTAGGTTTAGACAGCTAATCCTACTCATTACCAACCTATACAACCCATATCCAAATCCATCTCGGACTTGGAAACTCAAATCTTGGCCGTGGGCCAAATCTCTATTTTACCCTTTTTAAGGGTAAAATTCTACCCTCGGCGATAATCTAGATAGCCTACCTACGCTAGTTATTTTGACCCGATCTCCCTAGGGTAGTAGGGTACTATCCTATAGGTTCGTTATCTACCAAAATACCTAAATAAAGTGGACGTTTAGTCCACCTTACGGCCCGTTGCAGAAATCTCGAATATTTCGAGATACGCACTGACACGGCGCGATACCGGCGCCCTACGACCCCGATTTCCATCCGGGAGCTTATCCGCAAAATCTAAATCACGTATTCTAGGCCCATGTCAAGTTTCATCGCGATCCGATGCTCCGGGCTCAATTTCGCCCTCTAACTCGATTTCTACCAAAATCCCCTCTTTTAGTCTCATTCTAATTCTCCTCTTAACTTCTCTAATTCTACTTCTTCTTCTCTCAACTTCTCTAATCTTCTTCTTCTCTAATTCTCCTTCTTACTCCTCCTTCCTACTCTTCTTAAATTTCCTAACTTCTCTAGTTCCCCTCTTCTCTATTTCTTCTCTACTTCCTATTCTAACTTTTCTAAACTTCTCCTATCTAACTATCCATTTATCTATCTATACATACATATATATACATATATATCTACCTACATATATACCTATATATACCTGGGTACTAGGGGGGGTTTATGGGTGAAAGGGGGGTGAAATGGGGGAGGGGGGGAGGAGCTGCTGTGAGCAGCTCCTGCTGCTGCTACTGTTACTGCTTGCTGCTGCTGCAGCTGGTGCAGCTGCTGGTGCAGCTGCTGCTGCTGCCTATGCTGCTTGCTGCTGCTGCCTATGCTGCTGGCTGCTGCTGCCACTTCTCTCCCTCCTTCTACTCCTACTTCACTCCCTCATCTCCTCTCTTTATATATATATATACCTATATATATATATCTCTATCTTTATATCTATCTATCTATCTATATATATATATATCCATATATCATATCCTCTCCTCCCCTCTCTATACACATATACACCCACACACATATACATATATATACACACACACATATACACATATATACACACACCTATACATATATATACACACACATATACACATATATACACACACCCACACACCACCACACACACAACCACACCACCACTCACAACCACACCACCACTCTCTACACACACACACACAAATACATACATACATATATATATTCCTATATATATATCTATACATACACATATATATACATATATATATATATATACATATATATATATATCATTACCATATAAAAATCCTAAATTAACACTAACTAAGCACTAGAGAGAAACCTACAAATAGTGGGGGCAAAGTGTGGAGAATTCAATTCTCTACACTTAATGTAAATGACAAAAATGGAAAGGAGAATTAATGAGGGGTGTTAATGGCATACCTAATTGGAGTTTGGAGAGAGAGAGCTTGGAGAGAGAATTTGAGAAAGAGAGAGAGAGATGACTTTGTGAAGAAGAAAGAAAAAAGGAGGGGGGGGGGGGGGGGGGTTATGTGTGGCCGGCCACTTGGGGGGGGGGGGGGGGGGGGGGGGGGGGGGGTTATTGGGTTGGGATCCAATAGCCCCCAACCCACTAACTCTAGTTTGGGTTCAATTTAAGTTTGGGTTGGTTCGGTTCAATTCGGTTTGATTCTAACGACTAATTAAGTCTCTAAATTGACTAATTAAGCCATGGAAGTTAGGTTAATAATTTCTAGCCTATTTATGATGGTACATGGGCTAAGCCCAGCTAGTATGGGGGTCCCACTAGGGTCCAGGCTACCCGGATCTCCAAATTGGGTCCGAATTGGATAAAATTCAAACCGACTCAAATAAATTCCTAAAATCATATAAAATCAAATAAAATTTCTAAAATACTATTAAACTTGAAAAAGACAAAAATACCCCTAATTTGAAAAACTGGGGGTGACAGTGACAGTATTTGTTTTGAGTGTACCATTGTGTGCCAATATCAATGAGACACTCCAAAAATAATAATTTACACAATTTCTAATAATTTGGAGTAGGTGTTTGGAGTGTCTCCATTGTGGATGCTCTAAAGCTATAATTTATCTTGCATCTTTCATGTTTTGACTTAGGGTCTGTTTGGTAATTGTGTTTTCACATGTTTTGGGATATTTTAATCGACCGTTTATGAAAATCTCTGTTTGTTAATTTTTTTGAGGTACCGATTTTAGTCGGCTCAAAATTTTTCCAAAATAAGTGTAATGTAATTTGGGTGGCTTTATAAACACCCTAAATCGATAGATTTTGAATGATTTTATTATTTTATTTCATTTATATCATCACCAAAAATATATAATTACAATTCCTAATATCCTTCCATATTTAATTTTATTCGTATAAAAAATTTCAGAACCGGTCATTAGTGAATTATCAAGTATGGATTGGACCGGTTTAAAAGTTGCTACTTAAAAATCATCTAAAACCGGACCTCTTGTAACTGCTTGTAGCCGGTACTCTAAAAACACATCATAACCGCTATTCCTACAATTGTCAAGCAGGTCTTTATAGAGTTAGGGTTAGGGTTAGGGTTAGGGATAGGGTTGGATTTTGGGACTAAGTTTGGGATTTGCATCCGGTCGATGTCCTGTAACAGATTTAGTAGCATTGATCAAATGGACGATTGGAAATTTAGATTGCATCACATCACATCATTGGATAATTTCAAACAATTCGGATGGAGTTGAGCAGTCGAAAGCAGTTGCGATTTTCTAGCTTTGGAATCGATTTTCAGTGAAAGGTGTCTGGTGCCAGTCATGTCATTTGTCATCCATGACATAGCAAGGGGAATGGAATGGAACCACGTTGTTTCTTTTCCTTTTCTTAACATCCGGAGTCATTTTCTATTAGAAGTATTCCATCGCATCGCCATCGTCCCGTCCACGCCGCCTACTGCCGGAATTTATTCGGTTGACTGGAGCTAGCATAAGAAAAGTAAGCCCTCATTTTAAAGAATAAAATAAACGAATTAACATCCGACATCAAGGGGCTTGTTTGGTTAGATTAGAAGTATGTTTTTTCAAAAATTCAATTTTTTTTATTTTTCATAGTTTTGTTTTTTGTTTGTTTGTTTGTTTTTTTTTTTTTTTAAATTTTTTGTGTCCACTGCTTAATGGAGCATGGAGGCTCGAACCCGAGCCACTGTGCCGGAATGCCTCGTCGTTCCCAACGGGCTACGGCCTCGGGACCATTTTTCATAGTTGGTTCATACATGTATATGAATCTTGATTTGTTTAAATTTTTATACAACCCTTTCATTAATTTCATGATGCTACTATTATCATTCACCTGTTTGGGATCGAAGTTTTAGTTTTGAAAGTAAATGTAGAATATTAGGGTCTAAATAAAATACCTAAACAATATTTCTAGTAATGCAAAACTATCCCAATGGGGACTTGGGAACAGCTTTCCTACATCAATGAGAATATGAAGTCTCTCGTATTTTTTCATAGTTTTCAATTCTAAACATACTAAATATGGGTAAGGAATTCAAACCCATTCCCAAACCTCCAAAACTTGAACGAAACGCACCCTAGGGTTCCAAATTCTTAGACACGATAGCTAAATATACTTACTTATCTTCACCTGTGATGTGCGTACCATAAAAAATTCTACATTATTAAAAAATTAGATATAAATTTAAATTATATTAAAATAATTTAAACATAATTTTAATTAAATTTTGTTAAAGATATACCTTTAGAATTTTAATATATATCTAAATAATATCATGTAGTTAGTTTAAATTTATTTGAATACCAATGACCCTCTAGCCTAGTGATAGTGGTGAGACATGCGGCCCGAGTGGTCAGGAAATCGATTTCCGGTGGGAGCGTTCGCCACAATTACCTTCTTTCAATATATATATATATATATATTAAGAAGAATATTATAATGTTTTTACGTGAAGGATATGCATACAACTTAAATGGCTCATTTTGAACCGTTTTCAAGTACAGTTGTAATTACTAATCAGTTGCACGTGCGTTGCACGTATTTTTTTATGCACATATTGTTCGCCAAAATTATTTATATCGGACTTGTTCATTTTGTATTATTAATTTTTTGGCTCTACTATGTGTTGAGTATTTTTATAATTTGCTAACCAAAATATATGTTTTTTTTTTCAATTACAAAAAACATATATTGGTTATAATTTCAAATACAAAAAGAAGACTGTGGTCTAAACTCTAAAGTAACACATTATAGAGTTCAACTTTTGCTACCTCAAAGTCTACCAAAAAAAAACGTCAACTTGACGTTTGATCCTATGTATCCAGAGAAAGAAGGCAATGCTTGTGATATTCAATTACAAAAAGGAAGCCTGCTGCATATATCCATTTTGAAGATTGCTTCAAGCCTTGGGCTTCATACCTCAATCTGGAGATTAGGGATGATGCAGTAGAAGACTATAAATAAGATTGGCTTGCTTTGCTTGTCATGAATCCTCAAAAAAAAAAAAAAAATTGGGCTTATATTAGTTTTCCATATATATATATATATATATATATATATATATATATATATATATATATATATATACTTTTTTTTTGAAACAATGAGTAATTATGGTGAACTCGTTTCCACTGTGACTCGAACTCCGACCACTTGGACCGCATGCATCTCTCTTAACCACTAGACTAGAGGTCATTTGCGTAAAATATGTAAACTATACAAATCTCGACTAACATAATTATAAATCACTAATAATTATACACTTTCAAGTTCCAACTACAATAAATATACACAATCTTAAAATAAATTTCTTCGAAATATTTATATTATTTTAAAACAAATTGTTAGCGGGTATACGAGACTTGTGAAACTCAGCACTTCTTCTAGTTTTGTTTAGAATGAAACGTTGGGCTGACTGCTACTCAAAAGTGTGAACTATTAACATCAAAAACTTTTAGGGACTGTTTGGTAAACATGAATTGAATTTGGAATTGGATTTGGACTTTCAATGAAAAAAGAAGGGTAGGAATCCATGCTCTTCCTTGTCTCTTGATAGGGGACAAATGTGTTTGGTTGAGATAGGAAAGTGGAAAGTGAAAAATTAGATAAATTTTTTTGGTTGAGATAGGAAAGTAAAAAAGTGAAAGAGTGTATTATAATTGAAGTAAATTATAACTAAATCACATAATAATTTAATATATTAAATAATTAGTTTGATAAATTAAAATAATCAATTTCTAATTAATTAAAAACTAAAATATGACCATCTCAAAATTAATTACTAACTAATTATGAATCAAAATTAATTACTAACTAATAATTTAATACAAGTAATTAGTATTAACAAATATTAATGAGTATTTGTAATTAACATTTTATAATAAATTTTAATTATTAGGAGAGGGATTAGGTGGGTGAAGATCACTCCTCTCAAAAAACCAACTACTCATGTCTCTCTCTCAAAAACCACACTACTCACAAAACCACTCAAAAATCACTCTTTCAAAACCACTCCTCTCACTCTCTCAAACCGCAGCAACCCACCGCCACCTCCTCCGTTCTCTTCTACGTCTCCGCCGCCGCCGCCACCCACCTTCTCCTTCATGCCTCAGCTGCCTTCGCCGGACCGTCCTCCTCCTCCACTCCTCTCCATCTCCATCGAGACCATCCTCCTCCACGCCTCACTCGCCTCCGGCGAGACCGTCCTCCTCCTCCACGCCTCAGCCGCCTCCGTGTAGAGCTTGGCCGCAGTCGAGCCAGTACTCGCAGGATCGGATGTCTTCTTCATAATTATGTTAATTTTTTTTTGTTCTTACTTAGGAATGGTAACTATTCGATGAACTATAATTTAAATGTTCTTCTTCCAAGTTTTTTTTATATATTATTTACCAATTCAAGTTTTCAGCCCACATCCTAACAATTTGGGAGGGAGTTGATATTTGGATTTGGGAGGAGACAAGGGGGGTACAGGAACTACAAATTCCATTTTGCTTCTGCTTTCCAAATCTATGTTTCATGAACCAAACAATGGAAGTCATGGATTTAGCTTCACTTCCTGGTGAAACTCCAAATCCAGCTCCAATTCCCATTTACCAAACAGGCCCTTAAGTTCATAAGAGCAGTAGATGGAGCTGAAAAACATATTTTAAAGTTCAAATTTATAATAAAAAAATAAATTTAGAATGAGTTGAGCTTGTACGAGAATAGTAAAAAAATAATAAACTAATCTTTAGTGACAAAGGTTGTGTGGTCAAAAAATAATATAATAAAAATATATAAAATCTAGAAATTTGGGCTCCAAATTAAACCTTACTATTATACAAAATGAGTTACTACATTCTGAATGTATAAATTCTCAGGTCCAAGTTATAGCTCATGTGGACGAGACGAGACTATCATGGAATTCCAGTTGAACTTTATTATTCTATGAAATGGACTCCTATATTCTGAATTAGAATTTAGAAAGACACTCCAAACATATACTCCAAATTATTAAAAATTGTATAAACTATTACTTTTGGAGTGTCTCCTTAATATTGGCACACAATTGTACACTCCAAAAATATACTCCAAATTAATCTAATCTTTTTCCTCTTTTTTTTAATTTTATTTTTCTGTTTGGGAAAAAAATTCCTTCCTCTTACCTCTCTTTATTTTTCTACCATGTTTGGTAGGAACGCTTAATTTTGTAGGTTCAAGAATTAATATATAGGAGCTAGGGCACGCTTAAAATATGAAATTTCTTACTTTTCTAGCAATTTTTAAGTACGGACAAATGTCTACTATATCTTTTAAGTACTATAAAATTTAACTAAAGTCAAAATGTAATACTTGAAAGCTCTTCAATTGTGGATGCTCTAAAGAGAGGTATGACCTATTGATCTATGAATGAAAGTGGGCCCAAGTACAAGGGAAACGGGTCGAACCCGTTAGTCCCCTTCGATTCCCGTTAATGTTTGCAATAGCCTAAATCCCCAAAATCAAACCCCTTCTCCTTCAGCATCCGGCGGCGGTGAGCTCCAGTATTGGTTCCTGAGAAGATTAGGGTTAGTGTTTCGCGTTCTGACTCCTTCAATTTTGGTGCTTTTTGATTAACTAAAAAATCCACTATTTTGATGTTAAATTCTTTGGTTTTCTCATTATTTTAGGTTAATTCCAGTAGCCCATGATCGTGAATTCTGTGAAAGCTAAGAAATTTGGTTTCAGTAGTACCAAAATGTCAACTTTGGAGTCCCTCAATGTCAAACTAGGGCTTCATTCGATGTCCGAGAGCGATCCGTGCTCTTCGAGCATTCGGGCTACTCCGGACATCGAAAAGCGGTACGTCCACCGCGTGTACGACGCCATTGCTCCCCATTTTAGCTCGACGCGGTTCGCAAAATGGCCGAAAGTCGCCAACTTTCTGAACACCCTGCCCTCTGGCTCCGTCGTCCTTGACGCCGGCTGCGGGAACGGAAAGTACTTGGGATTCAATGTTGATTGCTTCTACGTGGGGTGCGACGTAAGTCCGCCTCTCGTCGATATTTGCGCTGGAAGAGGACACGAGGTTATGGTTGCGGACGCTGTTAACCTTCCTTATAGGAGTAACTTTGGCGATTCGGCAATCTCCATTGCCGTTTTGCATCATCTCAGCACGGGGAGGCGGAGGAGGAAAGCGATAGAAGAGTTGGTCCGGGTTGTTCGGAAGGGGGGACTGGTTTTGATCACAGTGTGGGCTGTTGAACAGGAAGACCGGTCGTTGCTGACGAAATGGACCCCTCTTTCCCCCAAGTATGACGAGGGCTGGGTAAGTCCTAGCAGCCCTCGGGTGCGTAATTCTTCAAAGATATCATTAGATAGTATCTCGGAGACAGATAATGGTGCCCATCAATTTTCTAACCTAGCAAAAGAAGGACGCAGCCACTTGGAAGTTGATCAAGAAGAAACAACAGAGAGCCGAAGCATAATGGATTCTTCTGTTAGTTTTGGAACGAGAGAAGGGATTGTGTCTTCTGATGACGAAAAGGTTGAAACCAATCAAGAATATTTTGTCCCTTGGCATTTACCGTATCATCGTGCAGAAATTAATGGTGCATCAGCTTCGGCTCTTGAAAATGGTCTGGCAAAGAAAGATGATAAGAAGGGTGCTATGGTTTACAATCGTTATTACCATGTGTTTGTTGAAGGCGAGCTTGAAAGGTATGATTTCAGCTTTAAAGTTTATGCAAACCTGTCATGTAGATATAGCGTTTCCTCAATAGTCATATGACCTATTGTATGTGCATTGGGTTGCATGTACGCTTTTTGTGAGCGTGCACGTGCATTGTGTATATCTATGCTTGTGCGTGAATGCATACAGATGTCCTAAAGTGTGCGCGTGCCTGAGTACATTCACATGCTTGTTCATACACAAGTGTGTGTGAGAGAGCATGCGTACATAGTACACACACATTATGTATGTGCTTTAAGGTTCCTGATACTAGATATCGGTCCATAAAGGCTGGAGGTTTGTCATACCGGAAACCGTGCGATATATCGGACATATCAGGCAATAGGGACCCATAGTGTATAAAACAATAATTCACTTCATATATGATATGCATAACAGAATCGAAGCACTAATATAAATCTAACAAGTATCCTTTAATAATTTCAATAATGAACAACTCAAAAATTTCCTTCAAACTAACAATTAAGCAAAAAAATTCTCTACAAAATTCACCAAACATAATATTTAGAAGTATATCCAAAAGAAAATCACAGAACATAAGCTAGTAAGCTAATAACGATATCAGTTGTCATCTGTTTTTTCCGTAGTTTGCAGTATCAGTCGATACCGATACGATACGGTTTATAACGATACTTTTTGGCATGTACCGATTCGATAAAGACCGCTATAGATCGATACCGACATTGGGGATCTCTTTTATAGTCAATTCGGCAGAAAAAATTAAACAAAAAGCCAATCATCAAGGGTGTAAAGGCATTTAAATGAGAAAAACTTATTTAACATAGGTAAACCAATCAGCAAGGGACTATTATTGCACTCAATTTCAAAACTACTAAAAAAATAACACAAAATACTTAAAATTATGCCTAAATGTACAAAATATTTTTTTTCTAAATTTTTAATAATTTTTTTTTGATACAAAAGACTCTCTTACTTCGATCCAAAATAGCCAATACTGCCAATACTGTCGATTTCGATACTTCGATCCCAATACTCATATGAAGGGTCCCATTACAAAATTGATAGTGCAGCCTTTGCTTTATTCTCTAAAGCTAAGTTTATTCCTTTTCATTCCAAGAGTCAATTCTCCTACCTCCTCCAACTCTTTTTCTTCATCTCCTCTTCTTCTGTTATTATCTATTTTTCTAAATCAGGTTAGAGAGAGACGATCTGTTTGAAAAGAAAATTTTATCGGGTTTTAAAATTTAAAGTTTTAAAACCCTAAATAAGGAAAAAAAATGATAATTTTCTATTGAGTTTAAACCCACAAACTTAAACCCGCAAATTTAATATTTATACCCGTCAAACCAGCTCTACTATACCGGTTTAATATATATATTTTTATACGAAAGACTCTGATACTTCGATCCAAAATCGCCAATACTGTCAATACTGTCGATTTCGATACTTCGATCCCAATACTCATATGAAGGGTCCGATTACAATATTGATAGTGCAGCCTTTGCTTTATTCTCTAAAGCTAAGTTTATTCCTTTTCATTCCAAGAGTCAATTCTCCTTCCTCCTCCAACTCTTTTTCTTCATCTCCTCTTATTCTGTTATTCTCTATTTTTCTAAATCGGGTTAGAGAGAGATGATTTGTTTGAAAAGAAAAATTTATCGGGTTTTAAAATTTAAAGTTTTAAAACCCTAAATAAGGAAAAAAATGATAATTTTCTATTGAGTTTAAACCCACAAACTTAAACCCGCAAATTTAATATTTACCCGTCAAACCAGCTCTACTATACCGGTCAAATATTGGCCAGTATACCGTTCAAACCGGCCGATATATTTCTAGACTTGTTTTTTGGGTCTCGGATATCAAAACAACTGGATCCGTTTAACTGATGAGATGTTGGACTTTTTTCTTTTGTTTTCAACCTCTTTTTGGCATACATAATCCGTTTTTACTAATCCAAACTATCTTTGGTCTAAGTATACGTATACCATGAGTTTTAATCGAAGTCTTCACAGAAGTCTTCACACTTTAAGGGATAGTGTACTTAGAATATGTTTTTGAAATATTACAAATAACTGGATGAGTTTGTTTTGTGGCTTTTGCAACCAGACATCATTTCAGAAGCTTACTATGCTCTCTAAGAAGGCATCATTTTGATGAGCATGACTAGGCATTGATTATTTGAATATCCTGAGAAATCATTGGATTTCTCCTATTTCTTGGTCATCAGGCTGTGTGAATTTTTGTATTGTACAAATCTTTCTTTACCTATATACTCTGTTAAGTATGCTTTTCCATTTTAATTCATAAGGGGACAAATAACCAATTTGTTTCTTGACCCATGTTGTACCTGTAGCAATCTGAAATATACAGAAGCGGTTTTATAGAATTGTGAGTTAAGCTATCTTTGTTGGTTGCGGTAATGCAAAAATGAGAAAAACATTTTAGAGTGTACATTATAGTTAGGGTGGATAAAATATCTTGAAAGACTTTGCATCACAATTCTCAATTATGATGCAATATGTAGATGTATACTTGAGAAAGTCACTTGAGTGATGGATTGATTTAGTTCTAGTTTATATTTTATATTTGAGTGAATGTTGTTCTCATTTTTTTGCTAAGTACAATATTGAGCTAGATCTTCATCTGTAAGTATCGATTGAGAAGCCTGTATTAATTGAGATTGAATGGATTTGATTCTTGCTTCAACACAGAGTTTGAGCAACATATTTAGATACTACTGAAATTGATTAAATCTTAATAGTAGTTTATTGCTCAGATAGACATGTACAAACAGGCTAGGTGAAGCACATACCATCTGGGATTCCAGAAAGCTACTTTAGAGGTGAACAAGCCTTATACCCTGTTTCACGCAATCCTAATATTTTTCCATCTATAACCTGGAGATGTGCATGTGCCCAACCTAATCCTCTCTCAAATCTTACTCTAGCCACCACAAAACCCTTTTCTAAATGAACATCTTTTTGGGCGCTACAATATTTTAATTGATTCAGACTAATCGTTCTCTTGTTTTTTTTGTCTGCCATGGTCCAGGGCTTTGAGGAATTTATTTATAGTTCCTATGTATTAATCAATTTATAATCACATTCAGTGTTCTAAATTTCGGCCTAGGCGTCCGCCGAGGTCGCACCGAAAATCCCCTAGGCGGCGGTCCTAGGCGGGTTTCGGCCCTAGGCGCCCCTAGGCGGCCTATGTGGCCATTTTTTTTTGAAAATTAAAAAAAAAATCACAGAAAAAATTCATTTTGACAAAAAAAATAAAATACTTACCTGTCGCCGCCGCAGTCGCTGCTGCCGACTGCTGGTGGTGGTGGATGCTGCTGGCCTGATGCTGCTGTTGGCTGAGGGGAGGAGGAGGGGAGGGGAGCGGAGGAGGGGAGGGGGGGGGGGGGGGGGGGAGCAGAGGAGGGGGGGGGGGGGGGAAGTCTGCTGCTGTAGACTCTCTCTCCTCTCCTCCCCCTTATATTTTTTTTTCCCAAGTTAAAAAAAACTGAAGAAAAAAAAACAAGGGATTCGAACCCTTAGTCACTGAAATGAAGACCTAAGCATAGCTACGCTAGCCATAAGAGCTCAGAAGTTTATGTGTTTAAAAGTTACATATATGTTATTTATATATATACACATGGGCAAAAAAAAAAAAAAAAGGGCGCCTAGGCGGGTCCTCGACGCACTGATTCCGCCTAGCGAAATCTATAACATTGATCACATTATATGTAATATAAATGGCCTTCTGTTTCCCTGTTATTCACATGATAAAAATAAACTATTTGTGACTGCTTGTTATTAATAGCAAAGGAGAACTTTGAGATTAACTCGTAATACTACTTTATTTCAAGTAGATTGAAGTCTTAAAGAGGAACTAGAATTTGGAAGGAAAATAAAAGGTGGAAGGAGATTAATCAATAATCAACATAAATTAGAGCCTACAAGTTATTTTAATTAATAACAAAGGAGAAGTGGAGTGAAGTCTTGAAGAGAACTAGAAGTTTGAAGGGAAAAAAAAGAGTGATGAATCATAGTCAAAATCAATTAGACCCTACAAGTTCATTCTTTTTCTTTTCTTTTCTTTTGCTATTTTGGTAATGTATTTCATAATCTGTTTAATCTTCTTGCATAACTTGCTTCCTATTCAACTATTGTTATTTTGTCTAATCCTTGTGTTAATTTTGTTGGGTTGGGATAGAATAGAAGGTAATGTTTCTTTGTGGAAATTTATTGAATTAAAGTTTTGCATATTGGACTTATTTTTGTGAAAATGTCATCACTCCCATAATCATGTACAGTTTCCTTGTAACAATTGATGTTATACATGAATACATGGATCAGAGTAAGGGTCAGTTTGCTTCCCATTTGAAACGGCAAAAGGTCCACTTCAAACGGCGAACGCCAAATTGTGCCTCCTTGAGTGTTTGTGATTTGTCATGTTTTATGGCAATAATGGTAAAGATTGAGAACCAAACATGTTCTGTTTTCCGTTATGGCAGAAATGAAAGAAGTTCCATTTTAAATGAGAACCAAACTAGCCCTTATAGAGAAAAATGAATCTCTATGAAACTGAGATGTCGCTAAAGACATCTCTCTATGAAAGTTAGATGAGATAAAGAAATACACATCTTCCAAGTGTTAGTAGTCTATACTTTTTTATAATACTTTCTAAACTTGATAGTCAAATCCTCTGGCCCATTGCATCATATTTTCTCCTAGACTTGGAATATATCTTGTGATTCCAAATTTCTGTCATCTATTATACCAATTTGATCATCTATTTATGAAATATAACTGAAAGGAATTTATCAGAAGTCATTCCTTCTCTCTGTCTCTCTGTGCCATTACCTTAGAAATGAATGCATCCCTATAGCAAATTGTATCTTATGATCTTATCTACCTGCCAAATCGGCTTCTAGGTTTCTTTGTAAGTCCCTCTCGCTTGTTTGTAGATGCCTCCCTCCGCTAGGAATTTCGCTAGAGCGAAGAGGGTTGGTGTCAGTCTGACAGGTCATAAAAACTTCATCAGTTTTTTTTTTGGAGCTTTCTCGTGCCCCAAAGTAGACCTCATTCTGACGGGAGAGATCTTGGATGACGATGAAGAGTGCTCCATATTTTACTCTTTAGGTTCTTCAATATACAAACAAACTCAACCATATTCATATGAAATTGTTGTTTTCATTATTTTTTTCACCGATAAATAGATGTCCTTGTTCTTCTCCAATCAGCGAGTTGATTCTTCAGAATCCTACTTCAACCAGAACGTACAGACTACTAGAAAGTACAAACTACTGATGTTGCCTTAGAACTTCATGTTTGGTATATATCACAATTTTCACATAGAATATATTTTATGGTCTCGTACTCTTGTAGTTTGACAATTGTGACAATAAGAAATTTCCTCACATCAACATGCTATTATCTGTCTACCTATTAACTACCAAGATTTGACATCGAGTAACACCCCTTCCTTTTTCTCTTTATAGCTTGGTTTCTTGTATGGATAATGCCACCATTGTGGAGCAATTTTATGACAAATCCAACTGGTGCATTGTGCTTAAGAAGATCTGAGCTTCCCGGTTTGCAGCAATAATGCCCTTGGTGTGCAAGATCTCACCTGTGGCGACTAATGGGTTTCAGCAGGAATTTGGATGATTTAATGTCAGAACTTTCCTAAAGCATCCCTCGTCGCAAAACTTCTTTTGTTATGAATATGATGGAAAGCATCCCTTTATGTAGGAGATCATGTGATTGATACCAAATTGTTGCACTCGTAATCATCGCCACCTGCTCCCAGCCAGCTGCAAGCTCTCTCAAATTAGGGCGTTCTATGGATGGATGGATCAAATATAACTGTCGCAATGAGTTTATCAGTATTCCCGGATGAGCAACTATGGGAAGATTGGGTGCTTATTAACAATTGAAATACTGGATGACGGTACGAATAACATTTATTTGCTATTTCTTTTGTTGCACAGTTTGTCATAAAAGCTTTCTGCCTACATTTCTGAGTCTAGTACATTTGTCGACTATTCCATTGTTGTTATAGTAAATGACAATTCTATGGCTGTTTTAAGAAATGACAAATGATGGTAACTACCAGTTCTCATTACAACTACTCGGGAGTTGATATTAGTTGATTGTTTGATTCTTCAATAATCATTACTGTTCTTTAAATTTTGCATTGGGCGTTTTTTTAATGAATGTTAATTCTGTAATTGGATCTGCGATACAAATTACAATATGCTGAAGGAACCCTTTGGTATCAAGCAAGCACTATTTGCATATTGAATCCTTACTACATGAGTACTGGAACTCCATAGATAGGTTCTGTTTGAAGTTTGAACAATATTTGATGGGGATCAAATTCGACCAAGACGTCGCACGAGAGAGACAGAACCTACATTTTGGACTGCTTGCAAAATATAGGAAGATATTTTGGTAGAAAGATATTTTGGTCAAGATATTTTGGTGGAGGAAGTTGAGATATTTGTTATGAACAAATTTTCTTCTAACTCCTTTATCGACTTTCTATTTTCTTCTAACTCCTTTATCAACTTTCTTTATCATCCATTAGATTAATTGTTTATTGTTATTGTTATTTATTATTTTGATGTTAGTTTAGATATTATCTTTTTTAGTATTATTTATTTATCTTTGAATTATTTTGTGTTATTTTATGGTTGAATTGTATGACTATAGAAGTAGCTAAAGAATTGTAGGAAAAAAACATAGTGAATGAAAATAAAATCCGAAACACATAATGTTAGCCAAATAATTAATTTGAGTTTTGATTATGGTTAATCGATTAAGTTTAGTATTATGATATCACTAATAATCATGCAATCACTATAGTGTTTATAGTTAAACTTGACATAGTTCTAATGTGCATTAATGATATCATACTATGCGTATGTTTTGTTCGTCTAACATGTATTTGTAAAAAAGAAAGCCAGATCAATCATGGGCATATATAATGAACAAATCATGATGGGCCAAAGAAATGCTAGACCTAAATTTTTTTTGAACCGTCCATGACATCTCTGGGCCACGAACTAGGACTAGGACTCCGCTGCTCTGTGCCAATTCGTCCAAGTCCGAAGGACTTAGCTCATAAGAGAAATCCCAAAGAATGAGTAAAAAAAGATTATTTTAATGGTGTCTTCATCCTTGTCCTCTAGGAAAATACTCCAACATCTCAACCACATGGGCTACCATATGCAAGAGCGGAGCCACGATTTAGTATACTGCAAGATGAATTTTTTTTAATAATTAAATGTTGTGTCAGTATCGTCACGTCCATGTTTTATCGTGTCCATATTGTACCGTGTCTGACCAATGTAAAATCATGTCCAACATACTAACAAAATGGGAGGCTGACAATTTATTTTTTAGTTTACCCGGTAGACTTTTTAAGACATAAATTCGAACACCAATAGTCTTGTTATCCTCTTTTACCATCAATAGAGAATCTGCAATGCGGCAGAACTCGTCGAGGTTGCGGAGGTTCGGACGGCGAGGAAAGGTCCATCGGTAGGACTTAACGTTATTGTTGTAGCTCATCCTTCGACTGTCATTGCTTCCGATGACGCTGACGCGGTCTCAGAATATGAAGCAAAGAAGAGTAAAGAATGTATGTTATAGAAATAGTAGTTGAGTAACTAAGGGAGGAGTGAGAGAAAAGAGAACTATCAAAATCAGTTGGAGCGTTCCGCTGGTTGTTGAACATCCATCCACCAATGGCTCCGCCGTTGCTTATATAGGGGCGGAGTTATAGACATTCCACTGCAACAAAAATATATGACATAAACTTGGTCATAGTTCTTTAGACATCCAAGATGCCAAGTATATGTCCTATGAAGACTAACATATGAACTGTAAGTGAGAACAATGGATCAGGTCCAATGTGGACTCATTTCTTTCTCAAAACAAAGTCAAAACAAAGTCAAAACAAAGTGGTCCTTGAAAGGATATTGAAGCTCCTATGTAGATGGTTAAAAACGAACGTAGATGGTAATAAAATTTGGGTTTTGGGTTGCCAGCCCACCAACATCCGCCCCTGACCATGTGCGTAAGTCGATACAAAAAAGGTCTTATATTAGAATACTAGTGGATAACCCGTACCATAATGGCACGGATACGAACCCGACCTTCTTGACGTAGGCATTCAGGCACTGGGCCAGCGCCAGGGAGTTCCGGACGGAGATGCGGCCTCGAACCCGGCCTTCTCGAAGTAGGCGTGCAGACACCGGGCCAGCGCCAGGGACCCGAGCCCGACGGAGGCTGACACGGCAAAGACCACGGTGGCGACGTTCGGAGCGGCGTGGGGTCTCATGGAGGCGAAGACGCGCAGAGCCGTCGCGGGACGTCCGAGGACGGCGAGGCCCAAGACGGCGACGGTCCAGGAGACGACGTCCCTATGCGACATTCCGTAGAACACCCGTAAGACGTGGTAGGCGGAGCCGCGTCGGGAGTAGGCGGTGAGCAGGACGGTCTGCACGAAGGGGTCGGACCGAAATCCGAGGAGGGTGTGTGCGTGGAGCGACTTGGTGGCGGCGGCGGCGGTGGTGGTGTTGAGCAAGGAAGAGAAGGTGTGGGAGTCGGGAGGGATGCGACGGCGGAGCATTTGGGAGTAGATGGAGAGTGGGTCGGCGGAGATGGTAATGGCGGTGTTGAAGGAGAAGGGGTTGGGGTTGGTCTTGGCGGAGAAGAGGGAGGCGGCGAAGGAAGGGTCGGCGTCGGCGGCGCGGTGGAGGAGGCTGCTTGCGACGAAGGGGTTGCGGAAGAGGCCGGCGACGACGACATGGGCGAGGATGGAGCGGAGGCGGCGGAGGGAGGGCCGGTGCAAGAGGAGCTGGAGACGGGGGTGCCGTTGGAACAACCGGTTGCTCCGCACCCAACATAGGACCTCCTCCTCTCTTATAGAGTGAGGGACAATTTAGTCCTTTCATCATCGTTGAACCAAAGCACATGGGTCGGACCAAAAACCCGCTGTGCTTTATATTATAGATACACTTAAAGTTTCTACCCTATGTAATTCTATAATTTTAGAATTCAAGATTAAAATCCCAACATTAAGACATGTAACATTCATATTTTAATATCCAATGTCTGGTTTGCGGAATTATGTGATTGTGATTCCTTACTTATATTTTGATGTCAAAGAAAAGTACGAGAAAAAGAAAATAATTTTCATAAGAACAAAACAAATGGTTTCCTCCTGCATCCAAGAATTCATTTTCTCACTATAATTTTTTTTCTTTCTAATTTTTTTGTTCTCTACAAATACCGAAAAAAAATATAATTTTTCAAAAAGAAAAAAAAAATCCTTTACTTTACTATACTTTCCGGGAACCAAACGAAACCCAGGAGCATAGAAAGCGGACCAAAGTACCCAGTAATGCGTTACCGGTTTAGCAGGTACGGATACCGGTACATGGTATCAAGAAGTCGCTCATTTAATTAATTGAGCCCTTATCCAAAAATTTCAAAGTGGAAAACGTGGAGCGGACTCCACATCCACAGTCTATAAAATACATTCGAGTCTCTTATCCATCTTTTATTATTATTATTATTTCCCCAAGTCGGCACCGACTCACCAGTCACCACTCAGGAAACCATACCATGGGCCGACAGCAACAACATACTACGTTACCATCCATATCCACACACACACATATATAAATCCAGTGCTATATATATACACTCTTAATTAACATAACATCATCATCACTTACCAACCAAACATATAATTTCCCAGCTAATTCTCTGAGTTTGTTGCTAATGGCTGACATAGCTATGCTGGTCGCGGAGGAGTTCGAGAAGAGACACAAAAGGGAGATGCTGGTGCTGAAGGAGGCGAGAGAGCTCACCTCTTCCCTCTCTAGGAAAGTTGAAGTCGAGCTCTCCTCGCTCAAGGACGTCGTCGTGGTGGTGGTGCCGACTAGCCGCAGGCTGACCATTTGGGAGCCGAAGAGTTCCTTCGGCGCGGCTGCGTTTGATGGATTCTTCTCCTCTTGATCAGCGTTCTTCTTCTATTTTCTTACTAATCTTCACCAGCAATGCTGTAACTATGTTCTAGTTTCTATTTACTTGTATGTATAAAGGTTTTCCGTGATATAAGTGTTTTAGCCAAAGATGCATGTATTGAGAATATTAAGTGAAATCAATATATAACTTTCTATAACTATCACAACTTTAAACGGATCTCCGATTTCACAGGCACAGAACTTAACAGTGTTAACGTATATCATGTTATTGATGAATACATGTGTGTATATTACAAAGTAATTATTGCATTAGCTTACATATGTAATATAATACAGAAATGTTATTTAGCACCTATGGCATGGGGTAATGTAACGCTAATTTTAGTGTTAGAAATAATATTTTTTTAAAATTTTAAATTTTTGATATTTAATTTGATTTTTGAATCCAATTATAAAAAAAATTCATTAGTGATTGATTCTCTAACCACTAAAAGGTGGCAATAATGACGTGGCGTAGATGTAACAAGTTGTCTTGTCAATGATTTAGTGCTGTAGATAACATTTTTATCAAATTTCTAATTTGTGATATTATAACTTTACTTTTGAAATCTATAATGAAAATTATTATTTGTGATCAAGATTTTCTAATAGTAAAATCAATGTCATGTTAGAACCATGTTATTTATATTTCCTGATGTATTATTTGAACCATTTTATTGTTATTTTGGTTACTAAAACTTTTTATTTATAAGTTGACGTAGAGAGGGTCGGCCCTAAGGTCTATGGGGCCGAGGATGAGATTCAAAAATTTGATCTCCCTTATCCACCTTTAACTAATTATTAAAAAATAATTATTTTATCATTTTTATTGGAAGATTGTGCTTTCGTTATCCACGTTCTCTTTTCAGAAAATTATACTTTAGTTTGCTCCAAACATTGGGTCTTTTGTTAAAAAAAAAGGATTAACCTAAGGTTTATGGTAGACTTGGGCTAATTTAGGAAGAACGGACCTCACAAAATTTAAAAAAATGAGGGACTGTGACAGTCGTCCAACCCGCTCCTGCTTGAGAGTAGGTACTCTTCGAACCGTCTTCTTATCAAACTGTTATTACTACCTAGCAATATTTATGTGGTCTAGAGCATGTTTGAGCTTTTCCACTGGACTAATAAGTAACTTTGAGCCATGTTTAAGAACATCTTCTATTGAAGGGCATGGGGGCAGTCGCCAGCTTGCTTCTTTGGGCCGGCCCTACTAAGAGAGTTCAAAATTTCTCTTTGTTCTTTTTTTCTTTCTATTTTTCTATCAAAGACCTCAATCATCCGATTGTTCAAAATTAGGCGCACAATCTTTGGATGAGAGCACAAATGATGGGTGGAGGAGCACAAGTTTTAGACGACAGAGAGAATTGGTTCTTGTCGATAAGCCAATGGGCCACACAACTAGTGTGTGCCGACGAAGGTGCTTATCCGAAACGAAACCACTTAGGTCTCCCTCTCTCTCACTCGCAATAAATAAATTAATGTAGCCAACGCAATCCACCTCAAAAAATGGCTATGGCGACCCTGAAGGCCGTGACAACCCTCCTGCTCGGCCTCACAATCCTCTACACCGCACCGGTGGTCCCTCGCGGCGGCCGTTGGTGCCGTCGCACGTGTGACGATTCCTGGGGGGATTGCTTCGTTCGCCGCTGCATCGACATTCCTGCCGGCGATGACCTTCTCGAGTGCATCCACACTTGTCAGACAGCAAAACTGAAATGCCAGAATCACTGCAACCTGTACTCGGTCTACTGCGCGTGAGAGAGCAGAACACTAAGTCCGTAACAACTGGATATCTGCGTGCATATGTACAACAATGCCTTTTGTTTGTGTAATATATAGAGCGCAAATCATACAATACTTCTGTTGCATTTATTCAAACCAGCCAAGAACTCGACAAAAAAAAAAATCATAATAATTCAAAATTATTTGCTTACAGGAATTCAAGTGACTTGTCAATCGGTCTTCAAGAAGGCACATACAGCTAAGGTCAAAGAGTATAACACTCCCAGATTCTGAAGAAAACTTCCCCAACAGTTTTCTAAATACATAGAGCAGTTTCCTCATTCAAATGCCACACAGCAATTCATTACATTTAACAATTCTGTTCTCGAGTTTGGCTGCCATGACAAAATCCTCATTAGCTAGTTTGACAAACTTTCCTCTACTACATAGATAGTCATAGTAAATACTTCTACAGAGCAATAAACTAGAAAGTTAGAAAAGAAGAGCAAAGCAGTGCTTCTCGAAAAGGGCATAAAAAGACGCGGGAAAGATAACACACTGGAAAAATTGAAGCCCTTTCCTTCACTTCTTCCTCTTCTTTGGGGGTTGTAGTGCCTCTTCATCGTCGTCTTCCTCATCTTCTTCTTCGTTCTCTTGATCCTCATCCTCCTCTTCGTCATCCCCTCCATCATCGTCCTCCTCGTCGTCGTCGTCGTCATTGTCATCACCATCTTCCTGGTCTTCGGGTTCTTCCTCATTGTCACCGTTTTCTTCCCCTCCTCCCGCATCTCCGCCTGGAGCCTTCTTGCCATTGTTACTGTTGGGTTTCTCGTAACCCTCCCCATCTTCCTCCGATAGATCCTCATCCCCTTCCCCGAAGTCGTCGCCATCTTCATCCCCATCTCCGTCAGCATCGTCATCTTCATTGTCAGCATCAACTGGCTCCTTCTGTTGGTCTTGATGCTCAGGTTTGGAAGGAGGTAGAAACCCGAATGGATCCTGTAAGCACCAAAAAGAAGTTTCAACCCTAGGTCTCAGGGGTCAACTTATGCAAATGGATCACTGTGCACATGAAATTAATGAGTTTCTAATTTACAAGATAACAATCCCCAACCCCTTTTGATTGGAACATGAAGGCAGAGTAAAAAATGGCTCTACAAGAAAAAAAAAAAAAAAGAGTGAACAGAATATAATTTGTGCATGATAGAATCAAACATGAGCCTGACACATTAAAATTATCCAGTATAAAAATTATACTAAAACAAATTCAAAAGTACAGCTCATATTAATCACTTCAGAGGGCACAAACTTTATAATTTAAACTACTTTCAATTGTATCCCAAATGACTGGTATTTCACAGGAATGATATGGCTACCACAACAAAGCTACACTAAAAATGTTCAAAGAAAATAATGGTGTGGCACTATACATAATCAAGTCAAGATAGAAAAGACTGCAGTTATCAAATTGATCAAATACCATTTGGCATGAGGCCTAATATGCTAGTTATACACGGACAAATTCCTGACAAATAATAAAGGTGCATACGGCAGCATACTCATCACTGATTCACTAGCAACTCCTAATATTAACAACATACATGGTACAATTACTGCTATCATGTCCTGTTATGCACTATATTTATGAAAAAATATAAAGAAAGAAAGGTACTTGCATTCGTAAATTATACTTCATTAACCAGTGTCTGCATGCTATATTTTGAAGTGATTTTTTTACTTCATAGAACTGGAGTAAACGGTTCCAAATGGAGTATTTCTGGAATACAAGTTTTTTTTTTTTTTTTTTTTGACTTAACCTTTGATTCACTTGCTCCGGAAAGCGGATTCAAACAGCCGACCTCAAAATTTTGGGACCAAGGCTTTGTTGTTGTTTGCAATTTATCCATGACCCTTAACATGGCCGAATGTAAGAAGCGGATTCAAACAGCCGACCTCAAAATTTTGGGACCAAGGTTTTGTTGTTTTTTACAATTTATCCATTACTTTTATGCAAGTAACTGTAACACTTGATTTTTGTTACAAAGTACATTTAACGTAAAGTTCAAAATAAATGCAACTACAAGTATGATGTTCAAATAAATGCACCTACAAGTATCATGTTCAAATTAACTAACACAGTGTACGCTTGCTCATGTAACAGCATTAAATTTCAAACATGTTGATGCCAAAGACATTGCAGGCTTGCAGCTGGCTAGTCGATGTTACATAACTAACCCCATATCAAACTTATATTAAAATAAACTAGTATATATGTACGTATTTTAAGTGCATGTCTTTTAATTAACTTTTTCTTACATGGAAATAGGAAGGCTTTTTTTGGTTAGAGGGAAAAGTGGGAGGAAGAAAAATGGAGGAGTGGAGGTGGAGGGAATGATTCATTTTCTCTCGTTTGTATGGAAGAATAAGTTGAGAGAAGAAAGAGGCTTATATTGATTAACAATTATACCCCCATATAAATTGTATTATTTAAAAATTACTATTAAAGTCAACTAACAAATAGGTATTTTTAATTGAGGATAAAAATAGTAAAACCTATACTTTTTACTTTCTCTTTTACTTTTTCATCCATACCAAACAGTGAAAGTGCATCTCTCCTCTTTTCCATCCCTCGTACAACTAACCTTTCTTCTATATGAAAAAAAAAAAATTCTATTATTTTTATTTCCTTCCATTTTTCCATCCTTCCGACAGAACCCAGAGGGCCAGAAGAGCAAACTATAGTTTAAGAAGAGCAAACTATAGTTTAAGGCACCAGAAGAGCAAACTATAGTTTAAGAAAAATATACACGAAATTAACTAACCGGTCTTATTAAATTTAATGAAAAAATTTAATTGGAAAAGTTAGGTAAAAATATATTTGAAAAATAAAATCACTGTGAAGGTAACTTATTTTATTATATAGAGTAGTATAGAGTTGTAAAACCAGTATAGTTAAGGGCTTTTGTGTAATAAGAGGCAATCAATCCTAACAAAAGTAGGGCTGCAAATGAGCCAAGCCGTTCACGAGCTGCTCGAAGCTCGGCTCCAAAAAGCTCGTTTGAGCTCGGTTTGTTTACTAAACAAGCGCTCATGCTTCATTTTCGAGCTCGTTTAATAAACGAGCCAAGCTCAAGCTTAGAAGTACTCGGCTCGTTTGAGCTCGCAAGCTGGCTCGTTTATGAGCTTGCGAGCTGGCTCGTTTAGAAGCTCGTTTAAGAGCTCGTTTAGGAGCTTGTTAGAAGCTCGTTTGTTCTTTATTGAATCCAAATTTTATATATATTTGTGCATTATATATTTATATGTCCTTAATAATTGATATTAAGAAATTTTTTAATTAAATTTTTATAAATAAATTGTTAATATTCCAGGTACTTGAATTCAAACCAAACTAAATTGAAATCGAGCTCATTAAGCTTGAAATCAAGCTTAAATGAGCTTGAAATAACTTGAAATCAAGTTTAACCAGCTTGATTTTGAGCTTATCGAGCTTGTTTATCAAGCTTGCTTATCAAGCCAAGCTCGAGCTCAAACCAAGCCAAGTTCAAGCTTAATATAAACAAGCTCGAGCCAAGCTCAAGCTTAAAATAAAAAAATTATCAAGCTCAAGCTCGATTAATTCTAGCCAAGCCATGCTCAAGCTTACAAAAGCTTGGCTCGGCTTGGGTCGTTTGCAGCCCTAAACAAAAGTATTACCGAATATTCGTCTTCTAGATTCGGATACTCTCACAAGCACATACTACAAATGGTTACTTTATTCCCGAAGCGGGCCCCACCTCCGGATCTCAAATCGAAAAAACATCGATGTATTCTACTCTCAGTTCCGGACACCACTACACGACATAAAAAGTAGTTTTTTTTTTTTTTTTTTTTTGAAATTCCACGCACACACACAATTGGGGGACTCGAACCTTGCCGGTCCCTCCGGGTGTCCGCTCTAATACCACTAATTTTCTTTTCTCCACAGGGTGGGGGAGCGGTGAGCTTACCGGGAGGGTGCCGTTGACCTGACCGCCGGCTAAAAAGGCCTCGGCGGCGCAAGTTAGCGAGCCGCCGGTGGTGACGACCGACGGCGGCGCCGTCGTTTCCATGAAGACGGCCAGGATTACGCCGAAAGTGAAGCCTGGGAAAAGAAAATGTTTTTTTTAAGAAAAAACCGTTAGATAACGGCTTACTTTACTGAACAAGAAAACTGGCGGTGAATATATATGAAAAAACAAAATTCAGACACTAATAAAAGAGGAAAAAAATTATAAATATTTTCAGGATAATCAGATCTGATATTACAAAATTGAACATAAATCTTTAAAAATCATAAAAAAAGAGAGTTAGTAATCTACGTTCTATCTGAATCTAAAATTAAATAGATGGAATAATAAACTACTAAATTTCCACAAAAACACTAAAATTTAGAGAGGGAAAAAAAGAAAAATAACAACTATGCGAACAGGTTCACTTCCTGTCTGATTTCTCTTTGAGCTTACGAACCAAAAAAAAAAAAATCAATTTCCAAAATTTAGAGGGGGATAATGATAAATTCGCCCAAAAAAGTTCACTACTTTAAAGAGAAAAAAAATTATAAGAAACACTTACAAATAGAAGGAAGAACTCACAAATAAAATTAAACTAAATCAAACTTAAAAAAAGGAAGAAATTGGACTGGTAACCGAAAATTACAAGAATTGGACAGTAAGCATCACCTGACACCGGAAATCCGAGCCTAAAATCAGCGGATCTGGAGCTCTCCGACGCTAAAACGCGGAAAAACCGACGAGAATGGCGTCGTCGATTATGGACCGTCGGATCCTGATCTCAAACTGGATCGTAAGGCTGAGAAGAAAGGAGGGATATATATAGAAAGAAAACAAGGGAAAGTAAGAAAGGGGGGAGGTGAGGGAGAGGAGAGGTTTAGCGCCAGTGAGAGTTAGCGGGCAGGATCCAATCCCCTGCCCGTAGAAATAGGGCAAGTGGTGGATCATAGCCGTTGGTGATTAATCGGATGCTTGTCCCTTAATCTCGATTAGTCAAATTAGTTGATTAATAGTGTTATTTCAGCAAAAGCTAAAGGTGGCCGCATAAAGAGGATTGATGGTGTGGATGAGGGAATTGGATTCTTTCGTTATTTTCAGAAAGAAAAGGAAAAAGGGAAAAAGATAATAGTCAAATGGATTTAATGTTAGGGTTTTGTGAAGTAAATTCGGTCAAGTTAGTTAACTATGGTTAGGTTACGTAGTTGGTTAGGAACTTAGGCGGAGTAGGTTGAGCTATGATGTATAGTCAGTCACCCACTAGTAAGCTAACCCCATCAATCCTATGGCTTAAGATTCATCTTCCACTATATAACGTGGCTTCAAAACGGTTCAAAAGTGAACCGTCTAAATTGTTATTATATTACGATCCATTTTATTTTTAAAAAAAAATATAAATTATGTAAACAAGTGTTAAAAAAAGTTTAAAATTATTATTTATATTCAACATGAGGAATTGAACTCAGCCAAATAAGAATAATACCTCCTACCTTAACCATATGAGTTAGAAGATATATTTGACTATAACTGAAATATATTTTTATTATATATTTTTATTATATGTTATTATACATGCAAAGCACGTATATTTACTAGTATTATATAATAGAAATAAATACACTCGTTTCACGAGTATTACAAAGGCTACTTCTAGTTTGAAAATAATTACATGATCTACTTCATGTTTTCTTTTGCTAAGCACCAAAGACCTACAACTATCCTACAACCTTTTTCTTTTCCAGAAAATACTAAGTCTACAGCCAAATACTTACAACCTCTCTTTTCCTTTCCTTACACATGGGTCCCACCTTCCCTCTCATCCCCTGTTACATGGGCTCCATCTGACTCTACCACTTTCCACTTCTCCAATCGAAGTCAGACACAACACGTGACGGTTATAAAAAGATTGTAAGCATTTTATTGTACGTACAGCAAAACTTATGTTTTTTTTGCTAATTTGGAACTATCAGGACCTTCCTTCTTCTTCTTCTTTTTTTTTTCTCTAATGAAAGACCGTCACATGACGGTTGTAAGAGCATCATTAGTAGTTGAGACTCTCCAATGCAATTTGGAGTCCAAAATTTCAAAAAAAAGGTAAATGTAGAATGAGTTGGGTTTGTATGAGAATAGTAGGAAATGATAAAGTGGGCTCCGGTCCAAAAAATTGTGTGGTCAAAAATTAATGTAGGAAAAAAATAATATAAAGTTTAGAATCTAGAAAGTTGGGCTCCAAATTGGAACTTACTATTCTACAGAACGAGTTTCTACAATCTAGAATCTAGAAATTGGGAGACCCAACCCTTAACACCTATGGATGAATTGGGACTGAAATTGTAAAAATTGAAACTAGGAATGAAATTTATTATTCTATAAAATGAGCTCCTACATTCTAAATCTAGAATCTAGAAAATGGGATGGACCTTACTAATGATGCTCTAAAGAAGGCTTACTATCACTTTTGATTGGATTGCTATCCAAATTACATCCCCTTTGTATAAGCCGAAGCCATAAAAGGTGCACTGTACCACGTGATGCAGTATGAAGTCCAATCTATGCGTGGACCATTCAAAGGAGAATTCTTTTCAAGTGCATTGTTATGACATGTGGGCTCCTGTTGATCAAAATCCAACTGTAGCTAGCTCATTCGTGTCAGTGAACGCATAAATCATAAACTCTCGACTATCTTCGCACTAGATCCATGTCAAGAGCTCGACACAACTTTGAAGATGATGATACGATGCAAGCAACGGCATGTAGCTATATATGACCTTTAATTAATAAAGCACTACCGGCTTGATCTCGACATTTCACCTACATAAAAATTAAATAAATTAGAAATCCATGAGCCAGTATGTTTGAAAAACAAAGATTAACAAATTGTGGGCAGGTTCGTCAATGGTAAAGCTAAAGCTAACTTGTGCTTGAATCAAAGTTGACAATCAATCAACTGTTAACCTTTTCTTCAATAAGCAAGGAAGGCTGGAATTAATTTTGATTACCGACCTTTTGTAGAGTCAGGACCTAGCTAGATATCAAAATATTATATAACAGGAGCAGTTAACGAGGATTTCTGCCTATACCAAACTTTTAAAAAAGGTAACAGCAAATTAAATAGGCTTCCTGAAAAAAAACCTACTTTCTAATATTTTGAGTTCAATCTTCCTGAAAAAAAATATATCTTCTAATATTTTCGAGTTCAAAGCTTGCAAGCTTCGGCTGCATGAGTTCAAAGCTTGCAAGCTTGGGCTGTATGAATCATGGCATTACTAAAAAAATATAGGCAAATGCAAATATTTGAGCCTGACCTATTCAAAGATATCAGTAAGGTATGAATCCAAATTATAGAGCCAAATCCACAATTTTGGCAGAATTAAAAAAAAATGAACAATTGATCTCACTTTTTCTTTTAAATAATGACCTACAAAATTACAGTTCTTGTCTACATAAGGAGTTTCCTATTTATCTCACCAAATCTTATGAGTGATAAATTTGACATCCAAAACCATTACAAAGTAATTTCCATAATAAGTCCTCTTCAAGAGACACGGAAACATCTGCAACAAGCTCTCACTGCAATTAGTCAACCACTGAATCTCCAAAAACCACATGGAAAAAGCCAGATCCTGGTAATGAACTGAAAAGGCAGGAAAACACCAATAAGTAATGATTGCAGATGAAAATATTTTCCAGCACAAAGAATATCAAGGAAATGAAACAATTGAAGTCTGCAAAACCTACAATAACGACTGCAAATGAAAATACGTAGAGTAGGTAACTGAAACAACGTTATCCAGTACCGACAAAAACATGTTCAGCATCAGCATCCAAGTTTTTTTTCCCATCAAAACGGGCCGGTTATGGAGCATAAGAACATAAAAGATTACACAAATTTTGTTAACCGCCTGGAGACCTAACATCAATACTCCATCTTGATGTCAAATCTCTAGCCAATGGAGAGGGTCGTGTCATAAAACTTAGGCGGCTAGTTAGCAAGTAGGTAAACCTAACTTTTGAGAACAAAATTAAGCTCATGAAACCAAGAACCCTACAAGTTCTCCCAGACTATGAAAAGTCTAGATAAAAATGTAAGGTAATACAATTTGCTAGAGGGAATATCATTCATCCCTATGACACACAAAAGCCAAAGAGTGAAAAGGAATGACAATCCCTACCGACTAAAACAGCATATATATATATATATATATATATATATATATATATATATATATATATAGAGAAAAATTCTACAATACATCCACCCTTTTTGGATGTATCGATACATCCAAAATCTGGACCGTTGGATGTTCATCTAACGGTTCAGATTAAATAATGCAGGAGACATCATTTAATGCTGCTTTTGACTTTTGACCTCTTGTTAACTTGTTATAGCAGGTCATTCTTCAATACACTTTTTTCAATGAACACCCTAAATTAACTCATATTTACTTTCTATTTTGTCCATGTAATTTAATATTTTGTGCAACTACGTATATATAACAATAATTGTGTGTCGGCCGAAAAGGAAGGACACAGTGTGTCCAGGTCTGTAGGCGACGTAGACGACGACACCACCGCCACTGGCGATCTAGATGATGACACCGATGACGAATGGTACATTTAGGACGGAGAATGATACATTTAGGAAGCCGATAAAAGCTCGTTCTCTCAAATTTCTTCTTTGTGTAAATTAAATCCAAGGAGGACACAATCCCTAATTTTAGTTATTGCTTAGCAGAGTCTGCTTAGTTGTTGTAAAATTGTGGTGTTGCTTCTGTAACATTTTCATTTTTAATCTCATGTTTTCTATGAATATGTGTTCTATTTGATTTTGATTTAGTAATCTTTCTGTAATTAGTTTTTTTTTGTTTCATCTAACAATTTAATATTTTTGTTATAAAGCTACAGGCCATGGTGGTGGTGGTGGAAGGAGAAACGAAGATGAAGAAGGAAAGAAGAAAAAGTTCCGGTTCGCGGCGGACTTCGTCGAGCCCTTCCTCGAATAACGAGAAGTACCAGCGGAATTAAACCTCTTATAGAGTTCCTCAAATTGTTAATCATGATAACCTTTTGTACTTTTCAAACGGCTAATAAAATCTTCCTCGAGCCCTCCTCAATCAAACGGCTAGTAGATTGTTTGCTAGTCTCGAAATTTATTTGTTTTTCTATCTTCCTCACTTTTTGTACTTTTCTCTTGCTATATATACAATAGTTTTCTTGTTTCAACTATTATTTATTCTGAAATACATAAAATAGTTTTCTGAAATACAATATTTTTCTTGTTCTCAAGATGTCTACTCGTATAGTGAGAAATGTAAAAAACGTAGAAGATTGGTTGCCAGCTCCAAATGAAACCTTCATTCCGCGTATGTTGCACAGGATTGAAGAACATCTGTCGACGATTTCAGCTCAAGTTGTAAAGATCAATTCTAAGCTTTGTTCAATAGAAATTGAACAAATGAATTTATCTCGTCGTTTGGATAAGATTGAAGAATCTCCAGCTTTGAAGAAGGCATATTCATCTGGAGTATTTAATAATGTGGAGGAGATTTCCGTTGAATCTTTCGATGAGGAGGACGTACTGCTACAGAATCATAATAAAGCAATGGACCGAATTCTCGTATTGTGTCCTACAGAAGAAACTAACTTTAGCAGTTCTTCGAAAAGAATGCGTGAAAATTTAGATCCGGTCACACCATCGAAAAGTTTAACAAAAGCTTCAACCTCGAAGCCTAGCAAGTGTACTAGTAGTTCTTCGAGTTATTACGACTATATTTTTTGCGGATGATAGACCTGAAGAGTAAGTAATATGAGTTTTGAATTAATTCCAACAGCTTTTTTCTCCTAATTTATTTGTTTCTTTTCTTAGAGAAATAATATCATCTTGCAACAAAATCTATGTGTCTCGGGCTGAGATGAAGTCCTTAGCTCCTTTAATGAGAATTAAAAATGGGGTATGTATAGATAGTATATTTTTTTTCTTAGATGCCATCTATGTTTACTTCGATTCCATCGCTGACATTTTTAATAATTTATTCAGATTGTAGGCGTTGTCTCTGCTCTTCTCACCGTGGAGGAACGGAAAAGAACCTCCAATAAAGCTAATGTATGGTTTTTACCAATAAGGATAACGGTGAGTGAGCATTTTATTCTTCAATGCATATGCATTAACAATTTTCTCGTTTGTTTGTCCTTCGTAATGTATTAATTAATGTGTATGCAGAAAGCAATGTTACCTCCATCCGACAAAAAGCTTCATGAAATATGAAAGAAGTGCAAATATTTTCATGATTACATGAGATCTTTAAGCACTTGTAACGAGGTATTAATGTATTTCTGTTTAAATATTAATCCTAATTTTCTGAAAATTTACTAATTTCTTTTACCTAATTAATCCTGATTCAGATATACATACCCATTCTTTTGGACGGACACTATACTCTTGCAAGAGTTCTGGTTAAAACAAGGACAGTTGAAATTTGGGACTCACTTGCATCTAAAGATGATCCGATTCAAAATAAATCAGTCATAAAAGAAATAGTAAGCTCATATCCATCAATTTTAATGAATTGCGTACAAGATCCACGATATACTAATACATATTGTATTATGGTAATTGTAGCTTTCGAATTTGGATCTCTTTTTCGAAGAAGAGATTTTGAAGTTGAGAGATGCTAGGTTCAGCTTTTCTACTTTTACAATAAAACGTCGTCCTTATGTTCCCCGCCAAGGCAATTTAGTAGATTGTGGGATTTTTGTAATTGCATTCATGAAAGACCGATGTAGTCTGGACTATCGTTCTCTCAATGTAAGTCTGAAAATATGTCGTCAAAAACTTACACTTTTTAGAGCAATATTTTTGATGTTATGTTTGTTATATGCAGTTTGATACGGGAATGGAAAGACGCAAAGCTGCTGAATGGATTACAACTTCAGAGCACAATGAAGTACTATCCAAGTTGCGTATATAATATAATTAAGCAGATAGGAGTCCAAACTGAAATGATTGAATATGGAAGACGATAATTTTTCTTCTTCTTTTATATCTAATGTATTATGTTCATTTGTTTTGTTAAGTTGTAATGTTCTTAACATGTGTGATAAAAATGATATCAAAATGTTCATTTGTTTCATAATCTTGCTGCCATATAATCCTAAAATTTGAAAAAATTTATGAAATGCCCAAAAATTAAATTGCAAAAGTTTTATGTAAAACCCACCGCAAAATAACGTTTCATCGCGTGCCCAGAATTAACAAAATAAAAATAAAAAACGATTTCGATTCTTTTTGCCCTTCCATCGAATGACCTTTTTGCCCTTCTAATTAATTCAAAATACCCCCGAACACTATTATTACAAAAAAAATGGTTTCGATTCTTCCTCTTCTTCCATACGCTACTCTGTTCTCAAACCTAGGTCATTCTCCTCCAAAATCTTCAAACCTTCCTCCCCATTCGCAATCTTCACACCATGTCGTCATCAGCGGCAGAATCATCACTGGCAGCATCACCAATTAGAGAAGATACACCAGTTGCAGAAAATCCAAAAGGGAAAGACGGAGAACAATGAAAACCTAATTCTAAGAAAGTTGCACAGAAGAAAAAGGAAAAAGATGCTAAGCAAAAAGAAGTGCAAACAGAAGGTATAACTTTGAATTTATGTTCGCAAATTCTGTATATATTACACGGAGAATGACATTCTCCGTCTTAAAACGTATTTGAATGTTCATTCTCTATGTCAAATTACACTGGGAATGCCTCGTGTAATTTAAATCAATAATATCATTCTCTGTTTAATTTAACAAAGAATGGCATTCTCAGTGTTAAAACACATGAGAATGATATTCTCCGTGTTAATTTAAACGGAGAATGCTATTCTCCGTGTAATTTGAAACGGAGAATTCTATTCTCCGTGTTAAATTAAACGGAGTATGGCATTACAAGAGTTAAAACGAAAGAGAATGTTATTCTCCGTATTTTTATAAACGAAGAATAACATTCTTCGTTTTGAATTACACGGAGAATAGCATTCCCAGTGTTAAAACGATTGAGGATTCTATTCTCCGTTTAATTTGGAACGGAGAATGACCTTTTCCGTATAATTTGAAACGGAGAATAACATTCTCGTTTAAATTAAAACGATTGAGAATTCTATTCTCCGTTTAATTTGGAACGGAGAATGGCATTCTTCGTGTAATTTAAAACGGAGAATAACATTCCCAGTGTTAAAACACATTAGAATGTTCATTCTCAGTTTTAATTTAAACGGAGAATGACATTCTCCATGTCATTTGAAACGAAGAATGCTATTCTCCGTGTTGAATTACACGGAGAATGACATTCCAGTATTAAAACGATTGAGAATGCTATTCTCCGTTTAATTTGAAACAGAGAATGACATTCTCCGTGTTAAATTACACGGAGAATGTCATTCCCAGTGTTAAAACCCATAAGAATGGCCATTCTCCGTGTTAATTAACACGGAGAATGGTCATTCTTCGTTTCAAATTAAACGGAGAATGGCTATTCTCTGTTTTATATCGATGAAGAACAGTTGAAAGAAACCTAATTTTTTGTTTTTTTTTGTATTGTAGAAAAAAAATCTGCCAGGAATAAGGAATCAAGACTTTTTCGTTCTACTTTCAAGCCAATGCTAAATCTTATGGAGGTGGTCAATATAGATGTTGGCCGTTTACCTGAGCCAGTTATTGATTCCTTGAAGAATACCGGTTTATGAAATTTTGTCAAGATTTTCTACCAAAAAAGAGTCCATGTCTCTGAATTGGCCAAGGTAACGGAAGGGTTTAAGAATTTAATTGCAAGTTACACAGAAGAAGAAGATGGCGTTGGGTGCTTTGAATTGAGCACCACTGTTAAAATTGTGCCAAGCGTCGACGATATGGCAGTCATCTTCGGTCTACCGCTGAATGAAGAAAGCGATAATGATGTTATTTACAGAAGATTGATAATAGAAAAACAACAGCAGCCCACACCACCAGCATCATTGAGCCTGTGTAGAGATCACTTCACAAGATTGCTGGCTAATTCTAAGGGCAAACACTCATAAGTCACAAATAAGGAAGTGAGAGGGAAGTTCTTTGAATTGTTACGACGGCTTCGTGGCCGAGATAACGCTGTTAATCCAGATAATTTGGCCAAGCTAATAATCTTCCACTTGTGCCAAACAGTATTCTTCACAAAGTCTGGCGGTTCAAATTTGTCGTACAGATTCTTGGCCTTGGTAGACAGTGTGGACGTCATCAACAGTATATGCTGGCCAAGGTTAATCCTGGCATATGTAATGGATAGCATAAAGAGAATTAGAAGCAAAACTGAACGGGAGGATTACTCAATGGCTTACTCCAAATTGGAAGGTTGCACAATATACTTCCTCTATTGGTTTGCAGAATATAGTACATTTGTGAAAAGGAAGTTCGACCCAATTCTTGATTACCCAAGATTTTCACATGGAATGGGTACGAAATTTCAAACTTCCTCAAGGCCGAATATCACAACAAGTTGAGATCGAAGATGGTATTCGAAGATCTGGTTATACCTGTTGGGGAAGAAGAAGGGCACAAAGAAGATGAGCCACCTATAGAAAAAGTTGAAAAAAAGGGAAAGGAAGAACACCAACTAGCAGGTGGGGATAATTTTGATGAACAACGGATACCACAGTATGATGAAATGGGCAATGTGATGGACGACTCAGCATAGGAATTGGAGGATTTGAGAAGACATCATTATGATATTCTTACGCAGAATGAAGAACTCAAAGAAAAGTTAAAAGAGATGAGGCACAAGGAGCGTAGTTACGTACAACCAACCTTGAGAACGAGAAACTCAAAGAAAAGCTGAAAGAGCTCGAGGCACAAGAAGTGCAACAACGTGCAGTCAACGTTGTGATGGAGGGCTCTGTACATGAACTGGAGGATTTGAGAAAGCAGAATTCTGTTCTTATTACAGATAATGCACGGCTCATCGACAATGTTACAGAGCTACATGCACAAGGTAAAATCTTTTCTATTTCAAATTTCTGATTTGTAATCTTCCTGGAGAATGGCCATTCTCCGTGTATAATAACACGGAGAATGTCATTCTCCGTTTTATTTGAAATGGATAATTGATATTCTCTATCATTTTGATACTGGAAAGGTTATTCTCCGTGTAATTCCAAACGGAGAATGCTATTCTCCGTGTTATATTACACGGAGAATGTCATTCTCCGTGTTAGATTCACATCATACATTTTATTATTGTTTATTTTATTTCAGTACAAATAACCGAGCATCTCAGAGAAACAAATAAAAGGCTCGTTAATGAGAAAAGGGAGCTTCAAAATAAAGTTGAATCGTTGAATATTGAAGCCATTAAAAAGGATACGAAAATTGCTGACTCCAAGCCATTGTTGTAGCATTGCAGCATGAGGAGACTCAAGCAGCTGCTGAACTTGCTGCTCCAAAAGAAGCCAAAAGAAGAGGAGGATCGGGGGAAAAGAGAAACCATCAGCGCCATTAGCCGATGAAGATGTTACTCCCTTAGAAAAGAAAACAGTTAGAGAGGCTAATAAAAAGCGGAAGATGAATGCCGCTCCGAAATCCGGAGAAGACGCCAAAATGGCTGAATTAAAGAGGAACCGTGTCATACTAAGGGAATGCGATGAACTCTTACTTTGGAAAGATGCAGATGAAGAGCTGAAGAAGCAATACATCGACATCGTAATTCCCAAAAAGAAGTGTCCAGAGTATGTATTTTGAACTCCACCAATCTTCGTCCAATTCATAACGGAGAACAACCATTCTTCGTGTCAGTTGGACGACAAATTACCATTTTTCGTGTCAGTTGGACAACGAATTACCATTCTCCGTGTCAGTTGGACGACGAATTGTCATTCTCCGTGTCTGTTGGACGGCGAATGACTCTTTTTTTCTTTTTCTTTTTTCGAATTTTTTCACAATTATGTCATGAGAATCTCTATTAATTTAATCTAAACTATATTAATGTGCAGTGATATTGTATACTTATTTTTGCCGAAAGAGGATGAAAATGAAGTTGCAGTCCAGCTGTCGGCAATAGACCTGCAAGACATACTCAACTATGAAGACATGGAGGCTGGCATACTGAACCTAATAATAAAGAAGCTGAGAGAAATTCAAGGCTATGCAAGAATGTACCCCCATCAAGTTCAAAGGACGTGCAACATAAGTGGTCTGCATTCTTGATGCCCCACATATTGGTAAGAATCCAAACAAAAAAATCCATATTCATGTGTACACCGATGAAAAATAACATAAAAAATTACTCATGATATTATGTTTTATTTTTGGGAAACAGAACATCGTTGAACATGCCATTGAACCAGATACAAAAGCCGGCGCCCTTAAAACTTTCAGAACAGATGTAGAAGACTTCGTCATGAGTTTAGAGGATGACATAGAGTTGCTATTCATCCCACTCTTTCATGTATCCATCAAACACTATACACTGCTTACATTCAACTTTATCTCCTACGACTGGACACACTACAACTCCTTGAGGCAAACCACGTACGAAAAGTGTAAGGTGGATGCAGAATTAATAAAGAAGACCTTAGAGCCTATTGTCAGGAGAAAAGTTGATATGATTAGGGAGAGATGCCCGACGAAGATGGAGTATGAGAGCACAGTGCTGAATTGTTCTCCACGATGCCCACAACAACATGCACGCAACTGCCTCTTGTACACGGTATATTATATGATGAGCTTGATGTGTACTTCCTTCGAAATACCGGAAGGAAATGACGATGACACTCACTAGAAGATTACAATAATGAGATTGGTATGGGCTAAGAAGTTGCTTTCAAGCGAATATGTAACACCACCAACCTAGCAATAACATTGTAAAACAACAATGTAATTATGTAATTGGGCAAGGAACTTCTGTCTTTTATAACGTCTGGTCTGCTTTGTCTTTTATAATAAAATCATTTTTGAATTACATTTACATTGTCAAAACCACAAAAAGTTTGACTTTTATTTACATATAAAAGTCTGAACTACTACATAAAATCCTACTACCAAAAAAAGTTGAATGTGAGCTGCGTGCGGGCATCGTCAGAGCAAATCACTTCATCGTGCATCGTCAGAGCAAAGGAACTCCTTGAGGCAAACCACTTCATCGTGCATCGTCAGAGCAAAGGAATTTCGTGAGGCAAATGAATTCCTTGAGGCAAAGGACCTTGCAAAGGAATTTCTTGAGAGCAAAGGACCTTGCAAAGGAATTCCTTGAGGCAAAGGACCTTGCAAAGGAATTCACTTTATCGTGCATCGTCAGAGCAATGGAACTCTGTGAGGCAAAGGAATTCCTTGAGGTAAATCACTTCATCGTGCATCGTCAGAGCATAGGAACCGTTGGATGACTCCTTGAGGCAAATCACTTTATCGTGCATCGTCAGAGCAAAGAAACTCACTGAGGCAAAGGAGTTCCTGTGGCTCTTCCAGAATAACAAAAACTGGGCCGCGGCGATCCCAGACCCAGTAACAAATATCATGACACACAGTCGATAAAGTACACGAACACGAAAACTCGGCACATCTCAGTCTTCTGATGAAGTGTACGAACACGGAACACCGTGCATCGTCAGAGCAAATTACTTCATCGTCAACGTGCCAAGAAACTCCTTAAGGCAAAGGAACTCCTTGAGGCAAAGGAACACCGTGTATAGTCAGAGTAAATTAACGTGCGGGCGCTTCGACAGAGTGTGGGTTGGCAATCAACCTAAACCCTGGGGCTCTTCCAGTAACCAACATCATGGCACACAGTCGATGAAGTACACGAACACGGACAGTCCACTAGACACATCTCAGTCTTCTGAAGAACTTCACCACCAAAGCTTCTTCGAACGAGGAGATCGACAACCAAGAGGAAAGCGTATTGCCAAGGCGGGGGATCGGTAGAGTCCATCTCCACAAAAAAGCTTAGTGAGACGAGAACAAACTCTCCCTACACTACTGCCATTTATAGGCAAGGAACAACTCGAACTCATGCGCCAAGTGACAGTCACTTCGAATTCAATTCAATTAATTTGCATTAATACCAATGCATCTGCCCCTTCTCAAGTAAAGCTAAGTAAGACTAGAACAAACTCTCCCAACTACTGCCATTTATATGCCATTAATACCAATAAATCTGCCCCTTCGAATTTTGCCAAGTCAACACCATTCTCCGTGTACTGATGCGCCCAATTGACGGAGAATTATAAAAAAAGTTGATTATTAGAGCATCTCCAACCCTATTATGAGCATCTGCCCCTTCAAAATGACTTTTATATATATTGGAACTAGAAAAAGTAAAAAAGTTGTATTGGAAGTTGAAAACGAAAGAGAATGCTATTCTTCATGTTTTTATAAACGGACGATAGCATTCTCTGTTTTGAATTACACGAAAAATAGCATTCCCAGTGTTAAAACGATTGAGGATTCTATTCTCCGTTGAATTTGAAACGGAGAATGACATTCTCCTTGTAATTTGAAACAGAGAATAACATTCTCGTTTAAATTAAAATGATTGAGGATTCTATTCTCCGTGTAATTTGGAACGGAGAATGGCATTCTCCGTGTCATTTGAAACGGAGAATAACATTCCCAGTGTTAAAACACATTAGAATATTCATTCTCCGTTTTAGTTTAAACGGAGAATGAAATTCTTCGTGTCATTTGAAACGGAGAATGCTATTCTCCGTGTTGAATTACATGAAGAATGCCATTCCCAGTATTAAAATGATTGAGAATGCTATTCTTCGTGTACTGATGCGCCCAATTGACGGAGAATTATAAAAAAAGTTAATTGTTAGAGCATCTCCAACCCTATTGTGAGCATCTGCCCCTTCAAAATGATTTTTATATATATTGGAACTAGAAGAAGTGAAAAAGTTGTTTTGGAAGTTGAAAAAAAAGTAATTGTATTGTCTTCTCAAACTTTTGCATTGGAGAACATATTTTTATCTCATTGTCTTATGTGAATGACATCTTGCCACATAGGAAAGACATTGTCTTAAGTCAACGACGTTTTATTTGATTCTACTTGCTCTTTGTCGATATTTTGCTTCCGTACTTTACAATTACGAAAATCGTGACCCGATTTTTTTACAAACTCTACAAATTCTAGGCTTCGGGATAGTCTGACTAACTTTAGGCTGGCTTGATTTTCCTTGAGAAGGCCTTCCTTTTGTTGCTACCGGATTTGGCTCTTTAAAAGATTCATGCACTCCATGAACTGCATCAGCTACCATTTGTTCTTCTTCACCAATATCGGTCATCATTTTTTCAACTCCATCAGAACAAACGACATCAACTCCGTTCCCTTCTCTTGAATTTTGCTTTATTTTTTTACAATAATACGTAAACAGATTAACTCGTTCATTAATACCAGCATACCTTATGCTCTCAATACTGTCTGGGTGGATGAATCTTCTTTCTACGCCAGGTCCGGAGAGATAACTCTCTTTGCAATCCTTGAGCCAACGAGTTTTAATCAAGTTCTTTGGGATATCTCCAATTTACAATCCCTTCATTGCTGAAAAAATATGCCTACAAGGAATTCCCTTGGTCTTCAACCATAAGCAGTCATATTTTATGATGTTGTCGGCCCGATCAAATGTAACCTTCCGGTTGACACTGTTTGGCAACATATACTTTTGGATAGTGCAAACTTCTGCCTCTCTTACGATGTGAAGGTGGAGAACAGTATTGTAGGGCCTAAAAATCAAGTTACGCCATGTATGTACTACTCAGTGATCAAGTTGTGCCCCAAAAATCAAGCTGCGCCACGATATAAAGCCCAGAGATCAAACTGTGCTGAGGATCAGGTTGCGCCATATATCAGACTGCGCCCAGTCACATTGTGCCAAAATCTACGTGACGTCTGACATTTAATGGACATCATTACTTGACAGCGCTGACAACTGACAACACAGTAAACGAGAAAAATCTCTTCGAATCCCTCAAATTATGTCGCTCGAGGAGATTGGACTGACAGCTGTCCTGCACATCTTATGAGTTGCGCCTAGGCACAATCTAAACAAGTTTCTTAGTTGCGCCTAGGCACAATCTGAATAATTTCTTCTCAAAAGCTGCCACATGTCTAGGCGCAGTCTAATCAGGCGCAGTTTAACTTATTGACTGAAGCTCGCACAACCTGATAAAGTTGAGACAATTTTATTTCCAAAGCAGGATGACGTGGCGTACATGCCACTAATCTCTCAAAACGTGTCTACTATCCTATACATGACCACATGCATCTCAATCACATGATGCCACGCATCTAAATACAGTTAGTACACGACTGATAACTGAATGAAAGTTGGCGCAACATGAGGTTGGCGCAACCCAATGTGGCACAACCCAGCCTCGCGCACATCAGAATAACTACTAAAACAGTTATTTCCAGAACTCTATAAATAGAGTTTCTAATCATTGTTAAAGGATAACGCACAGAGATTAAGAACTCTTACAAAATTGCTGCTGCATTCTTCAGAGGCTCTAGTCTTCAAGTTCACATAGTCCAAGGGATAAAGTGATCGTCTTCTGATCAGATTCCTACAGTTGTACTTCTCCAGAATTCAAATTGTACTCTTGTACTCCTTTTTAAAAGTTTGTAATAGAACAACTTTTTGTTTTTGCAAACAAAATGGCGACTCTGCTGGGGACGACTTTCTCCTCCGACGAGAAGGTGACAACTCAATGTGATACTGCGTCGATCGACAAGACGCAGAAGACTCTGGTTGTTTAGGTCAACCAGACAGCCTACGAGGATATGATTAGCACCAAGAGCAACAAGCGCACTGTGGCTATCGCCAAGAACAGGACTGTGTGGACTCCTAAGTCTCCTGTAGTTGCTGTCGCCCAGGCACAACGTGAGTGCTCAGTGGCCAAGGCGCAATCCGCCTCAGTGGCTCAGGCACATCCTGCTTATATTGCCAGGGTGCAACCCATTCATTCTGCTGCCCGTGTGCAGTCCACTCTTCCTGCTGCTCGCGTGCAGTCCACTACTCTATTTGCTGCCAAGGCGCTGTCTGTTCAGGCCGTTGTTAAGGCGTAGTCTACCCATGTTGCTACCAAGGTGCCACCAGTAGCCTATATTACTAGGGTACAACCAGTAGCCCGTAGTACTATGGCGCAACCCAAGCAATCAGTGACTCAGGCGCAGTCTGCTGCTTTGGCGCAACCCAAGGGAACTAGTCTTTTGTCTATTCCCTCTTCTTCTCCAGTTCTTAACTTGGAGAAGCAATGTTCTAGTACTAGCACTAGACATGACAAAGGGAAGGATCCTTTGACACTTCCTCAACTCGCGCAAGCTGCGCCTAAGATGACTCAACAACAAAATGGAGAAAATGCTTCTTAGCTAACCCTCTACAAAATAAAGGAAAGCACCCTTTGGTCTTTTCTCAAACTTCCCTGGTCTATGACCCAGAGGAAGATATATCAAATTCTATTCCTTTAAACAGAGGTCTTCGGATCTCTGATATCGGAAAGAATACTGATCAAAGAGGCATCTTATCTACCCCTATGGGGTCTTGTCAAGATCTTCCACCTTACAAATTTTAAGATCTAAGCAAGGAAAATTGAGGATATCACAAACAGAGACACCTGGAGCAAAATTTTCTGATTTACGCGCTTATCTCAATAGGCGTCAACCAGTATCAACTTTAGTGAAACGTAAGAACCCTATGCCAAAGGCCAATCTGTACCAGAAGCCAAAGTTTGAAAAGAAGGACCCAACCACTTATGCTAATGAGTTGAGTACATCTTTGTACACTCAGAAAACTAAACATCTGAAGAATATAAGACATGTTCCTAACATCATTAAGGAATATGTTCCTCCGACTTCTTCTCGTCCTTAGTGGTAACTGATCTCTGGGAACATCTTACACAAAGACGGGAGATTGTAGGGATGTCTCCTTCACCTCTAGATCACTCTTTAGATCGCCACTGCCTGCATGAAGTCGTCATCAACTGTTGTTGCCAATCGGCTCGACGATCTGTCTTCGATCGTCTGAACTATGCTTCAACTCCCGAACATATAATAGAAGATGAAGATGAGCTATTATATTCTTCTGTTAACATGACTTATTAAGGCACTGGGGGTGGAAAACGTCCAAGACGTAATGCATCCCATAATCCCAGTCAGCAATACTTGGATCGAATTCATGCATCCAGTGAAGGGGTCTTTCAATACACCAGATCAAGAAATCGAAATTTGAACTAAGGTGTCTTTAATCAAGAAGATCTCCCCATCGCTCATCTAGGAGAAGACTCCTTTTCAGAGTTTGATACAGATAGTAAAAGTTCTGAACAAACTATCTCATCAATAGCAACAAGAGAAATAACGACATATACCGTTACAGAAGATCAAGTTGCCTCTACTTTGACCAGTCAGGAGCAACGAATTGTTGCACTAGAAGACAAATTAAAGACCATGGCTGAAATGGTTACAAGTATGCACACTATAATCGTGGCTCAACATACAGTGCCACCGATTATAAACCCTGCTATAAATCCTGAGCTTATAGCATCTTCTGTACCTTTTAGTCTGGGTGTACCACCTCATCAAGTTGCTTCTGTGCCAATTCAAGCTGATCCTAGTCAGTCTGGTACCGGGGGTGATAATTACCACGTTGTTCCTCCTCCTAACACTTCTAACCAGCCCACCAATTCCCAAACATCAGGGGATGCTAATGAGACTGTGAAACTCTTACGCACTCAGTTTGAGGCCTTCAAGCAGAAAGATGGTCTACAAAGATTGGGCATAAAGCAACCATATCCTATAGAGTGGAAGGAGGTTCCATTCCCTCATAAATACAAGTTTCCGACCATTATGTTGTTTGATGGCAGTACTTCTCCAAGTCAGTACATTAATCACTTTGAAGTGATGACTGACCAATTACAGCCAAATGATGCTCTCCTTACCAGAGTGTTCGTCGGTTGTTTAGCCGGCGCAGCATACGACTGGTATCGTAGTTTGCCAGATGGCTGCATAACTTCTTTTGCTGGTTTCAAGCAAATGTTTTTGGAACAGTTTTATGAGAGAGTCAACGACATGACAATGTCTGCCCTCATTAAGATTAAACAAAGGCACAATGAATCTACGGAGAGTTTCATTGAAAGATTCTGCCAAGAGGTACTCAAAATGCCTTTAGGAACTCTATCTGCTGTAACAATAGACACTTGCAAATCAAACTTGTTGCCTATTATCAGTATGTGGATGTGATCTACATAATTTTAAGATTGGCCTTTTTTTATTGTGAATGCCAAGGCAGCTGAGGTCAGTGCCAAAAAGTTCAAACAGTTAGGAGTTTAGATGAGTCATCCTAACCAAGACGAATATTCTACACCCGGGGGTAATAATCGCCAGAATAATCGCAAGGGTAAAGAAACACTGGCCATCAATTTCAAAGTCAAAGAGTCTTTGGCTGTCAATATTACTCAGACAACATCTACTCCATCAGCACCACCGCAGAAGACAACTCGTCCAAAAGAAGAGTATTCTTTCGATGAAGATGATACTTTGAGCATCTTTGATTGCTTGATCAAAAGCAATAAGCTTCAGCTGCCAGAGGCAAAACGGCCAGAAGAAGTGGGTAAAACCGATCACCCTAAATATTGTGTTTATCACAGATTTATAGGGCATCCAACTAGAGCATGTTATGTGCTCAAGGGCAAAATCCAGGAGTTGGTCAACTCTAGAGCAATTACTCTGCAGCAGGACGAGAAGACGGTGACTGCTAATGTGGTTTCTCTACAATTAGGTGATTTTCCACCACAACTTGTACAAGATGGTGTTGTCCCCATTCCAAGGAATACTCTTGAGATCGTGAATCTCCTACCTTCCCAAAATGAAGGTCTTGTTCCACTATCGACTGACAGAGGGGAGATTATGTAGATTCACCCAGATCTGGTGGCAGATTTTGAAATGCCTTCCTCTTCTAAGCAAAAGAAGCACTCCAAAGCTAAATCTAAAAGCTGCAACATGGTATCCTTTGAACCAGTAGCAGAAGAAGAAATTCTAATGGACACTAGATCTGGGAAACCCTATCTTCGGGAATATCCCAAAAATCAAGAGAATCCTGCTCTATCTCCTGATGCTCCTCCTACATCATCTTCTCCTGTAGAGAATATATCATCTACATCCCCGTCGGTAGCTGAACCAACTCCTTCTAAACCCACATCCGCAGACAAGGAAAAACAATATATTCGCTTTGACAAAGCATTGAAAAAGTCCTCGTCTCTTGGACTCGAAAAGCCATATAACTTTGATATATTGGCTCAATTGGTCAATACTCCAGCAAGATTGTCAATCTTTGAACTCTTACGTCTCTCAAAAGAAACTCGAGAAACGTTAAGTGAAGCTTTGATGCAGGCTGATGCTTGTCTTACTCTTCTCAAAAAGCCTGAAAAGGAGCCAGTCAGCTGTGTACATAGTCATAGTGTATTTGAATTAATGCCCAACATTACTTTTACACAAGATGACATGTTGTTAGAAGACAATCGTCATGATCGTCCTCTCTATTTTACGGGGTATGTGGACACCATGAAAGTCGATCGCATTCTGATTGACCCATGGTCCGCACTTAGTATCATGCCGAAGTCTCTGCTAGATGCTTTGAAGATCCCAGTACATAACCTTTCTACAACTATTACTACCATCCTGGGGTTCAATCAAGGAAGAAGTGAACCTTTGGGAAAGATACGCCTAAAATTTCAAATTGGCAATCTTCGTACAAAGGTAACTTTCTATGCTATTGACAATCATGGCTCATACAATGCTTTGTTAGGAAGGCCATTTCTCCATGAACACAATATTGTACTTTCTACTCTCCACCAATGTTTTAAATATGTGGATGGTAATGGAGAAGTCCAAAAAGAGGTTGCAGATCTGAATCCTTTCAAAGGAGTTGAAGTATACTGCAACGATTCTCGCATGTACAAGGAGAAATTCATGAAGGTGGTACTGGCAATGGACACAGATGAAGAACAGAAAAATGTGCCGAATGATACTCTGGTGATCCCGGTCAAAGGACGTACCTCCTGTCCTCAATCTTCCAAACTAGTGACTATCTATCTTCCTTCCCATGAGAAGCAGCCTAAGGGTGATAGTCAGGAACAAAGGGAGCTCACCTCTTCTGAGCCGCTTGTAATCGACCTTCGTCGTAAGAAGCTCCCTCCTCTTTTTCGTTCTTCTTCTCCCCCTCTTGTCATCAATCTGACTAAGCCTCTTAAGGCTAAAGTTTCTGTTGTAAATGATGGTATAAAAATCAATAAAGCATCTCCTTTGTAGTATACTGATGTCTCTTACTATACTCAATGTTATTTGGATATGCTAGATAGCTTTAAACTACTTACAATAGAAGTCGTATCATCTCTGCGAAATATGGTATCACTGGATTCAATACAAGAGTCGTACTTCTTAGTACCGTCTTCAACAAAAGAGATAAACCAAAAATTATGCTTTATAACGATAATAGAGATGATACAGGAAGGCTACAATTACGCCGCTATAGTCCACAATCTAAAGCAATCATCCGTAAAATGGGTTATGATTTCAGAACATGCTTCAACAACGGTAAAGGAAGGCGAACTCCTCTTCGTATTGCTGTTCCAAAAGGAAAATTACAACAATACCACAGTAAAACGAAATGGGGACTAGGTTATGCTTCACCACTTCCAACTCCAGAACCTTCTGAATCTGATGAAGAAGAACGATCTAACTCTTCTGATTCTATCTCATGGGATTCTGATACCAGTATTGGTCATGTTCATAGGGTGATAGTATCTTCTAATATGGTGTCTGTCGAATTTTTGGAATATGACGAAGATGATATTGAGGAAGCTCCTGAAGTGGACCCTTGGGCACAAATGATGGACAATCAGTGGGAACTTCGTTTTGAACAACGAGAGCCACCTACTGAGGATCAATTAGTCCAAATCGATATTGGAGAGAAGGGCGTATCACGACCAATCTTCATTAGCAAAAATCTCTCAGAGGATGATAAACAAGAATTAATTCACCTTATTCGTAAATATATTGATATCTTCGCCTGGGGTTATGAAGATATGCCGGGATTAGATCCTCAAATTGTAACTCACAAGCTTAATATTCTGCCGAATGCCAAGCCAGTCAAACAACAACAATGGTGATTCAAGCCTGAAATGATGGATGCAGTTGATGATGAAGTCAAAAAGCTTATAGCTTGCGGTTTTATCAGAGAAGAACAACATCCTAACTGGGTAGCCAACGTTGTACCAGTTCTGAAGAAAATTGGAAAGGTTCGAGTTTGCATAGACTTTTGGGATCTCAATGATGCTTGCCCTAAAGACGAATTTTCTCTCCCAATTACTGATGTCATGATCGACAATACATGTGGATTCGAACGAATTTCTTTCATGGATGGGTTTTTTGGATATAATCAAATCCGGATGAATCCTGAAAATAAAAAATATACTTCATTTCGTACTCCTCATGGAGTGTACTGTTATACAGTCATGCCATTCGGTCTTAAAAATGCAGGTACAACTTACCAGTGGGCTATAAGTACTATCTTTCGAGATCGTCTGCGAAAGACTGTCGAATGCTATATTGACGATATTGCTGTCAAAAGTCGTCTCAAGGAAGATCACTTTCAAGATTTAAGAACTATCTTCAATCTAATGCGCCAGCATCAACTCAAAATGAACCCCACCAAGTCTTTCTTGGGTGTCTCTAGTGGCAAATTTCTCGGTTTCGTCATTACCTCTAAGGGTATACACATTGATCCCGAGAAGATCAAAGCCATTCAAGAGATGTGTCCTCCACGCAACCTAAAAGAGCTACGAGGATTCTAAGATCGACTTGCGTACATCAGGCGGTTCATTTCGAATTTATCTGGACGTTGCAGACCATTTACTCAGTTAATGAAGAAAGGTGTATCTTTCGTTTGGATGGAAGAATATCAACGAGCATTTGATGACACAAAACGGTATTTAATGAGTCCACCGGTTCTTGTACCACCGATCTCAGGGATACCTTTCTTAATGTATGTCCGGGCAATGGACCATTCATTGGGAGCTTTACTAGCTCAAAAGAACAAGAAAGGTCATGAACAAGCCATCTACTATTTTAGCCGAACGATGATTGGAGCTGAACACCGTTATAGTCCGGTAGAGAAGGAATGCTTAGCCTTAATGTTTGCTGTTCAAAAGACAAGATATTACATCATCGGCCAAACCATTCATGTTATTTCCCGAGTTAATCCTCTTCGGGTCTTAATGAAGAAGCCAAGTACACTCAATTCCAGGCTTGCTACATGGGCCATATTATTAGCACAATATGATATGGTTTATGTTCCTAAAAAATCTATGAAAGGTCAAGCACTTGCTGACTTCTTAGCATCTCATCCTGTCCCTGAAATATCTAAACTCTATGACGAGATTCCAGACGAAATAATGGAATCAAATATGATCTCAGAAGAGTTTCCTAACTGGAGGTTGTTCTTTGATGGAGCTTCTAGAATTGGACCTGGAGGTACTCTTGTTGCTGGAGTGGGAATTGTTCTCGTTTCATCCGATGGATTAGCTATTCAAAGGGCTTATTCTTTAGATGAGTCGCACTCTAACAATGTGGCAGAATACAATGCCTTGCTCATTGGACTCCAATTGGCCAAACAACTGGATATTGAATATCTTGAAGTATATGGCGATTCTAAGCTGATTGTTAATCAGGTTAGAGGCATATATAAAGTTCGACATCAAGATTTGGTACCATACCATGAAGCAGCAACCAGGATAGCTTCTTCGTTCAAAGGGTTCTTCATCGAACATGTACGTCGCGCATGCAATACATAAGCTGATGCCTTAGCTAACCTAGCTGCGGTATTGGCAATTCCAGTCAAAAGACAATAAATGGTTTTTATCTCTAATAGAGAACTATTTTATGTTGAAAACAACCACAACATTAAAATCAACAATCTAACTGAAGTCAATGTCATTAACGAGGACTGGAGAACACCTTTTATTGATTTTGCAGTACATGACATATTGCCAGAAGATCCTAAGGAAGCTACAAGTATCCGTCGCCGATCGCTTCAATTCTACTATAATCATACTACTAAAACTCTCTATTGAAGAACTTTTGATGGGTTACTCTTGAGATGTCTCGCTGGTGATGAAGCAAAGCAGATATTACGCGAAGCTCATGATGGTGTTTGTGGAGCATATCATCCTGGTCCTAAACTACAGGATCGTATTCGACCTATGGGCTACTACCGGCCCTCTATGGTATCAGATGCTATTAACTATGCAAGAAAATGCCGTGTATGTCAAATTCATATAGATTTCATTCATCAACCATCGGAATTTCTTCATCCGACTGCTGCCTCATGGCCTTTTGAAGCTTGGGGCATGGATATAATTGGCCCTATCAATCCTCCTTCATCTAAAGGATATCGGTTCATATTGGCTATAACCGATTATTTCTCCAAGTGGGCAGAAGCTATACCTTTGCGTGAAGTAAAAACTATTAGTGTCATCAACTTCATCAAACATCATGTGATATACAGATTTGGTGTCCCTCGCCGAATCATCCATGATAATGGGCCACAATTTATCAGCCAGAAGTTTAATAGATTTTGTGATGACAACCGAATCAATAATGTCGCTTCTACGGCTTATAATCCTGCGGCTAACGGGTTGGCTGAAGCATTCAACAAGATCATTATCAAACACCTTAAAAAGTTTGTCTCTATTAACAAATGTAATTGGAGTGATAAACTTGGAGATTGTCTATGGGCATATCGCACTACTGTCCGTAACCCCACAGGTTGCACACCTTTTTTTTCTTCTAGTATATTGTAAAACCCTTAAATTTCTACTATTTTTTTTATTTATTAAATTTAGTATTGATTTAAAATTTTCGTAATACACGTCGCGTAGTCGTATTATACGTCGCGCACGACTTTTATTTCTTTTTCGAATTTGCTCGACGAGTGCGAATATGTGCGAGCATACATATTTTTAGAAAAACATATTTTTTCTATTTTTATGGTTTCAAAATAATATAGGTAATAATTATTTCTAGCTATCATTTCAAGTTTATGGTTTTAATTATGAAAAGCCTTTTATTTATGCAGTTATAATTATAAAGTATTTTCCCATAAAATGGCATATTAGAAAGTATATTTATGTAAAAAATATTTGTGCATACATATAGCTCATAAATATTTATTAGTTTATTTTAAATAAAAATGCAATTTTTGAAATTAATATTATTAGTATTTTTGGAAAGCATATTTTGAATTTATTGTGGAGATTTAAATCTTGATTTGAATCTATGTATTTATTTAAATAGTTAAATAATTAAAATTTGATTTATTGATTTGATTTTAAACTAAGAGAATTTAATTAGATTTAATTGGATTTGAATTTGATTTGATTGGTTTTAAATTAAATAGATTGCATTATCTAATTTGGGTTTAAACTATATCCTAATCCTTATCTTAATGGGAATTCCCACATCCTATAAATAGGCAGGTACTCATCCATGTATTTTTATTCCTCCACAAATTCTACAACTCAATCGTGCATCGTGTCCGTGTCCCCTACCCCATCCACTATTTATCCCTTGTACAAGTACATTGATTTCCTGCGTCCGACAACCCCGGACGTCAAAACAATTTCGTGTCTCGCAGGACACCCCTCCCGAGCCTCTCTGTTGTGTCGGACACACCCCGACATGTAACAGTAAACCCCAACCCTAATCCTAACTCTAAACTCCACCCGAACCCAGCAGCCTCGCCACCTTCCCCGGCCGTTCCGACACCATCCGAACCGGGGCAACAGTGCCGCCATAGCCACGACCACCACCCGGAGACAACTCCCACACCACCACCTACTGTCCAGACTCCCCAAACCCCGACCAACACCAATAAACACCACGCCACCGCCACACGACAGCCAACCACCGGCCAACTCCGGCCGAGACGGCCATAGCAACCACTGCTACTGCCAGCACCGCCCGTCTTCTTCCTCATCCCAGCCAAACCCGACCACAACCACCATCCGTCCATCTCGTCAAACCCCCTCCGAACCCTGGCCAACCTGCTGGCAACCACCACCACCGTCACCGGCGCCAACGCCGGCGACCAGAGAAAAACCCTAGAAATTGCCATTTAAAAACCAAACACGACCACCCTTTCCTCCCGTGGCCACCGTCTCCGCCCGGTGATCCGCGCCGAGCGCCACCGCCGCGCTTTGGCGAGCCGCCGTCGTGCGACCCCACCGCTGACCGCCGGTCCTCTCGCAACCCTCCGCCGCTAACCAAGGCGTCGGAGCTCTCGCCGCCCACGCACGCGAAACCCTGCTCCTCCGCGTCTCCCCTCTCGCCGGACCCAACCGAACCCGCTCCTCACCGTAGCTCGCAGGCCACCCCTCTTTCCTCCGGTCGTCCGCTCGAGCCCTCTCCTTCGTTCGCGCCTTCGCCGTCTCTAGCTCACCGCCGGCCCCTCATCCGCCACCGCTTCCCTCACTGACTTCTCCTCTCCAGCCTCTCTCTCTCTCCAGGCTCTCTCTCTCTCCTTCACCTCTCTGTCTTCTTTTTACTTTTTTTTTTGTTTTGTTTCTTCCATTGTTCTTCTCGAAAGAGAAGAACGAGTTACTGTGTATATTATTATTATTTTCATTTATTATTATTATTTTTATTATCATTATCATTATTATTATTACTATTATTATTATCATTGTTTTTATTATTATTATTATTATTATTATTATTATTACTATCATTTTTATCATTGGTATTATTATTATTATTGTTATTATTATTGTTATTATTATTATTTTTATTATTATTATTTTAGGCATAATTTTATAGGTATATTTGCTTCCATATTGGGTTACAAATATCCAAATGTTTACAAAATCTAGTTTCCTAGGATATGGAGATATGAGTTTTTCTACCTAAATTATTTTCTATTTTATTAGTAAAGGTATAGTTTAAATAGCTATAAATATATTTTGATTTTTTAATTAGTCAATAAAAGTATAGATTTTATCAAGATATTATTTTTACAGAACATGTTTCTTAGCCTTAAATAAATTTTCTAATATTATTTAGTTTCGCTTAAAATATTTTTGTTTAAAATACTATTTGACAAAACTTACAGTTTGCCTTAAATCGACTTTTGATTTTTTGATATTTATTTGTAAGCATATTTTGACTAATAAATATTATATTTCAAGTATTATAAATTATTTTTTTCTAAAATCATATAATTATTATTCTTTTCTTTTGAATCTCCTCATGCCCATAACCAATCCCATTATTCATGTTCTCTCTCAAATTCAAGCCTACCTTATGTCCACCCTAACCAATTTGACCATTCTGGACCCAATGGAACTGTCCGTGCCACTATCCGAGGTCCCCTTGTACGACTATTGTACCAAAGTCACAGTTTGTGCCATATTGATCATCGCAGCACACCAGGCGTCCTACCAGGCAAGACACCTTGCCATTTGCTGTTTACTTATTTAGCTCATATTTCATGCATTATTCATTATTTTCTTTATGCAAAATAAACTGTGATACATGGCATAACCTGTTAGAACTTACTGTTCATTATAGTTCCTGCTATGTATTATTTTTCTTACACATTAAACCTAGATTTAAGGGACCACCTTGTGTGTTACATTCATGGCCTTGACACGTTGCATCACGAAATTGTGTGTCGCATGTAGAACACGGACATGTGTGACTGGCTGGCCACCGGTGCGTATAAGCCGTGCGATAGGAATAACCGCTAATAGAAATTGCATGCTAGTTTGACTTAGCGGTTATAGAGGTTTACTGTTGTGGATATAACAAGGTAAGCATTGGGTGGGAAGAACAACTCCTTAATGTATGGGTCATATATGCACTATCCTGATTGTCGGTTATCTCCAATGGGAGGTACGGTCCTGATAGCCGGTTATCTCCAGTGGGAGGTTCGGTCCTGCTTGCCGGTTATCTCCAGTGGGAGGTACGGTCCTGATTCCTAATTTTCCTGATCCGGCCCATGCGTCAAAGGTTTGTTCTTTATTGCATATTCACTATAGTATGGTTAGGTACCCTATTGTAGGCATTCCTTATTTATTTGAGCAATATTTATTCAGTTTATATGGCATGATATTATGTGTCTTGTTACGTCCTTCTGAGGACCTGGTTATCTCTCCAGGTGTGTGCTATTGTCTTTCGCAGGTGCTCTAGCTCTAGCCGTGATTATTGCTATTTTTTTGAGGATGATTGTATTTGGATCGTCTTCGCTTTGCTCGTCAAATTCATTTCTTTTCTTATGTATTTTTCCTTTACTTGTTGGTAGTGGATTTGTCTCCGCCCAACTTATTGTATCAAGACAATTCATTATCATTATATATCTTTTATTCTTTGATTTTGTGGATAAGATTAGTTGGTTATGGTTCTACTGCATTTTACAGCTTATGTATTCATACGAGGCTTTCATATATTGGAGTATACTTCGTATAAATACAGCTGGCATGTCTACGTTCCTAGTCCTACGTATTTTGGGACTGGGGCGTTACATGTTTTTGTGGTGGCCCATGCAGGTCTAGATAAATTGTTTGGTTACTTTATCGTACCAAGCAAGTCTGCGTATAAGATTAGAAGTCTAGGATCTCATCCACATACTTGACCTTTTTTCTTGATTTTATCTACTGTTTGACTCATCAATTGCATCTTGCTTGCTTCCTTCCATCCCTATTCTTATCTTCCCTTCGTGCTTGCTAGAGATTGACCCTACTAGTTAGTTGTCCCAAAACACCATTAGTTTAATTCTTTAAGTTGGGTAGAATACCTTATGAACTAGCAACCCCTTTGACCTAGTGACCTATATTAGCAAGCTTATTTAGATCCTAGAATCTAGAGGACCTAACCCGTCTAGCCAACCAAGGACTTGGACAAGAAGACTATAGGACGACTGTATGGCTTAGATCATTCTACCTTCTTTAAATCTTAATCTCGTGCCTATGTATTTACCATTTTGACTAATGATGCTAATGTAGCCTAGTTTTTGCAAGCTTATTCCTTATCGAGCTTGTCCAAGACATATGTTAATTGGGTCGCTCCTACTAACATATTGTCTAATCAGAACCGGTGCATAACGGTCTGATCAACCGAGTGCACTTTGGTTCGCTTTTATCTATCGTTCTGCGTGGATAGGGACATAGCTAAACTTGTCCTTTAGAGTCCCATCTGCGACTGCCTTGGCAACTCCTTTTGAAATTTTTCGATCGTCCTTGAATCACGTATTCGTATTCGATAAACGCTCCCTTCGAACTCGATATTGCTTTCGCTCTCACCTATCTTAAGAGGACGAAGGCGTCATACTAGAACTTCCTCTAACCTTCCTATCGGCTATGACCATTCTCACTCGATGTTGCTATATCTTCATCCTAAACTACTCGACCCTATCAAGACTCTCTAATCGCTTAATTAAAGCGAATCTAATTCATTCTCTTAATCGTGACCCTCATTCATTATCCGTGATCATACCGTATTATTTTTCTATAATCTAGATCGCGATTCTTACGACATAATTTTGTTATCGATTGTTCCCCATCGATACCCCCTTGTCTTCTCACCCCCTACTAATTCTTAATTTCGAGGACGAAATTCTTTTAAGTTGGGTAGGATGTAAAACCCCTAAATTTCTACTATTTTTTATTTATTAAATTTAGTACTGATTTAAAATTTTTGTAATACACGTCGCGTAGTCGTATTATACGTCGCGCACGACTTTTATTTCTTTTTCGAATTTGCTCGACGAGTGCGAATATGTGCGAGCATACATATTTTTAGAAAAATATTTTTTTTCTATTTTTATGGTTTCAAAATAATATAGGTAATAATTATTTCTAGCTATCATTTCAAGTTTATGGTTTTAATTATGAAAAGCCTTTTATTTATGCAGTTATAATTATAAAGTATTTTCCCATAAAATGGTATATTAGAAAGTATATTTATGTAAAGAATATTTGTGCATACATATAGCTCATAAATATTTATTAGTTTATTTTAAATAAAAATACAATTTTTGAAATTAATATTATTAGTATTTTTGGAAAGCATATTTTGAATTTATTGTGGAGATTTAAATCTTGATTTGAATCTATGTATTTATTTAAATAGTTAAATAATTAAAATTTGATTTATTGATTTGATTTTAAACTAAGAGAATTTAATTAGATTTAATTGGATTTGGATTTGATTTGATTGGTTTTAAATTAAATAGATTGCATTATCTAATTTGGGTTTAAACTATATCCTAATCCTTATCTTAATGGGAATTCCCACATCCTATAAATAGGCAGGTACTCATCCATGTATTTTTATTCCTCTATAAATTCCACAACTCAATCATGCATCGTGTCCGTGTCCCCTACCCCATCCACTATTTATCCCTTGTACAAGTACATTGATTTCCTGCGTCCGACAACCCCGGACGTCAAAACAATTTCGTGTCTCGCAGGACACCCCTCCCGAGCCTCTCTGTTGTGTCGGACACACCCCGACATGTAACAGTAAACCCCAACCCTAATCCTAACTCTAAACTCCATACGAACCCAGCAGCCTCGCAACCTTCCCCGGCCGTCCCGACACCATCCGAACCGCGGCAACAGCACCGCCATAGCCACGACCACCACCCGGAGACAACTCCCACACCACCACCTACTGTCCAGACTCCCCAAACCCCGACCAACACCAATAAATACCACGCCACCGCCAAACGACAGCCAACCACCAGCCAACTCCGGCCGAGACGGCCACAGCAACCACCGCTACTGCCAGCACCGCCCGTCTTCTCCCTCATCCCAGCCAAACCAGACCACAACCACCATCCGTCCATCTCGTCAAACCACCTCCGAACCCCGGCCAACCCGCTGGCAACCACCACCACCGTCACCGGCGCCAACGCCGGCGACCAGAGAAAAACCCTAGAAATTGCCATTTAAAAACCAAACACGACCACCCTTACCTCCCGTGGCCGCCGTCTACGTCCGGTGATCCGCGCCGAGCGCCACCGTCGCGCTCTGGCGAGCCGTCGTCGCGCGACCCCACTGCTGACCGCCGTTCCTCTCGCAACCCTCCACCGCTAACCAAGGTGCCGGAGCTCTCGCCGCCCACGCGCGCGAAACCCTGCTCCTCCGCGTCTCCCCTCTCGCCAGACCCAACCGAACCCGCTCCTCACCGTAGCTCGCCGGCCACCCCTCTTTCCTCCGATCATCCGCCCGAGCCCTCTTCTTCGTTCGCGCCTCCGCCGCCTCTAGCTCGCCGTCGGCCCCTCATCCGCCACCGCTCCCCTCACTGACTTCTCCTCTCCAGCCTCTCTCTCTCTCCAGGCTCTCTCTATCTCCTTCACCTCTTTGTCTTCATTTTACTTTTTTTTTGTTTTGTTTCTTCCATTGTTCTCCTCGAAAGAGGAGAACGAGTTACTGTGTATATTGTTATTTTTTTTTTATTATTATCATTATCATTATTATTATTACTATTATTATTATCATTGTTTTTATTATTATTATTATTATTATTACTATCATTTTTATCATTGGTATTGTTATTATTATTGTTATTATTATTATTATTATTATTATTATTATTATTATTATTATTATTATTATTATTAGGCATAATTTTATAGGTATATTTGCTTCCATATTGGGTTACAAATATCCAAATGTTTACAAAATCTAGTTTCCTAGGATATGGAGATATGAGTTTTTCTACCTAAATTATTTTCTATTTTATTAGTAAAATGTATAGTTTAAATAGCTATAAATATATTTCGATTTTTCAATTACTCAATAAAAGTATAGATTTTATCAAGATATTATTTTTACAAAACATGTTTCTTAGCCTTAAATAAATTTTCTAATATTATTTAGTTTCGCTTAAAATATTTTTGTTTAAAATATTATTTGACAAAACTTACAGTTTGCCTTAAATCGACTTTTGATTTTTTGATATTTATTTGTAAGCATATTTTGACTAATAAATATTATATTTCAAGTATTATAAATTATTTTTTTCTAAAATCATATAATTATTATTCTTTTCTTTTGAATCTCCTCATGCCCATAACCAATCCCATTATTCATGTTCTCTCTCAAATTCAAGCCTACCTTATGTCCACCCTAACTAATTTGACCATTCTGGACCCAATGGAACTGTCTGTGCCACTATCCGAGGTCCCCTTGTACAACTATTGCACCAAAGTCACAGTTTGTGCCACATTGATCATCGCAGCACACCAGGCGTCCTACCAGGCCAGATACCTTGCCATTTGCTGTTTACTTATTTAGCTCATATTTCATGCATTATTCATTATTTTCTTTATGCAAAATAAACTGTGATACATGGCATAACATGTTAGAACTTACTGTTCATTATAGTTCCTGCTATGTATTATTTTTCTTACACATTAAACCTAGATTTAAGGGACCACCTTGTGTGTTGCATTCATGGCCTTGACACATTGCATCACGAAATTGTGTGTCGCATGTAGAACACGGACATGCGTGACTGGCTGGCCACCGGTGCGTATAAGCCGTGCGATAGAAATAACCGCTAATAGAAATTGCATGCTAGTTTGACTTAGCGGTTATAGAGGTTTACTGTTATGGATACAACAAGGTAGGCATTGGGTGGAAAGAATAGCTCCTTAATGTATGGGTCATATATGCACTGTCCTGATTGCCGGTTATCTCCAATGGGAGGTACGGTCCTGATAGCCGGTTATCTCCAGTGGGAGGTACGGTCCTGCTTGCCGGTTATCTCCAGTGGGAGGTACGGTCCTGATTCCTGATTTTTCTGATCCGGCCCATACGTCAAAGGTTTGTTCTTTATTGCATATTCACTATAGTATGGTTAAGTACCCTATTGTAGGCATTCCTTATTTATTTGAGCAATATTTATTCAGTTTATATGGCATGATATTATGTGTCTTGTTACACCCCTCTGAGGACCTGGTTATCTCTCCAGGTGTGTGCTATTGTCTTTCGCAGGTGCTATAGCTCTAGCCGTGATTATTGCTATTTCTTCGAGGATGATTGCATTTGGATCGTCTTCGCTTCGCTCGCCAAATTTATTTCTTTTCTTATGTATTTTTCCTTTACTTGTTGGTAGTAGATTTGTCTCCGCCCAACTTATTGTATCAAGACAATTCATTATCATTATATATCTTTTATTCTTTGATTTTGTGGATGAGATTAGTTGGTTATGGTTCTACTGCATTTTACAGCTTATGTATTCATACGAGACTTCCATATATTGGAGTATACTTCGTATGAATACAGCTGGCATGTCTACGTTCCTAGTCCTACGTATTTTGGGACTGGGGCGTTACATATATGGATGTAAAGCTGTTTTACCTCTGGAAATTAAAATTCCATCATTGAGAATCGCCATTGCTAACGAGCTTACTACAGAAAATAATGATCGTCTTCGGCTTCAAGAATTGGAGGCGCTCGACGAGAAAAGGCTATTAGCTCAACAGCACATTGAACTTTATCAAGCCCAGATTTCAAAAGCTTTCAATCGCAAAGTCAGAGTGCGAACATTTCAGGAAGGCGAGTTAGTCCTTACAGTCAGACGTCCTATGACTATGACACATATGAGCAAAGGCAAGTTCGAGGCAAAATAGGAAGGGCCGTATCTGGTAAATAAAATTTTCTCAAATGGAGCCTATCAATTAACAGATATGGATGGCAGAGTTGCTATGATGCCTATCAATGACAAATTTCTCAAAAAATATTATGTATAAAGGCAAAATATACTTTATTTCAGAGACATGATGTAAATAAAAGTTCATTTTATTCAAAAGCATAATGGAAATACATAATATTAAGGACGGGGAGGAGGCCCCGATCCTTCGTGATTAAATACATAGTTCGCCAATAGTTCAAACATCTCATTATCTGAACTCACAAGAAACTTGCAGGCAGCCATCCTCAATGCCTCTTCTTCGGCAGTCTTTCCAGGCTCCACTAGCTTGGAAATCAAGTCCTCTCCTGTGCAGGAGCAGTTGAGCCTTCACCCCTTTCTTTCTGAGGAGGCACTGGAGGCTCAGCAGGTGATGTCTCAGTCTTTCCTTCAAGCTTCGGAATGAGCAAATCTTTGGAGGACATTTTGTACAGAAAGGAAAGAAAGTGACGATATCTATGAAAGTTTTGTTCTATTTATAGACAGAACAACTAGATAGTCAACCTCAAGAACTGATGCGACTTTTTGAAAGAAGTTCGACTGTTCGTTCATTTATAACTGTTCGTTCATTATTTATAACTGATCGTTCATTATTCGATGCGATTGTTCATTCATTGTCTCTTCCTCGAAAATCAAAGTGACTGTTCACTTTTCATAACAGGAGTTCACGTTCTCTATACTTCTAAATTCAGCAACTTGTCACATCCTCACTTCTCCTTGATTCTATTTTCCATATCACCACATCAAAATCAAATCATAAGGAAGAGAAAAACATTCTTTATTCCTTCTTTAAAAATATAGATACACCTTAATAGAAATCTATTACATCTCAGATTTTTATTCTAAATATAACATGAAGGTCTATTACATCTTTGGATCTTCTTATTTGTTGGTGCCAGTTCCTTGTCGTTTCGACCCGAAGCAACGAGCCAGACAATGGAATCAAGTCTGGTCTTCTCTATCAGAAAGACGAAAGGATAACCATAGAGTACAACAGCTCAAAGATAAGTTGTTGTCAATACAACTGGTGAGAGAAGACGAATCGCCAGGAGAATTAGGAATGAGATCACCCTGGTGATACGATTCCTATTTCTGTCTCTCCACCATCCAACTCTCATGTATAAAGGCTCTTCCTACCTTCTGAGGAAGACCCTTCTGGAATACAGAGAGTCCTGAGCTGTCTGATCTGAGTGTCAAAATCACATGAGCTGTCTGATATGGGTGTCAGAAGAATGCTCTCCATAGCATCCAGGTCACCGATGTAAGTTTTGAAGAAGCTTGCCAACCAAACTTCTGCAAATATGAACAAAGAAAGAAAAGTCAGTAAAATCTATCAAAACTGTGCGCACATCAACAATATGCGCTGATCAACAAGCACATATCAGCAATGTGCGCCTATTCTCAGAAGCTCAGACGCACATCAACAGTGTGTGTTGATCAACATGCGCATATTCAACAGTTTTCACTGATCAACAGGCGCATATCAGCAATGTAAGCCTATTCTCAGAAGCACAGGTGCATCTCAATAGTTTGCGCTGATCAACAGGTGCATATCAAAACAGCGAGTCGAGCAATAGGCGTATATCAAACAGCACATGTCGATCAAACAGACGCATATCAGCAGTGCACACCTCTGATTATAGCTAAGCACTGGACCATAGTGCGTGCCTATTCTCAGAAATAGTTAGCGCATATCAACGGTGTCTACAACATGCAGATCAGTACCTATCTTCAAAAGTGGCACAAAAGAAAAATGCTCATACCATTGGTCCTTTGTTGAGACTTACCAATTTTTGAAGGCACATCATGCAAACGAATAGCATCGGGACGAAGTGGCGCAAGTAAACTTATGAATAGTAAGACCTTGTGAGAAGCCAATTGTTTTGAGAAAGTATGAATGACTCTTTCGTTTCTGGTTGTCCTTTTAAAAGTATTGAAGATGAAACAGGCACGTCAATCTAGGAGCCTATTTTTAGAAAAGAACTAAACTATAGGCGATTGAAGCCATGTAATGACTGCCATGTGTCCCTCAATGAAACAGTAAGCATTAAATTAGCCAAAGGAACGCATCTACATGCGCCATTTGAAATCACAGCCACACAATATATCAAAAATTTTAGATTTCATTGCATAAAAGATGGGTGGACCCCTACAGACAAGGACACAAGAAAAGAGAATAAAAAGTTGTCATGCTTAAATATTATTCCTTTTTCTTGCCTTCATCGGTCTGACGAAGGGCGGCGTCCAATTCTTGCATGTTACGGATTCCCGAGCGATGCATCAGATTAAGGAATCCCTCCGAATCGCTGCTCTCTTCAGAGGATAGCCCACCACTCGAGCGATTAAAGACGGTTGGGTTTAACCCGAAGCAGTCTAGAAAGTTCGCCGCCCTCAGTGCCGGGTCAGCTTCCAACAAATAAGTCGAAGGCATGACGTCGAATTTCGCTTCAAGAGACACAATTTTGGTGACAACATTGGTCTCCACCTCCTTCTTAGATGCCATCAAAATTACAGAAGTGAAGAATAAAGTATGAAGATTAACCCCTACATATATATCACCTAACTGACTCTTCATATTCCTCATGGAAAATTGAAAATCATCAATGAAACTCGGGAAGACGAAGAGGAGATTGAGTGTTTTCGAGAAAGAAATTTAATTGTGATGACAGGACGTTGACTGGCACAACTTGACTGTAGCTCCCCTTCCCGAAAAATATTTGAAATATTTTTTTATTTTATTTTATTTGATTTAAATGGTGATTTTTAGAATTTTATAAATGATTATTTAGGTAATTATTACGATAGATGATTTTAATTATGGTTGAGAATTGGAGTACAAGACGGCTAGGAATTATGGCACGGATAGTGCAGTGGCGTGCTTTGACTAGTGTTTAGCCATGGTAGGGGAATGCAAAACTATAGGAGTGTCCCAACTAGGAAAATCAGACCAAGTTACGACTTAACCGTACCGAAGATTTTATTTATTTATTAATTATATTATTTGACGTTTAGGAGACCCGGTTGTACAAAACTAGTCAAACTGGATCCGAACTGAGTCCAGGCCCATGTAGACATGTAGTGGGATCAAGTACGGCATTGTAGACATGTTTGGTAAGTGCAAGTATTTTGTATATATTTTTGAATTGGCAATTATTTTCTAAGAATATTTGTTATAGGTAGATTATAGGTATTATTATTATCAAATAGTATTTACAAAATTTGTATGATCTTCTGGAGCGAGATAAGTAGTGTGCATGTTATAACCAATAGAAACGACTTTTGGACTATATTTAATTATTAGGATTTTATTATCATTAATATTATTTTGTGGTTATTAAATGATAATGACTTATATTTATTAAATCTTTTATTGTATAAATGATATGTATAAATATTATATATGTGAGTATGTATATATAACTATATATTGTATACGTGTGTATGTGTATATAAATATATATTGTAAGTGTGTGCATATGTATCTATATATAAATATATATATGAATATATATAAGTATGTATGTATAAATATATGAATATATATATACGGATGTGTGTATATGTATATAATATATTATATATATATATATATTTTATATATATATATATATATATATATATATATATATATATATATATATATATATATATATATATATATGTGACTATATATATAAAATAATAGATATAGAAACATGTGTATAGATATTTATACGTATACGAATATATATATATAAATGTGTATGTGTATATATATCTAAAATACATATGGATAAATTTATAGTGAATATATATATATATATATATATATATATATATACATATATTGCTAATGTGGAAAAAAAAGGAAAAAGAAATACAAAGCAGTAGCAGCCCAGCCGTTAGCACCCTCAGCCTACAAAGCCGGCCCACCTCCTGAACCCGAACGGCCCAGCCATCCCAAATAACCCCCAACCCGACTGATGAGCCGTGCGTATATGTAGGAAACAGAGGAGAAGGAAACCACAACAAACCCTAGACTCAAACAAACCTGCGCCACCACCCTGCGCGCCCCGCCCACTCGCGCGTGTACGCCCCGAGATCCACCGCGGGACGGCCGATCGGCCGGTCGGCCGACGACGGCAAGGCCGCACGAACTGGAACAGAGCGGCTGGCAGCAACTGCGAAGGTCGCGAGCACAACTTCGTCGCGGCAATTCGTCGTACACGGTAGATCGTTTTCCGAACCGCTTGCGCTGGTATGTAGCCAATATATACGCCTTTAAGTTCCTTTAATTGTTTTACATATATATGCCTTAGGTCGCTCAGGAAATCGACTGAAAGTCGACGACAAATCTGTTCTCAAACAAAGCCAAGAACAGTTCCAACGCCCAACTTGGCGTGGAATTTTCCGCCAAACCATCACCAGTTTTGGATTTATGTTTAAAGAGATTTATAGAAAACTTATAGGAGATTATAACCCACCTTGCAGAATTTGAAATCATCGAATGACCGATCAGAAAATAGAGTTCAAAGTTAGAGAAAAATCTGTTTTTGAAAATATAGAAAATAGGAAAATTCATCCACACGACGTGCGTCCCGCCAAACCGGGCGACGTGGTCGCGCACCGTAAGTATCGAAAGCTGCATACCAGTTTCGTGGTCGTGTGGGCTTTAACAGAATTCAAATTATTCGCGTGTGCGCGACGAATTTGATGCGTATCCGTCAAAATTCACCGTATCGTGCACTTTGTAAATTCTCCAATTACTTTGTACACGCTCGTCAGATCGAGACGAAACTTACGCCAGCAGGACCGTATCATTTTTCTGGTCCTGCATGCCAAGTTTGGTCCAATTCTGAGACAGTTGAATCGTACGTCGTTTTGTGGGCCCCACGGTTCCACTCAACGGGCGATTTTATGTACGGCCCACCGGAATCCAACTTTGGACATACGGTTGGGTTCGTATCGGAAAACCGGATTCCACTACAACAAAAAGACCTATTAATGACGCTTGATAAGTGGTTTTCATGACGGCTGATGTGGAAGCGTCATCAAAGTTCAGCAAGACTAGAATCTATGACGGTTTACATTAAAAATGTTATTGATAGTGCTCCAGTGATACGAGCGTTATAAAAAAAGCACGAAAATTTAAGCCGAAACCTCGACTCCCCCGTAATTCTTCCGCACTTAAGAAAAATTCTAAACTCTCTCTCTTTCTCCTTCTCCTCCCGCTCCCCAACTCCCCTCAGCCCACTCTCCGCTCCCCAACTCCCCTCAGCTCGCTCCCCACTCTCCAACTTCCTTCAGCCCGTTCCTCGCCTCCCTCGGTTACAGACTCCACCGCAGAGGGAAGGTTGTCACCGGCGTAGCCTTCACCACCGATTTGTCCTAAAATCTCGATCATTGCTTATTTTACGCCCTAAATTCTGCTTCGACATAATTTTAGTAAAATCTCCTAATTTTTGACAACCATACATGCATCCATCTCTCCAAAATTAGGATTCTTTTAGGGTTTCCCGACGTCTCCGTCCATGTCGACGATGATCCGAAAAGGGCTGCATCATCGTTGACTTCTCTTGATTAAGTGAGTGATTTTGATTTGGATTTTTTTTCCTAAAAAAAGATTTTGTTGGGAATTGTTCTATGTGCGTTTCATGTTCGATGAAATAATTGTAAGTACCAAATGCTTGTGTTCTTTGATTTTTTTTTTCTGTTTGTTCTTGTTCAAGGGAGTGTAATTGCATTTGGGGAGCCGAGTCCGAAGCCTCTCCACAGTCACAGTCGCGACCCGGCGAGGTGCTGTGTGTGCCTGCGAGCCGAGTCCGAAGCCTCCCTTCAGATTCTGACACTAAATTCTGGGGTATAAATTCTAAACTCTTGATTGATTTCAGTTTCTGGGTTTATTTTGTTTGTCGATGATGTTGTTGGATCTCGATCCCTACATAAAAAGGGTTTCGATCGACTGATACGTGTTGAGTTCAATTTTGGCTTGGCGATCCTATGATTGTCTTTGTTTGTGAAGCACGAATGATCTTTAGATCATGTTCGGTTCTTTACTTGCTGTTGGATCATTTTCGGTTTTGGGTTACCTAGCTGCTGTTGGAATTATTTGTGATGCATGTATTGTTGGTTTGGGTTTCTTGTATAAATTGTTGCTTGGGTTCTCCTTCCTATACTTGCTGTGGGATGTTGGTTTAGGTTTTCCTTATTATACATGTTGGGTTGGGAAAGATTTCTTTGCTGTAGGATATGTTTTGCTATTTGGATTAAAATTGTTGGTTGGGTATCTATTATGTATGATGGGTTTAACTTGGTACTGTGGGTGTTTTTGTTGGGAGCTTTTCGATATAAATCACATGCGGGTATATATTAGTTGGGAGTATTTCTATTTTGGGAATGACATCTCCATTGGCATGCATGCGTCGTTGATTTTGGGACTACGTCCACTATGCCATGCCTGAATGTTTTACTTTATTTGTCGGTTTTGGTTTTTATTAGAGTACTCTGATACTCTTGGTGATGGTCGTTCGACCAAATGAACCAAAGCGTTGCAGATCGTATTAGATACACTGGCTCCGTGTCGGGACGTGTCCTATACGTGTTATGGTACGCTAGTACAGCAGATGATAATTGATCCTTATCTGAGACATCTTATATATCTTATTTCGTTTCTTATCGTTGGTCGTAGTTTGTATGTTGGTACTGTTGGGTTGTTCATTCTGGGTACAGATACGCTCGTGTTTGTACGAGTCGATACTGGACACAGATGTGAGGATACTTTCGTGTTAATGATATAGCCTCTCCACAGTCACAGCCACGACCCGGCGAGGTGCTGTGCGTGCCTGCGAGCCGAGTCCGAAGTCTCCCTTCGGATTCTGACACTAAATTCTGGGGTATAAATTCTAAACTCTTGATTGATTTCAGTTTCTGGGTTTATTTTGTTTGTCGATGATGTTGTTGGATCTCGATCCCTACATAAAAATGGTTTCGATCGACTGATACGTGTTGGGTTCGATTTTGGCTTGATGATCCTACGATTGTCTTTGTTTGTGAAGCGCGAATGATTTTTAGATCTTGTTCGGTTCTTTACTTGCTGTTGGATCATTTTCAGTTTTGGGTTACCTAGCTGCTGTTGGAATTAGTTGTGATGCATGTATTGTTGGTTTGGATTTCTTGTATAAATTGTGGCCTGGATTCTCCTTCCTATACTTGCTGTGGGATGTTGGTTTAGGTTTTCCTTATTATACATGTTGGGTTGGGAAAGATTTCTTTGCTGTAGGAGATGTTTTGCTATTTGGATTAAAATTGTTGGTTGGGTATCTATTATGCATGATGGGTTTAACTTGGTACTGTGGGTGATTTTGTTGGGAGCTTTTTGACATAAATTACATGCGGGTATATATTAGTTGGGAGTATTTCTATTTCGGGATTGACATCTCCATTAGCATGCATGCGTCGTTGATTTTGGGACTACGTCCACTATGCCATGCCTGGATGTTTTACTTTATTTGTCGGTTTCGGTTTTTATTAGAGTACTCTGATACACTTGGTGATGGTTGTTCGACCAAATGAACCAAAGCGTTGCAGATCATATCGGATACACTGGCTCCGTGTCGGGATGTGTCCTATACGTGTTATGGCACGCTAGTACAGCAGATGATGATTGATCCTTATCTGAGATATCTGATATATCTCATTTCGTTTCTTGCCGTTGGTCGTAGTTTGTATGTTGGTACTGTTGGGTTGTTCATTCTGGGTGCAGATACGCTCGTGTTTGTACGAGTCGATACTGGACACGAATGTGAGGATACCTTCGTGTCGATGATGTAGCCTCTCCACAGTTGCAGTCGCGACCCGGCGAGGCGCTGTGCGTGCCTGCGAGCCGAATCCGAAGGCTCCCTTCGGATTTCGACACCAAATTCTGGGGTATAAATTCTAAACTCTTGATTGATTTCAGTTTTTGGGTTTATTTTGTTTGTCGATGATGTTGTTGGATCTCGATCCCTACGATTGTCTTTGTTTGTGAAGCGGAAATGATGTTTAGATCATGTTCGGTTCTTTACTTGTTGTTGGATCATTTTTGGTTTCGGGTTACCTAGCTGCTGTTGGAATTATTTGTGATGCATGCATTGTTGGTTTGGGTTTCTTGTATAAATTGTTGCTTGGGTTCTCCTTCCTATACTTGTTGTGGGATGTTGGTTTAGGTTTTCCCTGTTATACATGTTGGGTTGGAAAAGATTTCTTTGCTGTAGGAGATGTTTTGCTATTTGGATTAAAATTATTGGTTGGGTATCTATTATGCATGATGGGTTTAACTTGGTACTGTGGATGTTTTTGTTGGGAGCTTTTCGATATAAATCACATGCGGGTATATATTAGTTGGGAGTATTTCTATTTCGGGAATGACATCTCCATTAGCATGCCTGCATCGTTGATTTTGGGACTACGTCCACTATGCCATGCCTAGATGTTTTACTTTATTTAACGGTTTCGATTTTTATTAGAGTACTCTGATACTCTCGGTTTTTTGATATAAATCACAGACTCTAAAATTGACATACTCTAAAAGTGAAGGTTTTGCTTTCTTTTTCATGGTTTTGCTATATGTACATGTGCTATGGACAGTCTTCATGTGACCAAGTGAGCGTTACAAGTGTGCTTTTTCGCTACAGTATCTGTGAGATTTTTGATGTCGATAGTTTTGATGTAGCTAAAGTGTACTCTATATTGGATACTCTATATATTTTGAGAAGATGTATATAATAAAATGGAGAAATGTAGAATGGTAGCTAAAATACTCTATTTTGAGACAATGAAATGGAGAATGGTACTTTATATTACATTTCAATGCTTTGTTGTGAATATGGTTCAAAGTGGTTGTTTTCGAATTGAATTGAGCAGCGTTTGGAATGTCATGCAGTATAGCACGTTATAAATGTGATACAACGACCATATATAGCGATTTTTCATAACTATCCATAACGCTTTGAAAATAAAACGTAGTAGAAATTCAACCTATTAATGACGGTTTTGGATGAATTATCTATAACGCTTTTAAAAATATTTATAACACCCGATTTCATAACGCTTGGACTGAGAAAAAAAGCGTCATGGTTTGCAATTAATGACGCTTTTTAGCCGTCATTAAAAGGTATTTTTGTTGTAGTGTCCGTAGACATGTAGTTTGACGAGTTTAGAGACCATTGACTCTGGCACGCTTTTCGGTGCAAAGCGGGTCCAACGGCGGACACCGTTTTTGCTCGAAATTACCGTTTTGCCCCTATGTCCAGAATTGGACTTAAGGACAGGCAATCCTAGCTAATTTGACTATTCTGAGAATGTTGGTAACGTTTATTTCAGCTTTCGAAGACAGTTGTGATGACTTGGACTTTCTGACTTGTTGATTGGCGATACATTGTTGGATCTGCGTGCAACCTCCAGGCAAGTATACCTTGCCTCCCTCTACAGTTTTATTTACATGCATTTTATTGCAGTTTCCAGCTTTTGGATTATTTATGGACATGTGCTTTTTCGTGTTATTTTTTGTGGAGTTGTTTTTATTATTTATAGCCATGTTCATGTTTTGGCCTTGTGTTTCACATTTGGAGTTTCTCGTCAGTACCTTGCTTGAGTCGTGTCATAGAACGAGTACGTGTAGTGAACTGCTAAATCCTTGATATTGCTTCCTTGGCACCAGAGAGTCCCCACACGGGACGAGGGTATTTTTCTTGATCTGTTTACATCCGTGAGTCCACACTCGGGACTAGGATGTCGATTATTGCACCAGAGAGTCCACACTCGGGACGAGGGTGTAGACTTGACATGACTTGACTTGCACCAGAGAGTCCACGCTCGGGACGAGGGTGTTTACATCAGAGAGTCCACACACGGGACGAGGATGTAGTATTTGCATCAGAGAGTCCACACTCGGGACGAGGGTGCCTTGCCGTGAACTAACCAGAGAGTCCACACTCGGGGCGAGGGTTGTACTAACCAGAGAGTCCACACTCGGGACGAGGGTTAGTGTTTAGTTCAAACCAGTGAGTCCACACTCGGGACGAGGGTTTGGTTCTTCCATTGATCTCGTGATTATCGTTCATCCGGCAGTTCATTATGCGTAGTTGTTCTAGTGTTCGTGTTCGTGTTCGTGTGTCCGTATTCGTGTTCGTAGTCATTGTCTTGTTCTTTCTTGTTTATTTCTTGCGCATGATAAAACTGCTAGAAAGGCATGTATATTATGTATCTTGCTATGTCCTCTGAGGACCTGATGATCTCCTCAGGTTTAGCGATTGCATGGAGTTAGCTAGTAGTTCCGGATGACGGAGGATTTGCGGTTCTTGCGGGATTCAGGTATCGTTATCGTGTTTATTATCCGCTCATGCTTTTCATTCCTTGTCATGAGATATCATGTTCCTTGTTTCACTCTTGTTATATTCCTTAGAGTCTTATCGGATATTTATGCTAGTGGGCTGCAGACCACGACCCATAGTGTTCATTCATGTTTTATATTCTTATTGTGGATTGAGATATAGAATTGTTTGCCATGATTTGGCAGTATACCATAGCCTTGACAGCTTATACGTATTCGAGTCGGGCTGGAGTCCGTTCGATACGTAGCTGGCTTGCTCACGAGCTCGCGTCCGAAAAGCGGGTGCGGGTCGTGACAAGTTTTTTTGGTGGCCCATGCAGGTCAGAGCATATCGTACCGGTTACGTAACTGTATTGGTACGAGCCTGCGCACCTTGACTAGACCTTAGAAATCTCAATCCACTCTGCCTTGAAAATTCTTCTAGAAATTCTCCACGCCCTTGAAAACTCCATATTTGCTCTCGATTATACTTTCTTGCCTTCCGTACCATTAATTCTCGTCCCTTCCTATTTCGGGGTGACGAATAATCGTGCTGTCTAGAATTCGTCAGAAATTCTTAAGTTATAGTATAATATTGCTTGATTATTGAATAATTGGTTGTTTGTAGATATGAGAGATTATATGTACCATATGTCCTAGATATTTTGGTAGAATTATTAGTCACTGGTTAGAAGATTATAAGATTTTAGTGACATGTGTTCCAAGGGAGTAGTGTGACCTAAGGTAGGTAGAAGTGTCACGCCCCAGTACCGAAATACGGAGACGGACTAGGCCAGCTACTCCATATGAGGTACGTAACGTCATACGGTGATCGTGGCTGTCGAGAGACTAGGGGGTACATGCTACAATCAAGTCTCCTATGGTCCCACAGGGTTCTATGTCTCAATCAATCAAGTCACATCAGCAATTAAATGAACATTAAAGATAAAGCAGTAAGACGTCCCCGACGCTTCATCAAAATGATCATGAGAGACTAGCTTTATAATTTAGCTATCTCAGAGAGTCAGGAGTACAAAATTATACACAGCTGCAGTCTGTTTAATTATAATTATGTACTGACACAAAATATCAAGTAATCCGGCTAACAGCTGCCGGTGGCTAAACGCCGCACAAAGTATAAGCAGGAGTGGTGGAGAAGAAACCCACTCGAGTCCCCGAACCGCCATGCTCCTAGTATGCACCATGGATGTCAGGGAAGAAGATCGTGTCCTCCGGCTCTGCTACGAGATCTGGCCAAACAAAACCAGCGGGGTCAGCCCCGAATAGCAAGTACCGCCAAAGGGGCACAAGAGTTCAGATTAAAAACCCAGTTAATAGAATGATTGATAATAGTAAACTTATGCTACTATTATAGGGTAGCGCCACATCCTCGAACCCATATGGCACCCTTACAACCAAACAAGGACAAAAGGTGCCGCATGGAGTCGGGACGTATCGTACTCGATAACTTTCACATAAGTTTAAAGGTAGAAACAATAAAATCTCCTGATCGTGACTTCGGTCAATAGCCTATCGTAGCACAATAACCAACCCAACAATCAAACAAGAACATGGGTTGGATCATGTACCATGATAGACCATGTTCCTCAGTCATTCACAGAAGGGACACTTCACAACCAGAATAAGTCTTCCGTTCATAACTTCGGTCCACAGCCTGCCATAGTACGATAACCAACCCAATAATCAAATAAAAACATGGGTTGGATCACGTATCATAATAGTCCGCTTCCCTTAATTATTCGCAGAAGGTAATAGGATACAAGCAAGTCGTTTTCACGGCCAATCAAGTCTACGAGTTTCTAGTAGGACGAGGTTATCCTCACGTCATGTTATTTCAAAATCCTCAGATCGTATCTTTCCAGCAAGGCTAGCCAACCCAGGGGTTCGCGTAGACAGATATCATTGAGCACAGGTCCCTCGTAAGGCCACCTTGCCAAAACATATAATATATAGCAAGAATTAATCGGATATAGTCGTCCGCTCGTTGCAGATGACACAGTATCCGTGGAGACCAGCCGGCGCGTCAAGACAATATCTCAAGGCGGCTGGTGTAACACGATCTCGGGATTCTGCCCTCCCCATGCATCTAGTATATTTAGTTGCCTAGTTTAACCCTAGGTGAAATCTTAGACTCACATGCTATGGCCTGCATGATTATCCTCCTAAAAGTCGTACTCAAGTACGAGTACCCCAAGAGAGGAACCATGTCAATCAGTATGTCAATATGTTCTACCCTCCTTAGTGTAATGCATCATTGCAAATATGCCACGTGGAGTTACGAGTCATTTGTCGAGCATGAACAAGGACTGGGACATTCAGGTACAAGTATCAGGTAGGAACACTTTGTTCACCGGGGTCACATTAGTGCTCATATCATGCTCAGGACAAAAGGCGTAAGGATATATAGCATACACAAACATTTACATATATATATGCAATATAATATATACATATAAAAATATAAGGTATAGGGGAGTCCAGGTCAGAGCGCGCTGGGGTCAAGTGCGCGCAGGGATCAGAGCGCGCAGGGATCAAGGTCAGACTGCGCTCAAGTCGAACTGCGCTCAAGTCAGGCTACGCTCAAGCCAGGCTACGCTCGAGCCAGGCTACGCTCGAGCCAGGCTACGCTCAAGCCAGGCTACGCTCGAGCCAGGCTACGCTCAAGTCAGCGTATGCAAGATATACGCTTCCAAAAAGGCAGCGTATGAGGTCCATACGACTCTTCATCAAGGCAGCGTATGCAAGACATACGCTTCCAAAAGGCAGCGTATGAGATCCATACGACTCCTCATCAAGGCAGCGTATGCAAGACATACGCTTCCAAAAGGCAGCGTATGAGGTCCATACGACTCCTCATCAAGGCAGCGTATGCAAGACATACGCTTCCAAAAGGCAGCGTATGAGGTCCATACGACTCCTCATCAAGGCAGCGTATGTAAAACATACGCTTCCAAAAGGCAGCGTATGAGTTAGACTGCGCTGCGATAAAGAGCGCGCGCAGCTCAGTGGCGCAAGCTAAAAAGCTCGCGCACACTGCTCACTGTCTTCTCCAAATCAGCAAGAACTCCATGGTTTGAACCTAAAGCTTCAAAAGCCCATAACTTGGTCAAAATAAGTCCAAATCCAACTTTTCAAAGGTCAAAATTGGGTAGAATAAAATTCTCTACAACATGGAACACTCAAAACTTGAAAATAATGAAGTTTGCTCGATCAAAACCAAGAAGATCCAAAAACGGTTAAAACTTAGATCTACAAAAATTAAAGCTTCAAAATGGAAAATTTTAAGTTCTAAACTAGTATAGAGTGAGGAGAAGAACACATTTTAACAAATAATTTTGTAAGAAAACATGAACAAAATTTATGGATCCATCTCTTGAGCAAGTTGGCACTTGCCTTGGTTGGTGGAGGAAATAAATGAAAGGAAATAAATGAGAGGAGAGAGAATGAGATGAGTTATATATATAGAATCTTGAACCCAAGGGTTCATGATGAACCATTGGTGAACCAAGAATAGGTTACCCAAATGAGCCAAAACTGTAGGCCCAAATACAGAAAATAAATTACGAAATCATATTTTGTCGAGTATTTTTTGGGAAATACATGAAGAAATACAGCATAATAAATATCGTATAAATACAAGGTAAATATAATTTATCGGTTTACGTATTAAAATATGTATTCTAGGATCGGGGAGTGACATCTCTACCCTTCTTAGAAAAATTCCGTCCTCGGAATTCCAGCCAAGACAGGATAGTAAAATCAGGGCAAGCAAGGCACAATCATATACAAGTTAACTATCATAGCAGTTATTATCATATATCACAAAGTGCAAAACAAGCAAGTGCAGATAAGCAGGGAATCGTATTAATAAGGCGTAAAAATATACCTCATTAGTCAAACAAATGCGGATACCGAGATCTGATCTCGTCCTCGCGCTTCCAAGTTGACTCTTCTGAAGAGTGATGGTTCCAAGAAACACGGACAAGGCTTATCGTCCGATTCTTGAGTACCTTCTCTCGCCGGTCCAAAATAGACACGGGTTGTTCCTCGTAAGTTAGGTCGGTACCAACGACTAACTCAGAATGATCGAGGACATGACTCGGATCCGGGACATACCCACGTAATTGGGACACATGAAACACATCATGTATGCTAGTTAACGAAGGCGGAAGAGCAAGTCGATAAGCCACATCGCCTACCCGAGTGAGAATCTTAAAAGGACCAACGTATCTTGGACTAAGCTTTCCTCGGGTTCCAAATCTGATGATGCCCCGAGTAGGCAAAATCCGTAGAAATACTTGGTCGCCAACTCTGAACTCTAGAGGCCTACGATGCTGATCTGCCCAATGACGATGTCGGTCCTGTGCAACTCGAAGGCGCTCTCTGACCAACTTAACTATCTCCACAGTCTGCGTGATCATCTCTGGCCCCAACAACTTCCGTTCTCCGACGTCGTCCCATGCCAAAGGGAACCTACACTTCCTTCCATACAATGCTTCAAACGGGGCCATCTGAATGCTAGCCTGATAGCTGTTGTTATAGGAGAACTCCACTAGATGAAGGTGATCCTCCCAAGATCCACCAAAATCTAAGGTACACGCCCGTAGCATATCTTCTAATGTCTGAATGGTTCTTTCTGATTGTCTGTCAGTTTGTGGATGATAAGCAGTACTGAATCTTAACTTGGTTCCCAAACTTTGGTGTAAGCTCCGCCAAAAATGGAAAGTAAACTGCGTATCCCGATCTGATACTATACTAACTGGAACACCGTACTGCCTTATTATCTGCTTCATGTATATTTCTGCTAGCTGCTCAGTAGTCTGTCCAACTCGGAAGGGAAGGAAATGAGCGACCTTCGTGAGTCGATCTACTATTACCCAGACTGCATTCTTACCAGTCGGGGATCTAGGTAAACCAGTCACAAAATCCAGCGTAATGTGCTCCCATTTCCATTCTGGGATAGGAAGCGGCTGTAGCAACCCTGCTGGTCTTTGCTGCTCGGCTTTCACCTGCTGACATACCAGACACTTGGATACAAATCTCGCTATCTCTCTTTTCATGCCGTTCCACCAAAAGTACTGCCTGATATCTCGGTACATCTTCGTTCCTCCTGGATGAATGGAGTAAATAGAACTATGAGCTTCGGACATAACTTCTTGTCGAAGGTCTCCACTCGGTACACAGAGTCTGTTTCCAAACCTGAGCGTACCATCTTCATGAATCACTAACTCCTTCCTACGGCCTGATTCATACTCCGATCGCAATTTCTGAATCTGTGGATCTCCTGCTTGTGCTGTCCTTATCCTCTCTACTAAGGTTGACTGAATCTGTATACTGGTCATTTTTCCTATATTCCTTGGCAAAACTACTTCGATTCCTATACTCTAAAGGTCTTCTAGAATATGCTTCTGCGAGGTCAAGATAAAGGCACTGCCTCTCCTACTCAGTGCATCTACAACTATATTCGCCTTGCCTGGATGATACTGAAGATCTAAATCAAAATCCTTCAGCAATTCTAACCATCTTCTTTGCCTCATGTTCAAATCTCGCTGCGTGAATACGTATTTCAAACTCTTATGATCAGTGTAGATCTCTACCCGATCCCCGTATAAATAATGCCTCCACAACTTGAGTGAAAATACCACAGCTGCTAACTCCAAATCGTGAGTCGGGTAATTCTTCTCATGGTCTCGAAGCTGTCGAGACGCATATGCTATCACCTTACCGTGCTGCATCAATACACATCCAAGACCCTTCCCTGATGCGTCACAATATACTGTAAAGCCTCCCGCTCCTACTGGAAGCGTCAAGATCGGGGCTGAGATCAATCTCTTCTTCAATTCTTCAAATGATGCCTGACAGCTAGCTGACCAAACAAACTCTATGTCCTTGTGCGTCAAACGCGTTAAGGGCGCAGAGATCCTGGCAAAGTCCGCCACGAACCTTCTGTAGTAACCAGCTAATCCTAAGAAACTTCGCACTTCTGCAACCGTTCTCGGGACCGGCCAATGCTCTACGGCCTCAATCTTCTTCGGATCCACTGACACTCCTGCTCCAGAAATTACATGTCCCAGGAACGATATGTGGTCTAACCAGAATTCACACTTGTCGAGCTTCGCATAAAGTTGATGCTCCCTCAATATCTGCAAGACAGTCCTAAGATGTTTCTCATGCTCCTCTTCACTGCTGGAATAGACAAAGATATCATCTATGAACACCACCACAAATTTATCCAAATACGGCAGAAAGTTGCGGTTCATTAAATCCATGAATACTGCGGGGGCGTTGGTTAGTCCAAAGGGCATTACTAAAAACTCATAATGCCCATATCTAGATCTGAATGCTGTCTTCGGTATGTCTTGCTCCCGGACTCTTACTTGATAGTATCCCGACCGAAGATCGATCTTGGAAAAGACGCTGGCCTTGCTCAACTGGTCAAACAGGTCATCAATCCTTGGTAGCGGGTACTTATTCTTCACTGTTACTGCATTCAGCTTGCGGTAGTCGATGCACATCCTCGTCGACCCATCCTTCTTGGGAACTAGAATCACTGGCACGGCCCAGGACAATTTACTGTCTCGGATGAATCCCTTAGACTTCAACTCCTCCTCATGTTGATACGACTTATCCTGTTCTGACGGCGACATTCTGTAAACTCTGTCTGCAATAGGCCTCGTTCCAGGGTTCAACTCAATGCTAAATTCTACCTCTCTGACTGGGGGTATCCCTGGGAGCTCATCAGGGAAGACGTTGAGAAAATCTTCGACCACTCTCAGAATCTGTCCTGGCTCTGACACTGCTGCTGAGATGACGCCTCCGGCCTGATTCTTCAAGGTTCGAGTAAAGGTAAACTGTTCCATCCCAGGAACGCTGAATATGACCCTACCTCCTCTACAATCAATTGTCGCATGACTGTCTCTCAACCAGTCCATGCCAAGAACAACATCAAAATTCCCCATAGGGAATTCAATCATTGATGCGGGCAGTAAATGCCCACACACCTCTACCGGACATGAAAAGCGCACTCTGCTTACTTCTACGAGCCCATTGCCGGTGAGTATATCCATCCTCTCCGGCAATGCCTCAAACACTAGTCCAATCCGTATAGCATATTGTGCAGAGATGAATGAATGAGTAGCGCCTGAATCAAATAATGCTACAGCGGGAAATGAGGTGACGAGAATTTTACCTGCCACCACGTTACTAGACGCTAGAGCCTCTCCCAAGGATAATGTGAGAGCCTGGCCCTGTCCCCGCGGAGCTCCTTGTTGCGGCCTTCCTCGACCATGTTGTTGCTGCCCCTGAGGGCCTCTGGCTTCCTGTACTTGGCAAAACATCTGAGCCTGCGTTGTTAGACGTTGGGCTAGGGGCCTCACTGCTAGTACTGGCCCTCCACTCGGGGTTGCCACCGGAGCTGGCAATGCTGGAAACTGCTGAGCTGGCCCTCCTGGCCTCTGCATCATAGGACAAGTGGAAACACGGTAGTCTGAACTACCACACCTCAAGCATAAGCCATTCGCTGACCGACACACCTCCCTCGTGTGCCCTGCCTTTCCACAGAATGTACAGCCTTGGGGTGCTCCCTGACGCTGCTGTTGGTTCCTCGGCTGCTGATGCCGAACTGGCGCTGTATTAGTTGACACAGCCGTCCTCTACGGCGCTCCTGCATCATAAATACGTATACCGGGTGCTGGTGCCGATGTTCGCTGCGTTATTCCTTCTCCAACCTGGGAATGGGACCTCTTCTGACCTCCTGTCCTCGATGCCAACCTCTGCTGGGTAAGCTCGTGCCTCCGAGCGGCCGTCAAAATAGCGTCAAACGTCTGGTAGTCGTGTCCCTCCACAAGCTGCAGTAGTTCCAAATGAAGTCCCTGCTGAAACCTCATAGCTTTCTCTGTCTCCGTTGCCACCATTGCTGGTGCGAAATGGCACAATCTGCAGAACTCTGCTGCATACCCATCTACGGTCTTGCCTGCTTGCTTGAGACTAATAAACTTCTACTGGAGCTCATATCGAGCTACTATGCCAAAATACTTGGCCTTGAATCTCTCACTGAAGGTGGTCCAACGAACAGGGCGTCTTATACCAACTTCTTCTGATGCCCACCAGTCGCGAGCAAGATCCTGAAGTACTAATTTGACCTGATCAACCTTCTCATCATCTGGAACCTTGGCTGCCACAAGAATGGCTTCGATGTCTTGAATCCATGCATCCGCAGTGATGGCATCCTCCGTGCCATTAAAATACCTCGGGTTCAAGCGACGGAACCTTTCTGATGCTCCCGAGTCAACCCCGACACTCCTCTTAAGAGCTAACTGAATCCCTTGATTCAGCAACACGTTCTGCTCCTGCTGCTGAGTCTGTTGTTGTTGGTGAGTGACAAGAATCCCCCGGATGATCTCCAGGAGCACTACGGCATCTGGTACTGCCATCGCTGCTGGTGCTGCAGGAGTTTCAATAACCTGCGGCTCTACTGCCTCTGGTTCTACTTCTGCTCGTGTCTGCCCTGGGAAAGGTTCTCTCCCCAGTTGGTACCCAGTCGATCGAGCCGTGCTCTGGCTGCTCTTCCTCATGGGCCTCACCCGCTACTGAGAATGAAGCACCCCTATGTTTTCCATAAATAAATTCCTTTATTTATTGTGTATCTGGGAAAATTACAACTGTGGGAATCTGATCTAGAAGACGATCACTTTATCCCTTGGACTATGCGAAGAAAAAAAGCTCTCAAAATTTTGACAGTAGATAACTATGTATCTGTACAATGAATGAGGGAAGAACTCTATTTATAGAGTCAAAATGTGTATGGTACATATGTATAAATATAAATGTATATGTGTGTAAATATATATATATATATACGTAAGTATTTATGTGAATACATATAAATATATATGTATTGGTGTATACATATAAATATATATAGGTGATAAGGAAATATATATGTGATTAGAAAAAGAAAGGAAAAAAAGAATAAAACTCAGGCCAGGCCCGGCCCAGCCCAGCCCAGCCCGAGCGGGCACCCCTCTTTTGATCCCAGACCTGAGCAACAGTCGGTTCTACAAACCGATAAGAGACTTATATAGCCGATAGCTAATATATAGGGAGAAGGACTCATTAAACCCTAACCCCGAGCCTTCGTCCCCACCTGAGCGCACCCCCTCGCGCGTGCGCACCGTCGGGGGCCGCCGCCGGTCGGTCGAGGGCCGCCCGTCGCCGGCCGTCATGCGTGGAACATGGGAACACCGACCGTAACGGCAGTGCGCGACCAAGTTCGTCAAGGCGCTACGCTCACCACGCCCGATCGTTTCCAGAACCAATTTCACAGGTACAAACCTAACTTATACACCTTCCAATATACTAGATATCATCGTAGCAAATCGAAACAAAATCGATATAAAATCGATGCCAAAAATCCCGAAAAACTGTTCGGATTAGAAACAGAGAACCAGTCCAATCACCCATGTTTGAGGATCGATTTCGATCGATCCAATAGTATATTAGAAATTCTATTTGAACAGACTTTTAGACAACATGTAGGGCTCCACGACCCAATTTGCAGAAGTCGATTTCATCGACTACGCGTCGAGAAATCGAATTCCGAAGTTGACCAAAAATCCTGTTTTAAAATCAATAAAATTGTCCGATACGACGTACGTCCCGCCAATACCGACGACGTGGTCACAAACCGAAGGCATCGAAAGGTGCATAACAGCTTCGTGGTCGTGTGGGCTTTGACGGAATTCAAATTGGTCGCGTGTGCAGGACGAATTTGATGCGTATCCGACGAAATTCCCCGTATCGACCTCTATGCAAGTTTCCCAATTACTTCGTGCATGTTCGTCAGATCGAGACGAAACTTATGCCAACAGAACCGTATCATTTTTTTGGTCTTGTATGCCAAGTTTGGTATAATTCTGAGACAGTTGATAAAATCACCGTTTTGCGGGCCCCACGGTCCCATTCAACGGGCGATTTTGTGTACGGCCTGCCGGAATCCAACTCTGGATATACGGTTGGGTTTGTATCGAAAAACTAGATCCATAAACATGTAGTTTGATGACTTTAGGGACCATTGACCCTGGTACACTTTTCGGTGCAAAGCGGATCCAACGGCGGACATCGTTTTGGCCCGAAATTACCGTTTTGCCTCTGTGTCCAGAATTGGACTTAAGGACAGGCAACCCTAGCTAATTTGACTATTCTGAGAACATTGGTAATTTTTATTTCAGCTTCCGGGGACTGTTGTACGAGTTTTAACTATTGGGGCACACTGATTGGTTTGGATTGTCGGTTTTACCAGCAAAGGACCACAGGCGAGTACAGTTTATTGTCTGCATTTCGATATTGATCTTTACTATATTTCATTGATTGGCCATTGGTTATGTGATTTTTATACTCTATTATAAATTGTTGAGCCGGGAATGAGAAGTACCAAGGATGTGTGATCCGACCGTAGACCGTGTTTATTTTCATACAGTAGACCTTGTAGACCGTATTTATTTTCATGCAGTAGACCTTGTAGACCATATTTATTTTCATGTAGTAGACCTTGTAGATCGTGTTTATTTTCTGCAAGTAGACATCGTAGACAGTGCTTATTTTTCTGCAAGTAGACATCGTAGACAATGCTTATTTTTCTGCAAGTAGACATCGTAGACAGTACTTATTTTTCATGCAAGTAGACCTCGTAGACCGTACGGTGTAGTGTCCCAGACTGATCACATATCAAAGGTACTTCTAACAGTTGGGGAAAGTATTTTGTGTCTATTTATTTGCTATTGGTTTTCCGTATTTCCTATTTATTTTCAAAAATATGTAATTGATGTCTAACCTCTGTTGTATAGTCATTTTCTTTATTTGAAATTGCATTCAGTGAATTGTGCTCGTTCCATTCCTGACTGGAAACCAACATTTTTCAGGTTAGCCGTGGATTCACTTAGCTTGGGAAGTGACGGAAATACTTGCAGACAAAAGCCTAGAGACTAGCTAGATAGTTGAGTTATAGTCATTCATTTATTTGTACAAGTTTATATTTTTTTTACAAATGTAAAACTTGTGATCATGTAAGTTAAATTAATTATATGAATGAGCATTATTTGTGATTTTGATCTTCATGGCCGTGACAGCGTTCTACCGCCGACACTGCGGCGTACGCTGGCTTGGACACGTCTCGTATCCGTTTAAAAAAAAAACGGGTGCGGGTCGTGACAAGTTTTTGTGGTAGCCCATGCAGGTCAGTCTTTGCAAATCATGCGAACTCGTGATAGTACTTAAGTTAGTCCTACTATTGCGAGCCTGCGACTAAAAATGCTCATTCACGAATTAGAAATTAATTTAATTTACGAGAATGACTAGGACTAGGAGTCCCTTATACAAATTTACCGATGGGTAGTCTAGGCCATGCAATGTAAATAAGGAGTTATTAATTTTGATAGTTTATCAGATCCCCATAGGTACATTATTATCTCTTGATATGACGATGTAATCTAATTTGGATAGATTATTCCCTTGGTAAGGCAGGGCTTCATAGAATTAATGATCTAACCTTGATAGATTATTCAATTCATTCTCTTGCCTCTTTAGATATCGTCACCATATCTTAGTCTGAATTGCCCATTTAAAATTCTATTTTGCCGTAAGGGAATAGTTTATAATTCCTGATTCGGTTATTCAAATACGAATCTCGAGGTAGACTGATCCAAAAATTTTCTCCCATGGTTCGAATACACATGAAAGAGATACCAGAATGTTTGTAGTTCTTTGTCTTCAGTTTGTTCCTCCCTGTGCAATCTTTTATTTTAAAGATTGTGACTGATAGGACAAATATTTATGCCTTATTACATAGTCGACTTGCTTGAATCTGTAGAAGCTCATGAGTTTTTACATATATAGTTAAAAGAATGTTAGTTAACTCATAATGGCAGGACAGCAGCGCAATATCGCCATTTATTTAAAATATGGAGACTATGGACTCACTGCAGCCAGCAGCGCACTGGCGAGACACGACCCCTAGAGTTGGAATTTGTTTAAGAAATATCGGTTATAGAATGTTATTAAAAACTATGGCTAGTGGTCCTCTTTGACCATAGTCACACTGGTGTCAATATAAAGTAGAGTATCGGATAGCATGTCACATCTGAATCACGAAACCAAGGGTTTACCACAGCCCGATTTTACGGGCGAGACGTAGTCCTCGGTGAAATGACTTCAGACTTGATTACAAGTTAAGGATACTATAGAGGATAGGACAGTGCCCTGTGTGTTCCATAAGATCCGAAGCCAATATTAGTGAAAGTTTTGTAAGTTGGGTAGCACGTCTTCCGATCTAGTATTTCGTGGTCCTTGTGATCTATTGACGGGGATTTTAATTGACGCTAATATATTTACCCAGAATATAGAATTTAGAGACCCATAACCCATTAGTCGACCAAGGCTTTCTGGATAAGAAGATAGTAGGATGACCGTGTAAGCAAGAACACCGAATAAGGTTTTGATTCTCACAAAACTCGAACTACTTGTGCCTTCTTTCAAAAATCTTGTATACTTGTAATTTGACTATTTTGACCAATGTTGCTATCATAGCCTAGTTTTACAAGCTTACTCTTTATCGAGCTTGATTCAAGACATATGTTTATTGGGGACGCCTACTGACATATTGTCTAATCAGAATCGAGGTATTACGGTCTGATCAACCGTAGTGCACTTGGTTCGCTCTCCCTATGATTAACCTACCTGGATTGAGAAGTAGATGTCTCTAGGATCTCATCCGTGACTGCATTGACAATTTCTCTTGAATTATATGTTCGCCCTTGAATCATGAAATTGTATTCAGTAACATCTCCCTCGAATTCTTTATTGTTTTTGTCTTTCACCGATTTGAAAAGACGAAAGCTCGTGATGGTAGAAAGATACAGAGTATTCCCATGGCTATGATAATGGTAGGCACAAGTGTAGCTACCATCGGCCAGTCATGTGATTGAGTTACTCGTTCTCCCATCGACCCTCAAACTACTATTGAGACTTTCGAGCCATCTGAATTTGAGAATGATTAGGGTTTTACCCTTAGTCAGAATGCCAACCTAGGAGACTATCTATTCTCAAGAAACCAAATATTGTGAGTCTCTAATTATTTGCTGGAAGCTTGCCTTAACTAGCAACCCTTAAGCCTTGAACCAACCCTTCTTCGACCGAAGCCCACAGTTAGACATGAGATGAGTGGACAATAGGGTAATCATTTACCGTGACACTCATCCCGAGATTGGTTTCCAACAAATATTTACTCTAGTTATGTAAATTTTATATATTATTAAGACCTAACTAGTGTTGGAACACCACAGTCACTAGCTTAGCCAATACCATAGCTTAAATATCCTGTCATATTATGATCTACCAGTTGTCAACAGCAATACACGATCACAACAACTCTTGTGACGATAGTCTGGCAGGTTGACACAACTAGAGATTCACGACTCAGTTGTTAGAAATCTCTTCATATGATGTGCCTTAGAGTTGGTTACCCCGTCGATAACTCTTGTACACTATGGATGTGTATGTTCCTCTATTTTATCGACCATGTGTTATTGTACACCCTTGTTTCTCATTTATTGAGGAATGATCATTAACTTGACTTATATTTACCATATTCCGTTATGCCGTGCCTTATTCTCTATTAACAAGAGTCGAGGTACAGTATCCGAATTTTGGAAACCCTCTAACCTTATTATTCCTAATCCCTGTCTTAGCTTCTAAGGTGGGTAGACTGTAAACCTTCTAAATTTTAGGATATATGAAGATTACCGATTGATCGGAATAATTTCCATTAGGGCAAAAATTAGTACCCCATGGACTCCCACTTTCCATTTAGATTATTTTGTGTTTCCGACCGTGTCATAAATATTCGGAGCACGAGACCAGCCGATGCCTTCCAATAAATTTCACATGCAAGATCTAGACGAGTCCACCTTCATCTAGGTATATCATGTCCCACTCAAACACGTCCCCTTGTACTCTATTTTTATGGTACAATTTTCAGGATGAAAGGACTAGCTATAACCCTTACCATGATACCAGTATACTTCCTGACTACAACTAGAGTCTCAACCTCGACTCGAACCTTTCGACCCAATATATGGTTGTGATCTACTCGAAGCCCACTATGCACGTGTCACTAGTGTACCACTCAATTGTGTTTTCTCGTGCTATTTAAACACAAAAGTCACGGAAGGCACATTTTGGGCTTTAGAAACATATTTAACCTACCCAACTGTCCTTTTAGCTTAACCACTTGGGTGGAAACCTATTCTAGGTTACCTTAACCTAGTAGAAATCATTGGGATCCTGTACAGTCCATATAGATTGAAATCTAAGGATCATCCAACCAACGATTGATGTCAAATCAGGGAACCCATTAAGACCATTAAAACCTACCCATATATACCACCATAATTAGACTGCTAAAATCGAACTATTTAAAATAGGTCCCTATACCTATTATGTAGTCTTTCCCTCTTAAAATGTGAAGTCATTCGTAACCTTTTTTCATCTACCTAGAAGTCGCGATACGATCTTGTATTGCATTTATATCCCTTGTTGTGTGTTTAAATCACCACGGGAAAATATCACAATCTTGATTTCTCAAATTTCGTTCTATTATGGAACCTGTTTAGAATTTCGAGAACGAAACATCTGTATTGCACTGATTGCAAGACCCTCTGTGAAACGAAGGGTCCTTCGATTTAGCAAGTGACTAGACTAGAGTAGCCTAATCTAGCAAATAAGTCAATGGTTCGTAAACTACCTTTCTATCTGCTGCATTGGATACCGTACTACTCTTGAAACTTCATTTTTACTCTCGATTGTTCTTCCTTATCTTCTTGTCCTTCCTAATTCGGAGCGACGAAGGTCATGCTTATTAGAATTTACCATTATTTCTTACCTACTTGTGTAAAAATTGTTGCTTGTTAAATTTTGGGTTGCTTGATAGATAAGAGAGGATTATAGATGCCACGTACAGTAGATATCTATTGGTAGAAATTTTAGCAGTTAGTTGGAAGACTTTAAAGTTTTAGAGACAGAAGATTTGCTGGAGTAGTGTCACCAAAGGTGGGTAGAAGTCCACAAGTATTCATAGTTATGAGGGTCATAAAATAATTTTTGAGAAATTAAATTTGAGGAGATGAAGGAAATACTAGACTTTGAATTTTAAAGAATAGTTATGAATTAGAATTTCGAGGACAAAATTATTTTAAGGTGGGTAGATTTGTAGCTCCCCTTCCCGGGAATTCTTGAAATATTTTTTATTATTAATTAATTTATTTGAATGGTGATTTTAGAATAATTGTACAAATTTCTGGAGCCAAATAAACGGTGTGTTTGATGAGTTCACCGAAATATATTATTTGTTTAATTACAGTGTTATTAGGTTTATTATTATTATTATTAATGTTAATATTATGGTTATTAAATAAATAAATTATTTATTATTAATAGTTATTAGTATTTTATTCTCTATCAGATATATATATATATATATATATATATATATATATATATATATATATATATATATATATATATATATATATATATATATATATATATATATATATATATTTTAAATATATATATATATATATATATATATATATATATATATATATATATATATATATATATATATATATATATATATATATATATATAAAAAAAATATATATATATATATATATATATATATATATAATATATATATATATATATATATATATATATATATATATATATATATATATATGGGTATATGTGAATATATAGGTATATATATAAGGTGTGTGTATATACATATATATATGTATACATGTACTTGGATATTTATATATATATAGATATATTTGTATGTATATATCAAAATACTATATAAATATTTTATATATAAATATTTTTTATATAAATATTATATATATATATATATATATATATATATATATATATATATATATATATATATATATATATATATTATATGGTGTGTATGGTACGTATGTATAAATATAAATGTATATGTGTGTAAACGTATATATATACGTAAGTATTTATGTGAATACATATAAATATATATGTATTGGTGTATACATATAAATATATATAGGTGATAAGGAAATATATATGTGATTAGAAAAAGAAAGGAAAAAAAAAACTCAGGCCAGGCCAGGCCCAGCCCAGCCCAGCCCGAGCGGGCACCCCTCTTTTGATCCCAGACCCGAGCAACAGTCGGTTTTACAAACCGATAAGAGACTTATATAGCCGATAGCTAATATATAGGGAGAAGGACTCATTAAACCCTAACCCCGAGCCTTCGCACCCACCTGAGCGCACCCCCTCGTGCGCGCGCACCGTCGGGGGACGCCGTCGGTCGGCCGAGGGCCGCCCATCGCCGGAGGGCCGCCCATCGCCGGCCGTCACGCGTGAAACAGGGGAACACCGACCGTAACGGCAGTGCGCGACCAAGTTCGTCAAGGCGCTACGCTCACCACGCCAGATCGTTTCCAGAACCAATTTCACAGGTATAAACCTAACTTATACACCTTCCAATATACTAGATATCATCGTAGCAAATCGAAACGAAATCGATATAAAATCGATGCCAAAAATCCCGAAAAACTGTTCGGATTAGAAACAGAGAACCAGTCCAATCACCCATGTTTGAGGATCGATTTCGATCGATCCAATAGCATATTAGAAATTCTATTTGAACAGACTTTTAGACAACATGTAGGGCTCCACGACCCAATTCGCAGAAGTCAATTTCATCGACTACGCGTCAAGAAATCGAATTCCGAAGTTGACCGAAAACCCCATTTTAAAATCAATAAAATTAACCGATACGACGTACGTCCCGCCAATCGAGACGACGTGGTCGCAAACCAAAGGCATCGAAAGGTGCGTAACGGCTTCGTGGTCGTGTGGGCTTTGACAGAATTCAAATTGGTCGCGTGTGCGCGACGAATTTGATACGTATCCGTCGAAATTCTCCGTATCGGCCTCTGTGTAAGTTTCCCAATTACTTCATGCACGCTCGTCAGATCGAGACGAAACTTACACCAACAGAACCGTATTATTTTTCTGGTCCTGTATGCCAAGTTTGGTCCGATTCTGAGACAGTTGATAAAATCACCGTTTTGCGGGCCCTACGGTCCCATTCAACTGGCGATTTTGTGCACGGCCTGCCGGAATCCAATTCTGGACATACGGTTGGATTCGTATCGGAAAACTGGATCCATAGACATGTAGTTTAATGACTTTAGAGACCATTGACCCTGGCACGCTTTTCGGTGTAAAGCGGATCTAACGACGGACATCATTTTGGCCCAAAATTACCGTTTTGCCCCTGTATCCAGAATTGGGCTTAAGGACAGGGAATCCTGGCTAATTTGACTATTCTGAGAACATTGGTAATATTTATTTCAGTTTTCGGGGACTGTTGTACTAGTTTTGACTATTGGGGCACACTGATTGGTTTGGATTGTCGGTTTCACCAGCAAAGGACCACAGGCGAGTACAGTTTATTGTCTGCATTTTGATATTGATCTTTACTATATTTTATTGATTGGCCATTGGTTATGTGATTTTTATACTCTATTATAAATTGTTGAGTCGGGAATAAGAAGTACCAAGGATGTGTGATCCGACCGTAGACCGTGTTTATTTTCATGCAGTAGACCTTGTAGACCGTGTTTATTTTCATGCAGTAGACCTTGTAGACCGTGTTTATTTTCATGCAGTAGACCTTGTAGACCGTGTTTATTTTCTGCAAGTAGACATCGTAGACAGTGCTTATTTTTCTGCAAGTAGACATCGTAGGCAGTGCTTATTTTTCTGCAAGTAGACATCGTAGACAGTGCTTATTTTTCATGCAAGTAGACCTCGTAGACCATGCGGTGTAGTGTCCCAGACTGATCACATATCAAAGGTACTTCTAACAGTTGGGGAAAGTATTTTGTGTCTATTTATTTGCTATTGGTTTTCCGTATTTTCTATTTATTTTCAAAAATATGTAATTGATGTCTAACCTCTGTTGTATAGTCATTTTCTTTATTTGAAATTGCATTCAGTGAATTGTGCTCGTTCCATTCCTAACTGAAAACCAACATTTTTTAGGTTAGCCGTGGATTCACTTAGCTTGGGGAGTGACGGAAATACTTGCAGACAAAAGCCTAGAGACTAGCTAGATAGTTGAGTTGTAGTCATTCATTTATTTGTACAAGTTTATATTTTTCTACAAATGTAAAACTTGTGATCATGTAAGTTAAATTAATTATATGAATGAGCATTATTTATGATTTTGATCTTCATGGCCGTGACAGCGTTCTACCGTCGACACTGCGGCGTAGGCTGGCTTGGACATGTCTCGTATCCGTTTAAAAAAAAAAACGGGTGCGGGTCGTGACACCTTCTTTAAATATAAATCTTGTAATAATTTTTAGATTTGATTTAATAATGTGAATGAGCAATAAATATTATATTTTGTGATTTTGAGCATCTTGGCCGTGACAGCATTCTACCGCCGACTCTGCGGCATAGGCTGGCTTGGACACATCTCCTATCCGAAAAGCGGGTACGAGTCGTGACGAGGGGTGTTGGTACTAACATAGCTTCATCCCTGCGTTAATCGTCACTCTCTGTAACTCTACCTAATCAATAGGGCCTATGGGGTGAATCAGTCATGGAAGCGGAAGCTAACCCATGATTTGGATGATGTTATAGCGCAACAACAATATATATCTTATAGAAAAACATATATAATTAATGTTTCAAGAATAACCTGTCTGATTTTCAAGTGATGTATTAAGCTTTTTTCACTTTATGCAACAAAAAAGAGAGATTCCACTTGCAATCTATGACTAAAACCAGTGATGCATTCATGATTAGAAGTCTCTAAACTTTTAATGAAGTTCTCAAATAATGATATATATAAATATGTAGCATATATACTAGCTAGTCCAATAGTAATAAACAAGTTCGGTGTCATAAATTACAGGTTTGAAGGCAACCTGGTTTTTAGATGTTTCCAGTAGCGTAGCCAGAATTTTCGTCTAGGGGACGCGATATTTATTATTGAAATTATAATATATTTATAGTTCCAAAATATCATATATCAATACCAAATATCATAAACTATTACTAGGTTAATACGAATAAAGATAATATAAAGTATCAACCCATTTAATTCACTAATACAAATAGAAAAATTATGATTCACCTACAGTTTAGCTTAAGTGATCTATTCATTGGGTTGGCTCCAAGTAAATAATGTGTTTTCACTATAATTAATTACAATAAGAGTTCCAATGGATCTATTTATGTTTGATCTGACTTTGTTACACGTCTTAAAATCATATATATCAGTTTAAGATTTTAAGATTAAAAACAACCACATGAGAAGTTTGTGTTACATATACATCTCGAGTAGCAACTGGGTCAAAATTGAATTAGCTCCTATGAGATCTAGATAATGATTCCCACTTCCATTATTTTCTTGAACAGACATTCTCATGTGACTAGACAAGAAAAAAAATGAACGGTGACGACGGATCTTAATCTCCATCGTCGCACGTGATCAAAGTGACTAATTACTTTTATACGAATGGAATTAGAGAGATAATGATTGAACATGGATTTTCAAATCCAGAAGGGCCATTCATTATTGAGATATTATTATATGAAGAATTTGAGATATTTTTATATCCTTAATAATATTTCATCGATATCCAGCAATAAAAATGGCCTGATAATAATCCATATAATATTAGATCACTTTACAAGACATTAAATTTGATTAACTGAACTTGCTCACCCGCAAAAATGGTTTAAGATGTTCCAACACCTTCTAAATATCATTAAATTTATGTGAGTTGGTAGTAAAGAGAAACTTCTTATGGTGGATCTTGAACTGAGGGCTTTGTTTTGATCAAAATTTGTATGTCGTCAAAGAAGAATAATCAGGTAATCGTCGTTTCTTCATTGCCAAAATTATATAGAAATAGCTTAGCAATGTAATTAATAACTTGGACCTTTGAAGAAACTCACGATTATTTATTTGTGATCATGTTATATATTTTTTAATAATGTCACAACCCGCACCCTGTAGTACCCAGTTTCCCAAATGAGGGTAATTTTGAAATTTCATGTTTATAATTATTTTAATAATGATATTTAATTCAAGATATAATTTTTGGTGATTTTAAAATTATTTTAAAATTATTTAAATCAATGACTTGTGGTTTTGACGTTTTGCTAGTGAAACCCTAGAGACTGTTTGACCTAGAGCCTAACCATGTGATTATGATATTTTAATGTCATTTTTGGCCTAAGGATATTTTTGTATTTGACCTCTTTGAATTATTTTGATATTATTTTATTATTTATGATATTGTTTTGGGATTATTTGAGTCGGGTTCGAATTTTAACTCAATCCGACTTGAAACGGGAACCCGGAGGTAGTTTGACTCTAGTGGGACCCACACACTAGTTAGGCATGGCCCACATGATATTAATTTTAGTCCACATGATAGAAATATTTTAGTTAGAGGTTAGACTAATTATTATTGATAAGGTTAGTGTGATTAGAGACTTTAGAATGACTAATTTAGTCCCAACCAATTAGCCCTTTCCTAATACTCATAGAATAGGTTAGTGGGGGCATTTTGGACCTTACCATAATAGGACAAATAGCCCCATATGGCCAGCCACTTTGGGAGAGGATAGGCTCAAGTTCATTTCATTATTCTCATCCACACTCTCTCTCTTGTTCTTCTCCAAATTCCTAGAGAGCAATCCCTAACTATTTCTCCACCAAATTCTTCCATTTCGCCACCAAATATTCTTTTTTCCTTCTCCATTCTAGCCAAGGAGAAATCTACCCAAGTTTAGGAGGATTCGGAGCTCGTTCGTGTCCTTTTGGAATCTCTACGTGTCGGTGTCGCTCCGGGAAGGCTTTTCTTCGATTCGATCTACCGGGAGGTATAAATCCCTTCTTCTTTTCATTTTCTCATGCATATAGGTCTATTTTGAACCCATAGGAATGACCCCCATGGTTGTATCTCCATTTGTGTCTATTTCGTGTCCATTTGGAGGTCATAGGAGTGTCCTTTGTGTTGTGGTTGTGTCCATGTGGAAAAATTCTAAATTTGGACACACTATGTGTTGTTGTTATGTATGAATGAATTATTACATATTTAATCTCATATTTTTGTATTGGAGATGTGTTCTATAGTGTCTCATATATATATATTAGTGTAGAGAGTGAGTTCTTGATATATTATGTTATATATTTGTGTTCTTTTGTCTCAAACTACCCAAATCCGTCATGATTTTTATCCACGTTTTTAATTTCAGCCCTAACTTAGAAATGTCATAACTTCTAGCTCAAAGCTCGGTTTAATCTCCCATTTTTTTTAAAAGAAGCGTATTGATGTTAACTTTCCAAAAACATGTATTAATAGGCCTAATTCTTTCTGTAACTTTCTGGAGAATTATTTGAGTGTCATCTGTACGAAAGACAAACGCGTTCTCGGTGTTTTCGCGATTCCGAGAGTTTTCGGAAACGAAAACGCGATCCGTTTGAAGTTTCGGAAAGCTAACACGTAGATCTATAACATACTTTAATCATAGATTTTAATTCATGCTGAGATGGTACAGTTTTGATTATTAGTAGGAGTTACTATTCGGCATATGTATTTTGTGCACCCTTGTGTGTAATATAATGTTCTATTTGATTTTAACCCATGTTAATGTATATACATTATGTAATTAAATAGAGAATGCAAGCATAAGTAAATGGTTAAATAAATGATGTATGAGGTGTAAGTATTCTATCTAATGTAAGCATGTATAAGTATGGCTTGTAATGAATATGTAGGTTCTATAGTATGTAATGTATGGTGCATATAGTAGTACAAGAGAATAAATGAATGATGAATGAATGCAAGCATGAATGTAATATAATAATAGATGTAATGTATGCAATATATAAGTTAATGAGATGTAATGTTCTATGTTAACACAAATCCTATATTACCTCATGTACCCCTTACACTATGTTGACACTATCACTCTTGACACTTTGTTCACTTACATTTTGACACTCTTTGATATGTATACACTATGTATGCCCATTTAACCCTCGCTTGCCCCTTTGCCATGTTCACATACACACACATAGCCTCTTAAATAAGTATTTATGAATACAGTTAACTTAGCTATGTATGTATATTATATATATGTTAGCATATTGTGTTGTAATATATATGTTTATATAACCATTTGAAATGCCATAATTATAAACCTAATATTGAATACCAATATATGCATGTGTATATATGTGTAGACATATATAGCTTAAAGTAATAGGTTACCTAGTATATATCCAATGTGAATTCTTGCCTATTTGAGTATTGAATAATTGCATGCTATATAGAGTTGGGTGTATATTGGCATGTATAGCCTTGTATTGATGTGTGCTTGCTAGGATAGTCTTGGTTAGGCCTAGTAAGACTTGCTGGGTTAGGACATGACCTAGTTTGACCTAGTTTGACTAGTACAGTTGACCAGAGTTGACCAAGGGTTGACTTTGGCCTAGTTTGACCTAGATTCATGTAGAATGTATTGTAGTGCTTTATATTACCCTTCTGGACATGTTGTGACCTGTACTGTTCTAATTGGGAGCCAGACACCTCTCCTCGGACAGTATCTTTACCTTGGACATTCAGATATCAGGTGAGTACATTCTCTGATCATTTCATATCCTGCTTAGAATTATTTTCTGCATTAAATTACTTTACTTGATACTGTCACGTTGGTCACACGGATTAGTACTATATGAATCCCTTCTTAAGATGTTATCCCTTCAGGAAGCATCGGGTAATCTATGTTCTGTGCGTTTCACTTACATAGCGTATCATATGCTTCTTTGGTTCTTTGATCACTTGTGACATATACTCATATGATCACAGAGTCTTCTTTGAATCTTTATCCCATTTATTGGATCTATCAGAATCCCCATTTTTGGGACTACTATATATCACCTTCGGGGTCTATTACCTTCGGGGTCTATCACCTTCGGGGTCTATTACCTTCGGGGTCTATCACCTTCGGGGTCTATTACCTTCGGGGTCTATTACCTTCGGGGTCTATTACCTTCGGGGTCTACTACCCTTCGGGGGCTGTTACATAGAATCATAACATAACCTGTTTGGATCCTTGTGTATTAGTTGGGGGTACGGGGGAGTATAAATAGCCATGTAAACAATTTCCAAAGTAGAATAGCCATGTACGCCTCTTTAGTATAGCCATATACAATCAAGCCGTTCACATGTTGACTTTGTGCTCTAAATCACTAGTCACTGGTAGCTCTTTACTTATAGTAGATATTTCTATTACAGTTCTCTCTCCCTTTTTACATACTACATTTCTTCAGTATCTATATCTTACTTTACTGCATGAATATATTTTCTAACCTGCTATGAACTGTTGATATGTAATGTGCTCGCTTCTGTCCTGACTGGACCTGTTGATAAATTTTACAGATGGCCGGAGATTGCCTGCTAGCCTAGAGGAGACACAGTAGGGGTTGTTTAGGTAGTTATTTCATTTTGTCTGGAGTTGTATTTACTTTGTGGATTACTGTATCTGTATTTGAGTTTTGAGATGTATTTCTGGGTTTATGTATCTTAGACACATAGACTTCTATCTCCTGTATCTCTTTTGGATTTCATGTTTTATCTATCCTTATCATGCTCTACCTTAGATGTGATTGAGTCTGTATCTGCTATGTCACCCCCATTCGGGGAGTATAAACTGTTTAGTCTTATACTGTTAGATGCATTAAGACCTAGGACAGCGTTCTACCGCCGACACTGCGGCGTAGGCTGGACGTTGTTACGTTCTCGTGCCCTAACTCTAGGGTGCGGGTCGTGACACGTTTTTAGTGGTGGCCCATGCAGGTCGAGACTAAAAGTGTAGTGGTATTCGAACTAGAGTACCACTACAGCCTGCAGTAGGAATATAATATATTTTGAAGGTACTCAATCACAGTTAGGAACCCTTGAGAGATTCCTGGGACAACCCTTGAGAATCTTATTTAACTTCGATTTGAAAACTCTCTTTTTCCCTTGATTTGATTTATTTTTACTTTTTGTTGTTAAATTTGATTTTAATGGATTATTGTTGAATTTGAGTTTGTATTTATTAATTTTGATGGATGATTGTCGAATTTCGAATTTTGATGATAGCTGTTGCATTTGAGTTTGTATTTTGATGGATTTTGTTCATTTTTGAATTTTGATGTTCGTTAATAATTTTGATTTGATTTTGAGTATTAATTATTGATTAATTTAATTTTTGGCAAGATGGAATTATATGGACTAGGTCATCTATGTTATGGAATCTAGTCTTCTATAGTCACATTAGCCAGCATGGTGAGGACATATAGTCTGACTCTGGATATATTTATCGGGTGTGGAAATTTAAGGTTTTCGCAGCCAAGCTAGCGGCACCGCGAAAATGTTAAATACCATGATTCTAGAGATATGTGCATAAGTCAAGGGCTCTGTGATTATCGTAGCCTTGCTTACTAGTATGACGAGGATTTAGAGTACATGATTTTGGATAGACGCATATGATTATCGGATTGGACCTCAAATATTTTTGAACATGTTTTTCTTACTTTTGTTGCGGTCCCTCAAAAAAAAAGAATTATTAATTGGTTTGTTTTGTTTAGTTTCTAATTATTAACTTAGGAGTAGGTTTAGCTGTTTTTATAAACCTTGTGAAACTTCTTACCATGAATTCTTCTTAATACCACGAATCGATGATTTTGCTAAACTTTCTTGGATTTGATATTTTAACTCTGGATTTCAAAATGGTTCCTTCTTTAAACACATAAGCAAAACAGATTTTATCGTTATTCTTTCTTGCTATTATTCTTGTACTAATAATAATGATATAAAACTGTCTTGATTTCGTCAATCACCTGCTTGCAATTTTGGTGGGAATCTAAATGTTAGTCTTAACGTAGAACTAAAATTTTTTTTTTTGGGACATGAGAATATATGAGTATATATATAGTGGACACTTTGCCTGATACATATGCATGCTACGCTTGACTTTCAACCTATCTAAATACCTATTAATATGTTGTTGATGTTAATTTCCAAACCCTAATATTTCTGGTTTTCTGCTTTTTCCAGTTTAAAGTCGTAATCCAAATATAGGTTACATGTTGTTAGTTTTGTTTACATAACTGCACATGTATGATATCTGCAGGGTTTCAATTTTTAGAAAAATTGGTTAAGTTATGTTAAATTTGAAAAAAATCTGAGACTGTGTACATATTAACCCTTAATACTGGATTTTAAATGTTAGTTCAAATTGTTGTTTTAAATGTATTATTTAGAGCTGTGTACATTGTTGTATGTAGGGATATAATGTTAGGTTTCATATTCTTACATGTTAGTTTGTGATAAACATTGAGTTAGTTTTAATGTTCAAATTTCTCCAAAATCTTGAAAACTAGTTACATGTTAACATTTTTACATTGATTTCCATGTTTAGTTAAATTTCAGATTTAACATGTAATATCGAACTGTATGCGTAGATAAATGTATTGGTAATATGTTAGGATTTCATTTCTATCATGTTAGGATGTATTGGGAGCATTGAGATTAGTCGTGATGTTTCAAACCCCTAAAATTTGAAATTGCATTATGTTAATATTGCACTGGTTTAAGTGTTAGCCTGTTTTCAGATTTTATATGTAAATGTTGAACTAAAACTGGGTTTAACCTTTCAATACTAAGTTATAACACTGTACAAGGACACACACACTCTAACATAGTATATACTGTCATGTAACCTAACCCTTTTTCCCCTCTATATTATGATTATATATCTAGATAGATATATATAGAGCTTAGGCATACATGTTATAATATATAAATACATAACTAAGTCTCTACCTATTTATATATATATGGGGTTAGCCATGCAAGTTGTGATTAAATAGATTGTATATTGTAGATTGTTAACCCATATGCCATGATTAGTGTAACTTGATAGTTATTGTTTGAAATCCAAATCCTCATATACACTTTCATGTAAATTCACGTACACACACGCCTACTATCTAACCATATGAACACGTCCCCATACACACAATGCTAGCTTTTTTCTCTCTAACGCTCTCTCTATATATATATTATGATTGGATTTCAATGCAAGTGATTTTCAATTCCTTAATTTTTGAATTTGATTTTCTGTACTTTTTTTTAGATAATTGGTAGTTGCCTTTATTTTATTTTGTTAATGACCAATTTTTATAGAGGATGGTAGACAGCCCTACAACCTTGATGATTGTTGTTCCCTTACCTTCCCAATTAAGACACCCTAGATTGTTTGTGTGTTGATACCATAGTACTGTTTTGACCTAGAATGACCAGTGCACCTAGGTGAGACTTCCAACTGCTACGGTATGCCCTGACCTTGTATACTATTCCTTCAAATTGCATGATTTAGATAAAAAAAAAATTGACCTTGATTGTTGGGAAATAGGGACGTCATCCCATTAGTATCAGTTGTAGATATATATAGGTTAGTCCTGGATGTGGGGATGTGTGGCTATAAACATATAGCTTATGAGATTTATGAGAGATTATAGTATCATCCTTGATAGGATGTACTAGTCTTTTGGTGAGTATAAATGTGTTATGAGAGATAGGGGCCTATATGTCTTAGTAATGCATCGTTCCTATGGTAATAGAATGTATTAATAGATGGTTAATAGGAAGATAATAGTTTGAGCATACCTATAGACTATGATCAGTTCCTTTTCATCCTTAGTTAAGACCACTTTAAAATAGGTCCAGTCCCTTGGATATAGGTTCCAGTCCATATTTTATTGAAGTTCCATTACCGCCGTACAGCAGAGCAGTATTGGAGGTATTTCTAGATTGACACTTTTTAGATGTCCGTTTATTATTCCAGTGTTAGGAAGTGTTACCTTAGATATTGGGTAGGTTAGAGGCTCTAGAAGGAGTACTATCGATCTTAAATTTCGAGGACGAAATTTTTCTAAGGTGGGTAGAGTTGTAGCACCCAGTTTTCCAAATGAGGGTAATTTTGAAATTTTGTGTTTATAATTATTTTAATAATGATATTTAATTCAAGATATGATTTTTGGTAATTTTAAAATCATTTTAAAATTATTTAAATCAATGACTTGTGGTTTTGACGTTTTGCTAGTGAAACCCTAGAGACTGTTTGACCTAGAGCCTAACCATGTGATTATGATATTTTAATATCGTTTTTGGCCTAAGAATATTTTTGCATTTGACCTCTTTGAATTATTTTGATATTATTTTATTATTTATGATATTGTTTTGGGATTATTTGAGTCGGGTTCGAATTTCAACTCAATCCGACTTGAAACGGAGACCCGGGGGTAGTTTGACTCTAGTGGGACCCACACACTAGTTAGGCATGGCCCACATGATATTAATTTTAGTCCACATGATAGAAATATTTTAGTTAGAGGTTAGACTAATTATTATGGATAAGGTTAGTGTGATTAGAGACTTTAGAATGACTAATTTAGCCCCAACCAATTAGCCCTTTCCTAATACTCATAGAATAGGTTAGTGGGGGCATTTTGGACCTTACCATAATAGGACAAATAGCCCCATATGGCCAGCCACTTTGGGAGAGGATAGGCTTAAGTTCATTTTATTATTCTCATCCACACTCGCTCTCTTGTTCTTTTCCAAATTCCTAGAGAGCAATCCCTAGCAATTTCTCCACCAAATCCTTCCATTTCGCCACCAAATATTCTTCTTTCCTTCTCCATTCTAGCCAAGGAGGAAGCTACCCAAGTTTGGGAGGATTCGGAGCTCGTTCGTGTCCTTTTGGAATCTCTACGTGTCGGTGTCGCTCCGGGAAGGCTTTTTTTCGATTCGATCTATCGGGAGGTATAAATCCCTTCTCCTTTTCATTTCCTCATGCATATAGGTCTATTTTGAACCCATAGGAATGACCCCCATGGTTGTATCTCCATTTGTGTCCATTTCGTGTCCATTTGGAGGTCATAGGAGTGTCCTTTGTGTTGTGGTTGTGTCCATGTGGGAAAATCCCAAATTTGGACACACTATGTGTTGTTGTTATGTATGAATGAATTATTACATGTTTAATCTCATATTTTTGTATTGGAGATGTGTTCTATAGTGTCTCATATATATATATTAGTGTAGAGAGTGAGTTCTTGATATATTATGTTATATATTTGTGTTCTTTTGTCTCAAACTACCCAAATTCGTCATGATTTTTATCTACGTTTTTAATTTCAGCCCTAACTTAGAAATATCATAACTTCTAGCTCAAAGCTCGGTTTAATCTCCCATTTTTTTTTAAAAGAAGCGTATTGATGTTAGCTTTCCAAAAACATCTATTAATAGGCCTAATTCTTTATGTAACTTTCTAGAGAATTATTTGAGTGTCAGCTGTACGAAAGACAAACGCGTTCTCGGTGTTTTCGCGATTCCGGGAGTTTCCGGAAACGAAAACGCGATCCGTTTGAAGTTTCGGAAAGCTAACACATAGATCTATAACATACTTTAATCATAGATTTTAATTCATGCTGAGATGGTACAGTATTGATTATTAGTAGGAGTTACTATTCGGCATATGCATTTTGTGCACCCTTGTGTGTAATATAATATTTTATTTGATTTTAACCCATGTTAATGTATATACACTATGTAATTAAATAGAAAATGCAAGCATGAGTAAATGGTTAAATAAATGATGTATGAGGTATAAGTATTCTATCTAATGTAAGCATGTATAAGTATGGCTTGTAATAAATATGTAGGTTCCATAGTATGTAATGTATGGTGCATATAGTAGTGCAAGAGAATAAATGAATGATGAATGAATGCAAGCATGAATGTAATGTAATAATAGATGTAATGTATGCAATATATAAGTTAATGAGATGTAATGTTCTATGTTAACACAAATCCTATATTACCTCATGTACCCCTTATACTATGTTGACACTATCACACTTGACACTTTGTTCACTTACACTTTGACACTCTTTGATATGTATACACTATGTATGCCCATTTAACCCTCACTTGCCCCTTTGCCATGTTCACATACACACACATAGCCTCTTAAATAAGTATTTATGAATACAGTTAACTTAGCTATGTATGTATATTATATATATGTTAGCATATTGTGTTGTAATATATATGTTTATATAACCATTTGAAATGCCACGATTATAGACCTAAAAAACCAATATATGCATGTGTATATATGTGTAGACATATATAGCTTAAAGTAATAGATTACCTAGTGTATATCCAATGTGAATTCTTGCCTATTTGAGTATTGAATAATTGCATGCTATATAGAGTTGGGTGTATATTGGCTTGTATAGCCTTGTATTGATGTGTGCTTGCTAGGATAGTCTTGGTTAGGCCTAGTAAGACTTGCTGGGTTAGGACATGACCTAGTTTGACCTAGTTTGACTAGTGCAGTTGACCAGAGTTGACCAAGGGTTGACTTTGGCCTAGTTTGACCTAGATTCATGTAGAATATATTGTAGTGCTTTATATTACCCTTCTGGACATGTTGTGACCTGTGCTGTTCTAATTAGGAGCCAGACACCTCTCCTCGGACAGTATCTTTACCTTGGATATTCAGATATCAGACGAATACATTCTCTGATTATTTCATATCCGGCTTAGAATTATTTCCTGCATTAAATTACTTTACTTGATACTGTCACGTTGGTCACACGGATTAGTACTATATGGATCCCTTCTTGAGATGTTATCCCTTCAGGGAGCATCGAGTACTCTATGTTCTGTGTGTTTCACTTACATAGCGTATCATATGCTTCTTTGGTTCTTTGATCACTTGTGACATATACTCATATGATCACAGAGTCTTCTTTGAATCCTTATCCCATTTATTGGGTCTATCAGAATCTCCATTTTTGGGACTACTATGTATCACCTTCGGGGTCTATTACCTTCGGGGTCTATCACCTTCGGGGTCTATTACCTTCGGGGTCTATCACCTTCGGGGTCTATTACCTTCGGGGTCTATTACCTTCGGGGTCTACAACCCTTCGGAGGCTGTTACATAGAATCATAACATAACCTGTTTGGATCCTTGTATATTAGTTGGGGGTACGGAGGAGTATAAATAGCCATGTGAACAATTTCCAAAGTAGAATAGCCGTGTACGCCTCTTTAGTATAGCCATGTACAATCAAGCCGTTCACATGTCGACTTTCTGCTCTAAATCACTAGTCACTGGTAGCTCTTTACTTATAGTAGATATTTCTATTACAGTTCTCTCTCCCTGTTTACATACTACATTTCTTCAGTATCTATATCTTACTTTACTGCATGAATATATTTTCTAACCTGCTATGAACTGTTGAGATGTAATGTGCTCGCTCCTGTCCTAACTGGACCTGTTGATAAATTTTACAGATGGCCGGGGATTGCCTGCTAGCCTAGAGGAGACACAGTAGGGGTTGTTTAGGTAGTTATTTCATTTTGTCTGGAGTTGTACTTTGTGGATTACTGTATCTGTATTTGAGTTTTGAGATGTATTTCTGGGTTTATGTATCTTAGACACTTAGACTTCTATCTCCTGTATCTCTTTTGGATTTCATGTTTTATCTATCATTATCATGCTCTACCTTAGATGTGATTGAGTCTGTATCTGCTATGTCACCCCCATTCGGGGAGTATAAACTGTTTAGTCTTATACTGTTAGATGTATTGAGACCTAGGACAGCGTTCTACCGCCGACACTGCGGCGTAGGCTGGGCGTTGTTACGTTCTCGTGCCCTAACTCTAGGGTGCGGGTCGTGACACACCCAGTGTAGGGGCACGAGAAGTGGGTACGTCTAGCCTACGCCACAGTATCGGCGGTGGAACGCTGTCCTAGGTCACATATATCTAAATTGATAAGGTACATGTACAGTGTATACTCTCCAATCAGAGAAAAATACAGAAATGTACAACTCAATCACAACTAAGATAGAAGTACGGTAAGATAGATAAGATATGATATGAAGATCACCAAATGAAATACAAACAAGAGAAGAAGTCTAAGTGTCTAAGATAACATCTCCACAAAACATCCAGAATAACAACGCGATCCCAAATATGTACATCAATGTATCCAAATGAGACAAGACATCAAAATAAGATAGAAGTCTAAGCTACTAGCCTAAACTATAGGGGTGACATCCTCTACTGCTGATGGATCCTGCTGAAGGTCCAAGTCGCAGGTGTCGTCTATGGCAGCTCCAAAATAGGTAGGGCAAAGGTCCTCGTCATCCTATGTAATATTTTCAACAGGTCCAGTCAGGACAGGAACGTGCACAAAATCTCAACAGTTCATATCAAGAAAGGAATATAAAGCATGCAATAGAGTAAAATACATGAAACACTGAAAGAAAGTATATGTAGTAAAAGAGAGAGAACTGTAATGTAAATAGCTACTGTAAGTAGAGAACTATCAGTGACTAGTGATGTAGAGTACAAGATAGACATATAAACGGCTTGAATTTGCACATAATTACACTAAAGAGTTTGCACATGATTACAGTACTTTGGAATTGTTCACATGACTGCTTCTACTCCCCCGTATCCCAATCAATACACAAGGATCCAGACAAGTTATTGTACAATATTTCACATGAGGGCCCATAAATGGGTACACATAAAGTTATACATGAGGGCTCTATGAACATGAGAGTACATGAATCACAAGAGTATACATGAATAGTAAAAGCACAGGAGTACATGATGAAAGTGAAACGCACATAACATGATGTACCCGATGCTTCCGAGGAGAATAACATCTTAATGTAAAGATCCATATAGTACCAATCCGTGTTAACAACGTGACAACATCTCGTAAAGTAATCTAGAGCAATAATATAAATCCTAACAAGTATGAAATGATCAGAGAATGTACTCGCATGATATCCTGTATGTTCGATGAGAATAGATGTCCAGATCAGAGTAAATGAGTCCTATTTAGAACAACATAGGTCACAACATGTCCAGAAAGGTAATATTGAATATTACAATGCATTCTACATGATTTCTAGGTCATTCTAGACTTAAGTCAACTCTTGGTCAACTCTAGTCAACAATACTAGTCAAACTAGGTCAACCAAGCTATTCTACGTCTAAACCTAGTCTAACAAGGCATTCTAGGCCTAACCAAGCCTAGTCTATGCAATCTAGTCTAATCACAAGCACAAATACAATATGTACATATTTATAACACACAAGGTATATATATATATAATATACAGATCACACATATGGCTATTGCCTATAACACAACAGCATTCAACAGTTCCCATCAGGCTTGCTTTTCATATCTTGTCATGTCATGTCGTGCCAGTTACTTGTCATACCATGCCATGTACAGTTATCACTCCAGTCATAATAAATAAATTTGTGATTATCAAGTTTATGACAAAAGACGTTGGATATAAAAGGGTAATAGTGTACGCCATATGGGCTCAAAGCCTCCACGCGTGCACTACTACGCTAGGTCAAGAGACCCCGAGCGTAAAACAGCTTTACGCGGGCAAAACCTAAGGGTGGGCAGCTCTACGCAAGCAAGAGTGCATGCAAGCAGGATTCTACGCGAGCAAGCGCTCTACGCGAGCGGAGCTTTACGCAAGCAAACGCCCTACGCGAGCGGAGTAGCCCCCGCGTAGAGTTCGGATGAACTCGACGTAGAAGCGATTACGCTGGCACGCAAATGCATGTGCGTAAAGGGTAAATAATACGCAGGCACGTAAAACGTGTACGTAAAAAGGGGGGTAAATAACACGCTGGCACGTAAAACGTGGGCGTAAAAACTAAATACTACGCTAGCACGTAAGAACGTATGCGTAAAACTTCATCTTCTCCCCAAGGCCGGTTCAAGCAGGCGTAAAAAGCTCAAGAGCTCAAGAAAGCCCCATCTCGGCCAAGACTCAATGAAATCCAACCATTCCAAAACTAAACTTGCGTAACATCAGAATACCTTCTATATAGAACTCTTAGTTTTCGAAAACAAGCCAATTTAGTAGATCAAAACCATAAAAATGAAAGAATGCTAAAACCTAGATCTACAAAAATCCATGCATCGAAATGAGAAAAGCCAAGTTCTAAAGTAGTTTAAAATCAGGCAAGGAAGCTAAATGATCCATAAAAGCATGGCGTTCTCTTGTGATAGCAAGTTGCACTTGCCTACGGTGGTGTGGGTGGAGAAGAAATGAGGAAGAAGAAAAGAAGTAGTAATGAGTAATGAATGAGGAGAGAGAATGGTTGGTGGGTTAATAATTGAGGGATGGTGGTAGGTAGGGGTTGCATATCAACCCAAACCGAGTCCAACCAAGCCGAACCAAATACAGGCCAAGGCTAAGATAAACCACATGAACCAGGAAATGCTAACTAACCCATGCCAATGCAAAACCCAAGACTAGTCAGTCAAGACAAGTGAACCGGGATGAACCCAAAATAAATTAAGGCAAGATTAAACCAGGATCAAGCTAAGCAAGACAAGTCCAATTACGAGTCGGAATTTTGTACACGTATACCAAAATACGTAATACGAACTACGGGCGCTACAACTCTACCCACCTTAAAAGAATTCCGTCCTCAAAATTTAATTAAGAGGCTAGAGAGGCAAAGAAAAGCTATATTAATCACAAGCAAGTTATAACTAGGCAATCAATCAAGCTATCATTCATGCAAGCAAGGAAGCTGAGGGTATAAGGCATAAGAAGGACATTATACCTTACGAGTCAAACAGGTCGGGATATCGCGATCGGATATCATCCTCACGCTCCCACGTTTACTCACCCAAAGAGTGATGACCCCAAGCAATACGGACTACCTTGATAGTCTTGTTCTTGAGTGTCTTCTCTCTCCGGTCCAATATGGATACGGGTCTCTCCTCATACTAAAGGTTGGTACCAACAACCAATTCTGAATGATCAAGGACATGACTCGAATTCGGGATATACCGTCATAATTGGGATACATGGAAGACATCATGCACCTCACGCAACGACGGCGGGAGAGCGAGACGATAGGACACATTTTTTACTCGCTCGAGGATATCGAACGGCCCTATATACCTAGGACTAAGCTTTCCCCATATTCTAAAATGAATGACGCCACGGTTAGGCGAGATCCTAAGGAATATATGGTCGCCGACAAAAAATTCAAGGGGGCGCCGAAGAGAATCGGCCCAATGGCGCTGGCGATCTTATGCAACTCGAAGATGATCTCTAACTCTTCTGACTACCTCAACTGTCTGAGTAATCATTTCTGAACTGAGCATCTGTCTCTCTCCAACATCGTCCCATGCTAGCGGGGATCTGCACTTCCTACCATACAGTGCCTCGAACGGTGCCATCTGGATACTGGCTTGGAAACTGTTGTTGTACGAGAACTCCACCAAATACAGGTGATCCTCCCACGAACCATCGAAGTCGAGTGTACAAGATCTCAATATATTTTCTAAGGTTCGTATGGTACGCTCTGACTGACCATCTGTCTGCGGATGATAAGCTGAACTGAACTGGAGGTGAGTTCCCAAACTCTCTTGCAGACTGTGCCAAAAGTGTGATGTAAATCTTGAATCTCTGTCCGAGGTGATACTGACTGGAACACCGTAAAATCTGACAATCTGCCTAAGATACATCTCTGCTAGCTGAGCCGTCGACTGACCAACTCTGAACGGGAGAAAGTGAGCCACCTTCGTGAGCCTGTCTATAATAACCCAAATAGCATCTCTACCGGCAGGGGACCTAGGTAATCCAGTCACGAAATTCATGGTGATATGCTCCCACTTCTATTCTAGAATCGGCAAGGGCTGAAGAAGTCCAGCCGGTCTCTGATGCTCAGCTTTAACTTGTTGGCAAACCAAACACCGAGAGACAAATCGGGCTATCTTCCTCTTTATGACATTCTACCAAAAGTGCTGACAGATATCACGGTACATCTTCGTACCGCCCGGATGAATCGAATACTACGAACGGTGAGCTTCTACCATGACTTCATGTCTGATATCTCCACTAGGTACACAAAGATGCCTCCCATATCGAAGTGTACCGTCCTCATGGACACATAACTCTGGTCTTCGTCCTGCTATACACTCTGCCCTAAGCCGCTGAAGCTTAGAATCTGATGACTGAGCTAACCTGATCCTCTCAACTATACTGGACTGAACTTGTATGCTGGCCATCAATACCACACTGGTAGAAAAGACAACTTCTATACCCATCTTCTGAAGATCTGCTAATAACTCTGGTTGTGCTGTGAGGAAATAAACTCCGGCTCTCCTGCTCAACGCATCTACTACTACATTGGCCTTCCCTGGGTGATACTACAGGTTGAGATCATAATCCATAAGCAGCTCTAGCCATCTCCTCTGACGCATGTTGAGATCCTTCTGGGTGAACACATACTTCAGGCTCTTATGGTCGGTGAAAATTTCTACCCTATCTCCATAGAAATAATGCCTCCACAGCTTAAGTGCAAACACCACTGCTGCCAGTTCCAAGTCGTGGGGGCGGGTAATTCCTCTCATGATCACGAAGTTGACATGACGCATAGGCTATTACCTTTCCATGCTGTATCAAAACACATCCCAATCCTCTGCCTGAAGCATCACAATATACTGAAAATCCTCCGGTCCTATCTGGAAGCGTGAAAATGGGTGCCGTCATCAAGCCTCGCTTGTAACACCCAATTTCTAAAATGAGGGTAATTTTAAAATTTTGTATTTTAATTTATTTAATTATGATATTTAAATGACAATATAATTTTTGGTGATTTTTTTATCATTTAAAACTATTTTAAGTTATGGCTTATGATTTTGGTGTTTGACTAGTGTAACCTTAGAACCTAGCCATATGATTAGGATGTTTGACTAGTACATGTTAGCCTAGAGAGTATTTTGGGCATTTTAGGATTTATTTGAATTTATTATGATTTATGGGAATTTGTGTGATTTTAATATTAATTAAATATTGCTATGTGTTGTGTTAGTCATGACTAGTTGAGACTTGTAGACTAACCTAGAACTAACCCTAGTTGGTAACCCTAATCTAACTCTAGTTAACCTACTTTTAGTCATTGGGAATTAGTTTTAAGGTAGGAAGTATTACTTAAGAGAAGTTAGTTCATGACTTATGGCATAAGTCAATGACTTATGATTTATCAATTTTGAGACTTGTGATTAAGCCATAGGCCCATGACTTAGGCCCAAAACCAAATTAAACCCACCCATGGCAGCCAACCTAGGGATTCCCACCCCTATTTAATGCCTCTTTCATTTAGGGTTAGCCTCTATTGGAAATAGATCTCAAGTTTTGGAAGAGGTAAATCCCCAACCTTAGAAATTCCTAATTAATTCATTTTAGCTCCTTTTTAGTCCTAGTCTTTTGCAATAGGATCTAATTTATGTTTATATACTGATTTTGGAGGAGCACATCAGTTTGTATGTAATTTGGAGATTTGGAGTTGCCATTTGGAATCCTCTCTTTGAAGCTTTTCTTGAATTTTGATACTCAATAGGTAAATTATCTAAACTCATAGTTTTTCCTGATTTCTTTGCATATAAGGTTAGGTTTTAGGGTTTTCTAGCTGTCCCCAAAATTTGGGCACAATTCGTGTCCATTTCGTGTCCATATCGGACACGTATCAGAGTGATACACTAGGTGTTTGTAGAAATGCCACATAGGAATTTATTTTCATATTTTTGAAATGTAATTATATGGATTTGTAGATCTTGATGTGTACATTAACTTTTGTGAAGGTGTCCTGGTGTTTTGTGTCCTTTTGTGTCGTGTTTTTGCACGTGGACACGCTGTACGAGCCACACACCTGTGTCCTGCCTATCGGGGGCTAGAACACGAGACACAGGATACGTAGTATCCTAATTTTTGGCGTAAGCCTAGGGGCAACGACTGTCACCGTGCTCCCAAAATTTGGGAGCACCTCGTGGAGTGTGCGTGGCGCAATCGTCCCCGCACTGGCCGCGCGCTGTCGCGCGCGAGCTACTGTGCGTGTGCACAGGCACGACTGACATGCGTGTCGTGTCGTGTCGTGTCTGTGGGACACGTGGACCCAGTGCAGTGTGTGTCAGACCTAGGGCTAACCTAGGTGAACCTCTGGACACGATCATGTGTCGTGTCGTGTCGTGTGTCGCGTGTTACACGCGCGTGCACGCGTGCACAACGATTGTGGTGCACTGTTTGGGTCTGTGTTTGTGCAGTTGATTGGGGCACGTTTCGTGTCCAATTTTTGGACACGAGGACACTCTCATATACCCTCACATGTATGTCCCTAATTACCAACCATCACTTTGGGTTTTGTTACAATGTTTGATATTTAAATTTGCATTTTTTCCTTTCCGATACTGAACCCAGTATCAATGTAATGGCTCTGTTTTCTGAATGATTTATTCATATTTAATGATTAAGTTACATGTCTTAGTTGAGTTTACATGCTGGGATATATATGGGAATGCATCAGGGTTCATGTGGGGGTTTAACTGCAAGTTTTGAGATGTGTTTTGGGACAATTGAGTTAACTGTTAAGTTGATATAAACTGTCATTTGTTAATTCTCATGAATACTAATAGCTGAGATCTAACTCCTGTTTTTAGACTGAATATGTAATACCTGAGGTTCATTTTCCTACATGTTTAATGAATAATGTTCATGCTTAGTTATGTTTTGTGCAAACAATGAGGGTTTCGATTGTGATTTGGGTTAGGGGTTCAAAAGTCTGATACTCTAAAAGTTTTAATCACTGAATCCTATTTTGGTTACCCATTTTTACTTCTTGGTTTAAAACTTGAATTGGTTCTTAAATTCTGAACTGAGATTCACCCACTGTTTAGTAAATACACACATTGCTAATACATTCAAACTGAACCTGAGAACTTATAGGTTGCATGTAGCCAAGACCAATACATAAAACTGAGTTTTCACAGCATGTTGAGTTCTCATGTTGGCATGGGACTTGGGTTCGAATGGGTTAAATGATGTGTAAACCTTTTGTTTAGACTGTTGTTAACTGTCAAGTACCTTCACTTCCTGAGAACAGTGTTGGCACTAATTTTTCTTGGGTTTAGACAACCTATCCACTCCTATCTATTGATTCCAGGTTACACAAGCATTGCACTAATTTCACATTGGAATGTTTCCCTATGAATTTCCTGTCACATTGTTTTTCCCATTACCCACACTTTCACACACACATGTAATGGACACCCTATCTCTAATGTTTCCCTGTACACTACACCCTTAATTCTATTTATGTCATGATTCAACTGTGATTGTAAATCTGTGATGAGTGGCAACTTCATATTGAATTGTTTTGTACCACCTTCTCTTAGCCCATACACATATATACATGACACTCACAAACTCACATTGCTATGAACATACACACACACACATACACACTTTAGCATATATATGTGACACCCTTGAACATTTTCCCTTTTTCCTTTTCTCTACATGTATATATATATGTATTCTATATTAGATTGTGTGGTATGGCTATATAGGTATGTGTGATATGTATTTAGTAGCCTATAGGCTATGTATATTTTAAGTTAGATTATAATATATCTTTATGTGTATTAATTTAAGTATAGATATATTGTCATGTGTGAAATATTATGGTTTGGTTGGTTCATTGGGCATGGTATTGCCTAATTAGCCTATGGCCTATCTGTGTGTCAGTGTAGAGTCTGGTTTAGACCTGTGTAGTCTTATTAGACTTAGAATAGGCTAGTTAGACTAGTATAGACTAGTTTGACTTAGGTTTGACTTGGTTGACCTAGTTTGACTCCTATGGTTGACCAGAGTTGACCAAGAGTTGACTTTGGCCTAGATTGACCTAGAATCATATAGAATGCATAGTAGGACTTCATTATATCATTTTAGACTTGTTGTGACTTGTGCTGTTCTGATTAGGAGCCAGACACCACTCCTCGGACAGTACTTTTCAGTTGGACACTCAGATACAGGCGAGTACATTCTCTGATCATTTCATATCCTGTTTAGAATTATTTTCCTATTTTAAATTACTTTACTTGATACTGTCACGTTGGTCACACGGATTGGTACTATATAGATCTTTTTATGAGATATTATCCCCCTCGGGAGCATCGGATACAGCATATTTTATACATTTCACGAATCATCACGTATCTCTATGCTTCCTCTGATTCACAAATCGCCTGTGACACATGTACTCTCATGTTCACAGAGCCTCCATGAATCACCTTCACGTATCACTCATTTTATGAGCCATGTGAAGTTTCACGAACCTTAACATAACTTGAACGGATCTTTGTGTATTGATTGGGGTTGGGGGAGTAGAAATAGACATGTGAATATTATCCAAGTAGCTGTAGTCATGAATCACTCTCTTAGCTGTAGTCATGAACCTCCTATGCCATTCACATGTTTATATTTTACTCTGACTCACTAGTCACTATTAGCTCTCTACTTATCGTAGATATTTCCATTACAGTTTTCTCTCTCTGTTTACATACTGCATTTCTTCAGTATCTATATCTTACTTTACTGCATGATTATATTTTCTAACCTGCTATGAACTGTTAAGATGTACTGTACTCGCTCCTGTCCTGACTGGACCTGTTGAAAATATTACAGAGGACAAGGAGGAGGCCTGGGAGGATACCTTCTTCGGACAGCTCTAGCTGAGGACATCACCCCACTGCCTAGATTAGTTTAGTTAGGCCTTATCTTATTTTCATGTTGTCTTGAGACTGTTTAGCTAGATTTTTACTTATGTTCAGAGATGTTGAGTTGTATATATTCTTTCTTATTCAGTAGCTGAGATATGTACTCTGGATATTTGCTGGAATATTATCTTAGACTTTTATATCTTCAGTATTTCCTTGAGTTCTATATCATATCGTGTTTTCTTCCTCCTTAGTTGTGATTGAGTTCATTTACTGCTTAGTATTATATTGCTAGATGGATGTTGACCAAGGACAGTGTTCTACCGCCGACACTGCGGCGTAGGCTGGACGTTGTGACGTTCTCGTACCCTCACAGTGGGTGCGGATCGTGACACATTTTTAGTGGTGGCCTATACAGGTCGAGTTTATGTAGTAGTACTCGAACTAGAGTATCACTACAGCCTGCAGTAGGATTAGGATACATATTTTGAAGGTACTCAATCACTGTTAGGATTCCTTGAAAGATTCCTGGGACGACCCTTGAGAATCTTATTAAACTTCAATTTGAATTATTTCCCTTGCTTTGTTGCTCTCACTCCTTGATTATTGAATTTGATTTTGTTGGATCGTTGCTGATTTGATTTTTCCTATCGAGATGAATTTTTATGGCCTGAGTTACGATATTTTTTTGATAACATATGTCGACGGGAATACAGGGATGGTAAAACGTCTACTTGGTTATGGAACCTAGAGTTTATCGCAGCTATATTAGCTGGCATGGCGGAAACATAAAGACCTGACTTCGGATGTACGTATCTTGGTTATGAGATTTGGAATTCCTCGCAGCTATACTAGTCGGCATAGCGAGAATTCTAGACGACATGATTATAGAGGTGCATGCCCCTGTTATGGACTCTACCGTTTATCGCAGCCTTGCTTACTAGCGTGGCGAGGATTCTGAGTATCATGATTTTTGGACAGACGCATATGATTATCAGATTGTATCTTGGAAAGGTTCTTAAATATATCATCTCTATCTTCATTCCAGTTATTATAAATTATTTTTTTTCCATCATCAAATAATTTAGGAGTAGAAATCTTCTTAGCTTTATAGAGCTTATGCATATGAAGTTCTTTCTTAGTGTGATAATTTGATAACTTGTGATCAGGCCCTTGTCTTAGGATGATAGTATAGCCTGGCTTTAAATAGTAATTTTTGTAGCTGGTTCTCCTTTGTTTATATTTACTAATTTTTTAGCCTTGATGACTGATTTATATTTTATTTTATTTCTTTTCTTTCAGTATGGCACCCATGACCCGAGCCCGTCGCCTGAGAGCAACTGCAGCTACAGCTACTGAGAGCGTGCCTCTACCTGCTACTATTCAGGAGATAGTTATCCCTCTATCTGATCAGGGGGTGGTGGCACCTCCTGCCATTGAGGAGATGGTGGTAGCCTCGCCAGAGAGTCTTCCTTCATCTCCTGTCGTTCAGGAGAGAGCTGCGGATTTGCCTGAGACCGAGAGCCCTTTCCTACCCTCTGTACTCCCTACTGTACCACCCGGAGGTTTGTTACTTGATGCAGCCCAGGTGTTTGCATTTTTCCAAGAAAGGTTGATGAGTCACAGAGAGCTCATGAGGAGGCCATAGGGGAGCAAATCCAGAGGTTGCTACGTCTACGGGACTCTGTGCTTCTAGGAGGAGAGCCTAGCTCCAAGAGGGCGAGGAGCAGTACCCAGTCCTACCCAGAGTTTGAGGAGTACCTATTTATCCAGCCTATATCATCATATCCAGCCCAGTCTCCTGTCCAGCAGAGGCCAGCTGAGCCGGAGCCTATCTGTGCCTACTGCAAGAAGTCTGGACACAAGTGGAACAACTGTAGAAAGAGACTAGGATTGTGCCTAATCTGTGGTTCAGCTGCACACTGGATGCAGCACTGCCCTGCTATACCTGCCCCAACCAGGGTCCTGCTTCCAGAAGGGAGTTCTGGTTCTCAAACCTAGCTGAAGGTGAGTTTGACCTAACCTTAGTATTCCTTTTTGAGGATTTTGATGCATCCCTTGCTTGTATGTTTTGATACCTTGTGATTGCCTAGTACTGTAGCATGGTTGGTATAACTAGGAGAGACTACAGACTGATATTGCATACCATGACCCCATAGGTTACACTTTTCAACTGTATAATTTAAGATAGATTTCTGAGACTTTGATTGCTGGGGGCTTAACCTAGAAGGGGTGCGACCATCTTAATTTCGAGGACGAAATTTTTATAAGGTGGGTAGGCTTGTAACACCCAGTTTCTAAAATGAGGGTAATTTTAAAATTTTGTATTTTAATTTATTTAATTATGATATTTAAATGACAATATGATTTTTGGTGATTTTTTTATCATTTAAAACTATTTTAAGTTATGGCTTATGATTTTGGTGTTTGACTAGTGTAACCTTAGAGCCTAGCCATATGATTAGGATGTTTGACTAGTACATGTTAGCCTAGAGGGTATTTTGGGCATTTTAGTATTTATTTGAATTTATTATGATTTATGGGAATTTGTGTGATTTTAATATTAATTAAATATTGCTATGTGTTGTGTTAGTCATGACTAGTTGAGACTTGTAGACTAACCTAGAACTAACCCTAGTTGGTGACCCTAGTCTAACTCTAGTTAACCTACTTTTAGTCATTGGAAATTAGTTTTAAGGTAGGAAGTATTACTTAAGAGAAGTTAGTTCATGACTTATGGCATAAGTCAATGACTTATGATTTATCAATTTTGAGACTTGTGATTAAGCCATAGGCCCATGACTTAGGCCCAAAACCAAATTAAACCCACCCATGGCAGCCAACCTAGGGATTCCCACCCCTATTTAATGCCTCTTTCATTTAGGGTTAGCCTCTATTGGAAATAGATCTCAAGTTTTGGAAGAGGGAAATCTCCAACCTTAGAAATTCCTAATTAATTCATTTTAGCTCCTTTTTAGTCCTAGTCTTTTGCAATAGGATCTAATTTATGTTTATATACTGATTTTGGAGGAGCACATCAGTTTGTATGCAATTTGGAGATTTGGAGTTGCTATTTGGAATCCCCTCTTTGAAGCTTTTCTTGAGTTTTGATACTCAATAGGTAAATCATCTAAACTCATAGTTTTTCCTGATTTCTTTGCATATAAGGTTAGGTTTTAGGGTTTCCTAGCTGTCCCCGAAATTTGGGCACAATTCGTGTCCATTTCGTGTCCATATCGGACACGTATCATAGTGATACACTAGGTGTTTGTAGAAATGCCACATAGGAATTTATTTTCATATTTTTGAATGTAATTATATGGATTTGTAGATCTTGATGTGTACATTAACTTTTGTGAAGGTGTCCTGGTATTTTGTGTCCTTTTGTGTCGTGTTTTTGCACGTGGACACGCTGCACGAGCCACACACCTGTGTCCTGCCTATCGGGGGCTAGAACACGAGACACAGGACACGTAGTGTCCTAATTTTTGGCGTGAGCCTAGGGGCAACGACTGTCACCGTGCTCCCAAAATTTGGGAGTACCTTGTGGAGTGTGCGTGGCGCAATCGTCCCTGCACTGGCCGCGCGCTGTCGCGCGCGAGCTACTGTGCGCGTGCACAGGCACGACTGACACGCGTGTCGTGTCGTGTCGTGTCTGTGGGACACGTGGACCCAGTGCAGTGTGTGTCAGACCTAGGGCTAACCTAGGTGAACCTCTGGACACGATCACGTGTCGTATCGTGTCGTGTGTCGCGTGTTACACGCGCGTGCACGCGTACACGACGATTGTGGTGCACTGTTTGGGTCTGTGTTTGTGCAGTTGATTGGGACACATTTCGTGTCCAATTTTTGGACACGAGGACACTCTCATATACCCTCACATGTAAGTCCCTAATTACCAACCATCACTTTGGGTTTTGTTACAATGTTTGATATTCAAATTTGTATTTTTCCCTTTCCGATACTGAACCCAGTATCAATATAATGGCTCTGTTTTCTGAATGATTTATTCATATTTAATGATTAAGTTACATGTCTTAGTTGAGTTTACATGCTGGGATATATATGGGAATGCATCAGGGTTCATGTGGGGGTTTAACTGCAAGTTTTGAGATGTGTTTTGGAAAAATTGAGTTAACTGTTAAGTTGATATAAACTGTCATTTGTTAATTCTCATGAATACTAATAGCTGTGATGTAACTCCTGTTTTTAGACTGAATATGTAATACCTGAGGTTCATTTTCCTACATGTTTAATGAATAATGTTCATGCTTAGTTATGTTTTGTGCAAACAATGAGGGTTTCGATTGTGATTTGGGTTAGGGGTTCAAAAGTCTGATACTCTAAAAGTTTTAATCACTGAATCCTGTTTTGGTTACCCATTTTTACTTCTTGGTTTAAAACTTGAATTGGTTCTTAAATTCTGAACTGAGATTCACCCACTGTTTAGTAAATACACACATTGCTAATACATTCAAACTGAACCTGAGAACTTATAGGTTGCATGTAGCCAAGACCAATACATAAAACTGAGTTTTTACAGCATGTTGAGTTCTCTTGTTGGCATGGGACTTGGGTTCGAATGGGTTAAATGATGTGTAAACCTTTTGTTTAGACTGTTGTTAACTGTCAAGTACCTTCACTTCCTGAGAACAGTGTTGGCACTGATTTTTCCTGGGTTTAGACAACCTATCCACTCCTATCTATTGATTCCAGGTTACACAAGCATTGCACTGATTTCATATTGGAATGTTTCCCTATGAATTTCCTGTCACATTGTTTTTCCCATTACCCACACTTTCACACACACATGTAATGGACACCCTATCTCTAATGTTTCCCTGTACACTACACCCTTAATTCTATTTATGTCATGATTCAACTGTGATTGTAAATCTGTGATGAGTGGCAACTTCATATTGAATTGTTTTGTACCACCTTCCCTTAGCCCATACACACATATACATGACACTCACAAACTCACATTGCTATGAACATACACACACACATATACACACTTTAGCATATATATGTGACACCCTTGAACATTTTCCCTTTTTCTTTTTCTCTACATGTATATATATATGTATTCTATATTAGATTGTGTGGTATGGCTATATAGGTATGTGTGATATGTATTTAGTAGCCTATAGGCTATGTATATTTTAAGTTAGATTATAATATATCTTTATGTGTATTAATTTAAGTATAGATATATTGTCATGTGTGAAATGTTATGGTTTGGTTAGTTCATTGGGCATGGTATTGCCTAATTAGCCTATGGCCTATCTGTGTGTCAGTGTAGAGTCTGGTTTAGACCTGTGTAGTCTTGTTAGACTTAGAATAGGCTAGTTAGACTAGTATAGACTAGTTTGACTTAGGTTTGACTTGGTTGACCTAGTTTGACTCCTAGGGTTGACCAGAGTTGACCAAGAGTTGACTTTGGCCTAGATTGACCTAGAATCATGTAGAATGCATAGTAGGACTTCATTATATCATTTTAGACTTGTTGTGACTTGTGCTGTTCTGATTAGGAGCCAGACACTACTCCTCGGACAGTACTTTTCAGTTGGACACTCAGATACAGGCGAGTACATTCTCTGATCGTTTCATATCCTGTTTAGAATTATTTTCCTGCTTTAAATTACTTTACTTGATACTGTCACGTTGGTCACACGGATTGGTACTATATAGATCTTTTCATGAGATATTATCCCCCTCGGGAGCATCGGATACAGCATGTTTTGTGCGTTTCACGAATCATCACGTATCTCTATGCTTCCTCTGATTCACGAATCGCCTGTGACACATGTACTCTCATGTTCACAGAGCCTCCATGAATCACCTTCACGTATCACTCATTTTATGAGCCATGTGAAGTTTCACGAACCTTAACATAACTTGAATGGATCTTTGTGTATTGATTGGGATTGGGAGAGTAGAAATAGACATGTAAATATTATCCAAGTAGCTGTAGTCATGAATCACTCTCTTAGCTGTAGTCATGAACCTTCTATGCCATTCACATGTTTATATTTTACTCTGACTCACTAGTCACTATTAGCTCTCTACTTATCGTAGATATTTCTATTACAGTTTTCTCTCTCTGTTTACATACTGCATTTCTTTAGTATCTATATCTTACTTTACTGCATGATTATATTTTCTAACCTGCTATGAACTGTTGAGATATACTGTACTCGCTCCTGTCCTGACTGGACCTGTTGAAAATATTACAGAGGACGAGGAGGAGGCCTGGAAGGATACCTTCTTCGGACAGCTCTAGCTGAGGACATCACCCCATTGCCTAGACTAGTTTAGTTAGGCCTTATCTTATTTTCATGTTGTCTTGAGACTGTTTAGCTAGATTTTTACTTCTGTTCAGAGATGTTGAGTTGTATATATTCTTTCTTATTCAGTAGCTGAGATATGTACTCTGGATATTTGCTGGAATATTATCTTAGACTTTTCTATCTTCAGTATTTCCTTGAGTTCTATATCATATCGTGTTTTCTTCCTCCTTAGTTGTGATTGAGTTCATTTACTGCTTAGTATTATATTGCTAGATGGATGTTGACCTAGGACAGCGTTCTACCGCAGACACTGCGGCGTAGGCTGGGCGTTGTGACGTTCTCGTACCCTCACAGTGGGTGCGGGTCGTGACATCGCTTTAACTTCTCAAAAGATTCCTGACATTCTGCGGTCCAAGCAAACTGTACATCCTTGCGGGTCAACTGGGTCATAGGTGCTGAAATTCGTACAAAGTCTGAAACAAATCGCCGGTAGTAGCCGGCCAAGCCAAGAAAACTGCGAACTTCTGCAACGCTACTGGGTACTGGCCACGTCGCAATGGCTACTATCTTCTGGGGATCCACTTCTACTCCACCTCTGGTGATGATATGACCCAAGTATGAAATGTGATCGAGCCAAAACTCGTATTTACCGAACTTCGCATACAACTGGTGCTCTTTGAGAATCTAGAGGACAACTCTGAGATGCTGCTCATGCTCTGTTTCACCCTTGTTGTAGACCAGGATATCATCTATAAACACAATCACGAACTGATCTAAGTATGGCATAAAAATGCGATTCATGAGGTCCATGAATACAGCTGGCACATTGGTTGCTCCAAATGGCATAACAAGGAACTTCCAATGCCCATATCTAGATCTAAAAGCTTTTTTCAGGATGTCCTGCTCTCTGACTCTGATCTGATGGTATCTTGATCGTAAGTCGATCTTCGAGAATACTGCTGCCCCCTTGAGTTGATCAAACAAGTCATCTATCCTCGGGAGAGGGTATCTGTTCTTGATTATCACTGAGTTTAAAGTATGATAATCTACACATAATCTGGACGTACCATTCTTTTTTTTCACAAGAAGCATCGGGGCTCCCCAAGGTGATCCACTTGTACGAATGAATCCCTTGGTCCTGAGTTCTTCAATCATCTTGTACAATACCTCTAACTCTGACGGCGCCATCCTGTAGACTCTCTCTGACACTGGGGCTGTTCCGGGGATCAAGTCGATAGTAAACTCGATCTCTCGCTCTGACGACATTCCTGGAAGCTCCTCTGGAAAAACATCTGGAAACTCCTCGACTATCCGGGGTAACGGTACTGCTACTACTGCCATCCGCTATACTGAAGGAGAAGGTTCAACTTTGCCTCGGGAAAAGGAAAACTCTGGCTCGCCTGGAATGCTAAAAATAACCCTGCCAACATGGCAGTCTATCCTAGCATACTGGTTCCTTAACCAATCCATCCCTAAGACCACATCATAATCGACCATCGGAAACTCTATCAATCTAGCGGGGAACTCTCTACCGCTAACCACGATCCGACACGAGAAAAATAGTCTATCTACTCCCACAAGACCGTTACCAGTAAGTATATTGAGCCTTACTGATAATGACTCGGGCTCCAGTCCTATCCGTGTCACGAATCGTGCAGACATGAATGAATGCGATACACCGGAATCAAATAATACTGATGCTGGAGAAGAGTTGACGAGAATAGTACCTGCCACTACCTCACCTGGTGCCAATCCTTCTTCTACGGTCAACGCCATTGCCTGACCATGTCCTCTGGGTGCGGGTCCCCTCTGCTGAAAACCTCTTTGTCTGCTCTGAATCAGGGCTTGGGCTTGGGCATACTGCTGGAGGATTTGCTGCTGAAAGGCTTGGGACTGAGGCGACAATAGCCTCGAAAACTGTTGCTGCTGCTGGACTGGCGCTGGTCCTCTCACCGAAGGACTAGAAAAGGTCGAAGAAGAGGAACTCTCCCTGTTTGGGCAGTTCCCAACCCTGTGGTCCGGTGCTCCACAAACTAAGCACAATCCCTGTGCTCTGCGATAGTCTGCCACCACATGCCCTGGCTTCCCACAATGAGTGCAATCCATTGCGGAAGACTGCTTCTGCTTCTGCTGCTGGAGTCGAATGCTGAATCGACATCACTGAGACTGCCCGCCTCGGAGTTCCAATTGTCAAAGCCCTAGCTGCCGGGGCTGGTGCTGAAGACTGATTCATATGGCCATGAGATCGCTTCCGACCTCCGGTCCGATCCACGATCCTCTGGGAGGTATACTCGTGCCTCATAGCTGCTCTCAATATTGCATCAAAAGTCTGATGCTCAAATTGCTCCATTGCCAATAAAATCTCCAGGTGGAGCCCCTACTGGAATTGCTGGGCTCTGTCGAACTCGGTCGCTACCAAGGTGGGAGCAAACCGACTAAGTCTCAAAAATTCGGCCGCATATCCGTCGACCGTCCTGCCCATCTGCTTCAGATTGGTGAACCTCGTCTGTAGATCGTACCGAGTGACAGCATCGAAGTACTTGGTCTGGAATCTCTGTGCCACTAATCCAATGGCCTGCGTCGCCCACCAGCTGCGGACAAGATCCAATAACTGTAGGCGTACTACCGTCACCTTCTTATTCTCAGGCGACTTTGCCGTTTCTAGAATCACTTCTGTATCCTGCAGCCAAGCATCTGTGGCAATCGTATCCTCACTACCATCAAAGAAGGGAGGGTTCAATCGCTTGAAGCTGTTGGCTGCCTGGTTCCCTTGATGACCGCCTCTGTTCAGAGCATCTTGTACTGCCTGGTGCAGGGCATCGCCCCGACGATCTTGAGATGCTAGCAATGTCCTAATGAGACCCACCAAGGTGCCATCATCAGGCTCTGCAGGCTGGACTGGCTGAACTGGTGGCTCTTGACCCCCAGTAGGCATAACTCTGGAGGCTACTCCTGAATGCTGGGCTTGATCTCCAGGTTGCTGTTAGCCCACGGGAGGTGCTCCGCCTTGCCGATCGGTGGGACCAGGAACAATGCCATCGAAGAAGATGACACACGGAACAATAAAGAAGGACCAGGACAGATCAAAGATACAAGCATGTGATCAGGTCAAGAATTCAGGGATTTAGAGGATACGAGCAGAGATCAAGGGCGAGTGCTGATTGAGACATCTATTCGGTAAACCCTCACATATCTTGATTTACAAGACCTGCATGGGCCACCACTTAAACCATGTAATGCCCCAGAACCAGAATACTGAAGAGCGGGGGCGGACATAGCCAGCTACGTATATTGAAGTGCAACCTACCTCGCTATACGGTCACGGCTGTCTAAATACATGAGAGTTTAACTACAAGTCATCAGTCTCTTATGGTCATGAACAAGCCTATTGTCTCAATCTCAAACAAGTAATAACAGTTACAAGATGTTAGAGCATCAAATATACAATAGTAAGGCGTTCCATACATTACATATTTGGATGATCATGAAGCTAGTCATACAAAATATGAAGACTAGCAAGAGTTTCAGTCATACATGATCAACCCTAGGATTTGTTAATCATGCTACTGTCCGTGGACAGACAGTAAGTAAAGTGCAATACGAGCTAACACGTGCTCGCCAGCCAAACGCCTCAAAAGAATATTTTTACAATAAGGTGGAAGAACAAAAGGGAAACCCACTCGTTGCCTTGGTTACGCCTGGTGGTCACCATCTGGCTGGAAGGTAGGGAGATCCTCTTGAGCTACTCCGGTATTTGGCCATATAAAACCAACTGGGTCAGATCCCAGAAAGAACAAGTGCCACAAAGGAGGTTTCACTTAAGAACTAAAACCAGCAATTAGCATAAAATAAAATAACATATTAAAACTGGAGATATGGAAAAATCATGAGGATATATAATGCAATAACCATGGGACTATTCAGATAGCCAGGTTACAACCCTTAAACCAAACAAGGACCGGGGTTGTAACCCTTCATCTGAACGGAACTTGGTTTTCCATCATTTATCGATAAAATAAAGCACAAGCAATCAGGTCATGTTACAATTTTATACAAGATCAGGACAAGACTGGACTAGGTTAGACTCCATCCAATCAATCACGGCCAAGCAATAAGTACGGCTTGATACTTTAACTAACTAAGGTTATCACAGGCCTAGTTACTAGCAAGATGCAATAAGATATTCCAACAGCCACAAGCCCTGCAGACCATCCAGGTTATCCAGGTCGAATATCCATTCATGAAGGATGCAACACATGACAGTGTGCTGGAAATGTGCCATACTCGTCGGTAGGCTACAAGTCCACTTGCGCCCCCAGATAACGGGATTGTCCGTAGCTGGGAAATCTCTTCATGACTATTGGATTATTCTAGTTATTAGCCTTAGTCAATTTTAGTAGGTACCCCCTGACCGTGGTACTCAGGGGTCCCTGCCCTAGACATGATACGAAACAGTATTGGTTCATTTGTACAAGCACAATCGTCCACGGTGTCCAGGCCATTCATTCTTGTCATGTCATGCTAGCTGTCGCAACAGCATTCAATAGTTCTCATCAGGCTTGCTTGTCATATCTTGTCATGTCATGTTATGCCAGTTGTCATACCATGCCATGTACCGTTATCATTCCAGTCATAATAAATAAATTCATGATTATCAAGTTTATGACAAAAGGCGTAAGGATATAAAAGGGTAATGGTGTAAGCCATAGGGGCTCAAAGCCTCCACGCGTGCACTACTACGCTAGGTCAAGAGACCCCGACTGTAAAACAGCTTTTCGCGAGCAAAACCTAAGGGTGGGCAGCTCTACGCAAGCAAGAGTGCATGCAAGCAGGATTCTACGCGAGCAAGCGCTCTACACGAGCGAAGCTCTACGCAAGCAAATGCTCTACGCGAGCGGAGTAGCCCCCACGTAGAGTTCGGATGAACTCAGCGTAGAAGCGATTACGCTGGCACGCAAATACATGTGCGTAAAGGGTAAATAATACGCGGGCATGTAAAACGTGTGCATAAAAAAGGGAGGTAAATAACATGCTGGCACGTAAAAGGTAGGCGTAAAAACTAAATACTACACTAGCACGTAAGAATGTGTGCGTAAAACTTCATCTTCTCCCCAAGGCCGGTTCAAGCAGGCGTAAAAAGCTCAAGAGCTCAAGAAAGCCCCATCTCGGCCAAGACTCAATAAAATCCAACCATTCCAAAACCAAACTTGCGTAACATCAGAATGCCTTCTACATAGAACTCTTAGTTTTCGAAAACAAGCCAGTTTAGTATATCAAAACCATGAAAATGAAAGAATGCTAAAACCTAGATCTACGAAAATCCATGCATCGAAATGAGAAAAGCCAAGTTCTAAAGTAGTTTAAAATCAGGCAAGGAAGCTAAATGATCCATAAAAGCATGGCGTTCTCTTGTGATAGCAAGTTGTACTTGCCTATGGTGGTGTGGGTGGAGAAGAAATGAGGAAGAAGAAAAGAAGTAGTAATGAGTAATGAATGAGGAGAGAGAATGGTTGGTGGATTAATAATTGAGGGATGGTGGTAGGTAGGGGTTTGCATATCAACCCAAACCGAGCCCAACCAAGCCGAACCAAATACAGGCCAAGGCCAAGATAAACCACATGAACCAGAAAATGCTAACTAACCCATGCCAATGCAAAACCCAAGACTAGCCAGTCAAGACAAGTCGAACCAGGATGAACCCAAAATAAATCAAGGCAAGATTAAACCAGGATCAAGCTAAGCAAGCCAAATCCAATTATGGGTCAGGATTCTGTACACGTATACCAAAATACGTAATACGAACTACGGGCGCTACAACATACATGTATACTTACATTGCATACATGTATACATACATATCATGTATGCATAGATGCATACATACACACATTCATATATACCTACTGCATTCATATATGCACATTTTACATACAACCATGTCTGTTTACCTATTTTTTATTACATTTATTATGTTTAGATATCTATACATACACTATCATTCAGAAAAGGAGGAAAGGAAAACACACGTGTGTGTGTGTGTGTGTATGATTACAGTATTTATGTGAGGGTGTCAAGAAGTAGCAGTATAGTGATAGTGTCAATGAGAAACTGTGAAAGTGTCAAGATGTGATGTAATGTGTCTCATATATATAGTGTAGTGTACATAGTGAAATGGCTATTGTGTCAAAGCCTAGTGTAATATGGACAGTAGCATATGGAGGGGATATAAGAACTCAGGTTTATACAATTGCATTCTCAGGTTAACCAATCTCAGGTTTTACAATTCAGTTCCCAGGTTTTACATAGTATTCTCATTATAGTTCAAACTCAGTTTACATATTGCATATACAAACATGCATGTATACATACAAATTAGTTTCTATTAAACTCAGTCCTTAGTTATCTATCAAACATCAAAATCAGTTATATATACAATATAGATAGCATATATATATATATATATATATATATATATATATATATATATATATATATATATATATATATATATATGAATATATACATGCATACATATATCTCAGGTTTTACATAGTTCCATAGTGTAAATGTGTGTGAGCATATGTAAGGTGAGTGAAATAGAGTGACTATTGAAGACTGAATCATTAGTGAATGAGAGAGAGACAGAGTGAGGGGAGGCTGTGTCTCAGTGTTCAGTGAGGGATGTGAGGGTTCAGAGAGTGAAGGTAAGTGGGTGTGTGTGTTGTGTGATAGTAAAGTGGCAGTGGACAGTAGGGAAAGGTTTATGTTGAATGCGCACCGTTTAAACCAAGCTATGTCCAGAATGGTTTTTATGCCAATGACCTCGAAAATTATGTACTAGTTAAACTTATGTTATGCAATATGACAGGAAAGAACATGATAAGCTTTATGTTGCATGACACGCTATGCCATGGGTAAGTTCTAGCGTAAATTCTTCTTATTTATGTTCCATCAAACATGCTTGCATGAAACTGACTAGGATGGCAAGAAAGATCACTAAAATAAGTTGTATGTTTTATCTAAATTCTTGAACCAAATGAGAGCATGGAAAATAATTAGCCACTTGCCAGTACACGTTGATTGTATTGATCCTCGCTCTCCACAAGTGCTATAAATCAGGAAGAGCGTGCCGCGTGACTGAAGGCAGCGCTCGTGTGTTTTGAAGCTTCCTCCGTATGTACGAAACCTTGACTCAATCTTATTTGAAGACTCTGCAACTGTCCAAGCTGAGATGTCTCGACTCTTCCCTATCCCAGGTATCTGCATATTTTGGTTGTAAAGGGGTACGATGTATGGAACGGCTATCTCATTGATGTTTATTTTGTAATGGAGTCAGTTTGTAGCCCGCGTGGCACCTTGTATCGAGTATGTAATATGATGTTCATTATCAATAAAGCTTAAATCTTCTTCTATATAAAATGTGTTCAGTTTACTCTGCGTATTCTCTTGTTGTCATGTTTCAGATAACCTTATGACTATGCCTTGTGCGAATGTAACTTAGGTTCACACGGCATCACGCCCGGGGGACGACTATCGATTAATCAGAGCATGACATAATGGTATCAGAATATGGCCTTACTTCCTTTGGCCTTCTGTTTGAGTCTCGAACCTTTGACCTCGTGTCGATGAGATGAGTTGTTCTATACAGTGAGTCCGTAATATTTTTTGAGACTAATATAAGTTGTCCCCTATCCCAAAAGTCTGAGAAGCTGTGGGCGGGAACGAACTAAGTGCTTCGAGCGGCTCGAGCAGCTCGGAAGAGTGTAGTGCCCCGTCCCGCTCAGTCAATCGGAGGAATCGAAACGCCGACGGCGTTCGAACTTAGCCTTACAACGGCGACTTGAAGACATCATTCGGTCAAGGCGACCGCTCGCTCAGGTGGGGTAGTTTCGGTGAACTTGCCTCATCTTAGACTTCACATAATAAATCGTATGTTTTTAACTTACACAAGTAGGCTTGATAATAAAGTGACGAATCCACATAGCTAAAGGAAATAATCCCGACGGGTCGAATTGAGTTAGAATATGGAAAGGTCCAACGGTCGACTTAGAGTTGGTGTATGGCGTGCTTTAAAAATGATACTCGATCCTTCGTCCCGTGGCTTGGGAGAAGGAAAGTTGGTTAAATAGACGAAGTTATGATCGTGGCCTAAGTCATAGGCGTCACCTGCATGAATGCTTCATAAAGCATGCACGGTCCCATCACCCAAGGCTTGGCATAGCCTTGGCTTTCCCATGAGTTAAGTTGCGTTGAGCGGCTTGTGACCTAAGTTTAGGCACCCGATTGACTTGGTCGTTCAAGTTGAATGCGTGCACAGTACGATCCGTAAAGGCAAAGCTTGACGCAGCCTTTGCTCGTTAAGTTGTTACGAAGTTAAGTTAGGCAAAGTTATGCCGGTCGACCTAAGACATTACAAGTACCGTCCCGCTCTTTCACGGTTTGTCAAAGTCCAGTAGTCCCACGTTCTCAAGGCCCATCGACTTGGGCAGGAGTGTCGCGTAGAGCACGATTGGCCTAAGGCACGATGCACGAACTTAGTGTTTAAGGTAAGGACCACACTTGATTCAAGTGAGTTTTGGAGAAAGAACTATCAAATAGGCATTCATAAGTTGAATGAAATGATATGATAACATGGAAAGAATGCTCGCGACCGTGGGTCGTCGAGGGGTCTCAAGGATAGAAGTCCTGAACATGGTTTTGAAAGTGAGGGTAACACTGAAGGAAGAATGACTGTGTGAGACGTCAGTTTGAGTCGGGTCTTGCATGGTCATTGGACAACTTGTCGACAAGGTAGAGTTTCCTCGTAACGGTAACCCAGGGCCATGGGACCATTTTGTCCTAAGGAAACACGGTGATAGATGTGCTAAATCGATAGCACAGGGTTAGTCGGGGACTTCCAGGGGGCTAGCTACCTTGCGCTGGAAGGGTCCCGGCCAACCGCAAGCTATGAGTCCAGGTATAGCTTGTCATGCTAGTGACCTCATATAGATGAGTCGACATGGGCGGCAATCCGCGTATATGCCTTTGGACTGAGTCGAGTATCACGTTAAGTGAATCAAGAGTCGGGAAGAATGCGTACATGATAAACACAATGTTAGGCCTAAGATTTGGCTGCAGCGTAGACACCGTGCTTCGGCACGAGATGTGGCATCGAGTCTTATGTTGTCGGCATATAAATTGCATGTTATGATTGAGTTGTCTTGAGTTTACGTCAGGAGATGCCGCAAGGCAAAGTTGGTCGAGTGACAGTTCACAAGTTGGATGGGTCAGTTGATGATTTAGTAGCAAAGGGCCGCAAGACGGCGATATGATTGAGTCTCATTGAGTTGCGAGGCAGGGCCTCAACAAGGACTTATAGCACGGTCACATGAGAATGGAGTCTTATCGCGTAGTTGTGTCTCCGATTTTAAGCCGTAAGGCAAGCACAACTTGATAGGTTAACATTGAGTTGATGTTGCGTTGCAAGCACGAAATGGTCTTGAGACACAAAATAGGCCAAGGCGTCTGTCCTAAAACCGATCCTAAGAAAAAAGTAGAAAGACAATCATAAAGGGACTATGTTACACACAAAGTAAATTAACGTGTTGGTTTTGTATGGGTGGGCGAGAAGCTCATTCTACCAGTGCAGTTGAGTACTGACACCCACATAGTTTTCATGTACAGGTACAGGTAGAAGCTCGTGGCATGGAGCTCACTTGGATGCGTCGAGGCACGGAGTTCCTTGGCGATTCGAAGCGTACGGCCGCATGGAGTCAAGACTTATACGGTACATAATGTATGGACGTCGCCTTCCAAAGCCTCCGCTGGCTCAAGACATGTACTGAGAGATGAGAGAGAGCTGGGTGACTTGTAATGTGAGATGAGTGAGCTTGAGTGACTTATAATCTTGGCCTTGTACCCTATTGTAACCTTTGTTTTAATATCAATAAAAGAGTGTTTTGAAATGACTTATATTTTGCTTCAAATTTTGCTGATATTATTCAATGTCTCTGCTTGGGACTTCTGTGCGACGACCCCATCGTAGCCGCTAAAATCGGCCGTTATGGAACCCGCCTTGCACGAGCGCAACCTAGGCTCGTGCGGCATTACGCCTTAGCAAGGACAATCGCTCCTACGGGAGCAGAGCGTGACAGGGAGGGACCCTCAAACGCCCGCATGGAACCCATGGAACGGAAGATGCGCATGCTGGAAGCACAACAACATCAGGCCTAGGCCAATCAGCGCCTGAACGAACAGCATCGACAGCACGTTGAAGACCAACGGAGACAAGCTGAGGCACGACAGACTTAGTTTGAGGCCCGATTCGATGCGTAATTCAAGTTACAGTAGAAGCAGCTTGATACTCTTCAGCAAATCATCCAGACAGTTGTGGCCAACGGCAACTCTGCAACGACTCATGCCGTAACCGAGCCTGCGGTCCGAGCGATTAAAATTTAGCCGGAGGTACCCGAGCAACTACCTGCAACACCAATGAGTTCCAACTTTGAGGTGTCAAAATTCATAAAAAAATTGTCGCACGTCCTTCTGCGGTGCTGAAGACCCTTCTTTCGCGATCGATTGGTTGGAGGAGTTGAAAGACCGATTTAAGCTTCTAGACGTGGATGAGTCCAAGAAAGTTGCATGTGCTCAGCTTCTACTCTGATTGAACGCACACGACTGGTGGGCCGTGCAAAAGCGAGCGATCTGACGGGACGACGAGACAGCGACAATCTCTTGGGCCACCTTCTGACAGGCGTTCGAGATCGAGTACCTACCTGCAGCCGTTCGACAAGAAAAGGAGAATGAATTTATGCAGTTACGCAGAAGAGTTCAATAAACTGGCCAAATTTGCTGGATCGTTCTTGCCTACAATGGAGTGTCGCGCTCGGCAGTTTGAAGTGGGTCTGCGGCCCTCTATCTCTGCTCATGTGTCAGTTCCGAAATACAAGACAATGGGTAAGTCCCTGAATCACGCTCTCCGTCTTGAGTGCCAATATCCTCCATCTGCTGCCGACACTATGCATACATACAATCATAAGCGCCCTAGCCATGCAGGAGCGAACAACATGATCAAGCGTCCGAACAATAGGCGCCAAGGCGGATATTAAGGGTGAAACACGGGACCTCGCTGTAACAGATGTCGCCGATTCGGACACCTAGCCGTCGATTGTGAAGTTCCTGAAGGAGGATGCTGGAACTGTGGTAAAAGGGGACACTTCAGTTCAAATTGCCCGGCCAAGAGACCGAACCCAACGACGCCTCAGCAGCAGCAACATCGTCCAGGAAACCAGGGACCAGAGCCTCGAGCCCAACAACGCGTGCCACAACATGGTCAGGATCATCGCCCAATGTCCAAGGCCGCGTCTATGCCATGACTCGAGATAAGACGTTTGCCTCTGATACAGTCGTGACAGGTACACTACTCTTCAATAATAAACCTGCTCGTGTACTGTTTGATTCGGGTGCCACCAATAGTTTTATAGCGACAGATTTCATTGATGAACACAAGTTCCCCCATGGCATAATTAGGCCTTAACCTTAGCGTTAGCACCCCGTCGAGCACACAAATTCCTGTAAACACTATCTGTAGGACGGCTGCATATGTATAGGTAGGAGGAAATTGACTCTAGATGCAATAGTTCTGGACCTTAAGGACTACGACATCATTCTGGAGATGGACTGGCTCGACGCTTGCTCGGCCACTATTGATTGTGCAGGAAAGAAGGTCACCTTCCATCTACCGGGGGAGCATGAGTTTTGCTATTCGTATGGCGAAGCAACGATAACCTGTATGGTGATCTCGACAATCTCTGTTCGACAGATGCTACATTTCGGATGTGAAGGCTACTTGGCGTCCGTTCGAGACACGCAATAGGATGGTGCAAATGCGGATCAAATCGACGTTGTGGCAGAATTCCCAGACGTGTTCCCGGACGAGCTACCCGACATGCCACCCAATCGAGAAATTGAGTTTACCGTTGACACCATCCTCAACACTCGACCGATTTCTAAGGCCCCGTACAGAATGGCCCCTGCAGACTTAAAAGAACTTAAGGTACAATTATAGGAATTACTCGACAAAGGGTTCATTCATCCCAGCGTCTCGCTATGGGGTGTGCCAGTGCTGTTTGTCAAGAAGAAAGACGGGTCGATGAGACTCTGCATCGACTACCGAAAATTGAATAAAGCCACCGTCTATAACAAATATCCTTGCCCCACATCGACGATTTGTTTGATCAGCTCCAAAGTGCCACGGTGTTTTCGAAGATTGATCTTCGATCGGGTTATCACCAGCTTAAAGTCAAGCCAGAGGACGTGCCGAAGTCTGCCTTCCGTACTCGTTACGGCCACTATGAGTTCTTGGTAATGCCATTCGGCCTGACAAATGCTCCTGCCGCCTTCATGGATCTAATAAATCGGGTGTTCTGTCCGTTCCTCGATAAATTTGTATCTTCATAGACGATATCCTCGTCTACTCGAAGGATCGAGTGCAACACGCAGAACATCTGCGAACCGTACTCCAGACCCTTCAAGATAATCAATTGTTTGTGAAGAGAAACAAATGTGAGTTCTGGCTGAATATCGTACCTTTTCTTGGGCACATCATCTCTGCTGAAGGCATTTCAGTTGATCCAAAGAAAGTTGAGGCAGTTGTTGATTGGAAATGGCCCGCGTCTGTCAGTAAAATTCGAAGCTTTCTAGGTTTGGCGGGATACTATAGACGCTTCGTGAAAGACTTCGCGAAGATTGCATCGCCCTTGACTCGCCTCACCCAAAAGGGAGTCGTATTCGTGTGGTCAGACGACTATGAAGCTTCATTCCAGGAGCTAAAATAGCGGCTCATTTCAGCCCGGATATTCGCTCTTCCGGAAGGGACCGAGAGATTTCAAATCTTCAGCGATGCTTCTGGTCAGGGTTTGGGGTGTGTGCTCATGCAGCAGGACAAGATGATATCTTTTGCTTCCAAACAGCTCAAGCTGCATGAGAAGAACTATTCCACTCATGACCTAGAATTAGCGGCAATTGTGTTTACGTTGAAGCTGTGGTGTCACTATCTTTATGGCGTGTTGTGTAGGATTTATACGGACCACAAGAGCCTCAAGTATCTCCTCATCCAGAAAGAACTGAATTTTTGGCAGAGGCGATGGCTGGAACTGATTAAAGACTACGACTTTTCGATCGACCATATGCCGGATAAGGGAAATGTTGTGGCAGATGTACTGAGTCGGAAGTACATAGCTTCACTATCCATCAACAGTCGACTACTGTGTGACTTAGAAGGAATGGGCATAGAACTCCGAGTTTGATTTGTGGGTGCGCAGCTGGCACAACTGCGGCTAGAACCGAGCCAATTGGAGAAAATTAAGTCTGCTCAGAAGGATGATCCCTACCTGGAGAAGATGCGAAAGCTGATATCCACGGGAAAGGCATATGACTTTACAGAGGACGAGTCATGAGTGTTGCGAATAAAAGGTCGGCTATGTGTTCCGGATGACGCAGAACTTAGAAATAAGATAATGTCGGATGTTCATTATGCAAAATATTCCTTGCATCTTGGTAGCACCAAGTTGTATAAGGACCTCCGCGTTGTCTTTTGGTAGCACGACATGAAGAGGGAGGTGGCGCCCTTTGTGTTGCAGTGTATGGCCTGTCAGCAAGTTAAAGCTGAGCACCAGCGACCGGGCGGGGAGATGCAGAACCTTGCCATTCCAGAGTGGAAGTAGGATCATATCACTATGGACTTTGTTGATGGCCTGCCGAAGATGCCATGGGGGAATGATGCCGTCTGGGTCATCGTCGATCGATTAACCAAGTCAGCGCATTTCATTGCCATTAAAGTCACTTGGAGCGTCGACCGCTTGGCTCAGATATATCTTGATGAAATGTTTCGGCTGCACGGGGTCCTAGTATCTATCATCTCGGATCGGGATGGACGGTTCATGTCACGCTTCTGGTGTAGCCTTCACTCAGCGTTGGAGACCAAGTTGAAGTTTAACTCAGCTTATCATCCTCAAACCGATGGCCAAACAGAGCGGGTGAAGCAGATTCTTGAAGACATGTTACGACTCTGTACGATCGACTTGAAGTCAAGCTGGGACGTTTATCTACCACTGATCGAATTTGTATATAACAACAGCTACCAGTCCAGCATCTAAATGGTGCCATTTGAAGCTTTGTACGGTCGGAAGTACGGATCGCCTATTTGCTGGGATGAAGCCGGGGAACGGCAGATACTTGGCCCAGAGCTGGTGGAGCAGACCGTACAAAAAGTTAAACTGATACGGGACAGATTAAAGATAGCACAGAGTCGACAATAGAGCTACACCGATACACACCGACGGGCCCTTGAATTCTTGGAGGGCGATCACGTGTTTCTGAAAGTCACGCTTATGCGAGGAGTTATGAGATTTGGAGCTAAAGGAAAGTTGAGCCCAAGATTTGTCGGTCCTTTCAAGATATTGAAGCGAGTCGCCCCAGTAGCTTACCAGATTGTATTGCAGCCAACACTATCGGATGTACACAATGTCTTCTACGTCTCTCAATTGCAGAAGTACGTGCATGATTCGAGCCATATGGTATACTTTGGTCAGCTGAGTCTGCAGGCAGACTTATCGTATGTTGAAGAGCCTGTGCAAATCGTGGAGCACAAGAATAAACTGATCAAAATCGTGCCATCCCTCTCGTTCGCGTGCTCTAGAAGAACCGCGGTCGAAGAGTCGACCTGGGAACTAGAGGTCGGAGATGAGGGAAAAGTTCCCTTCTCTATTTTTTCTAGCGGTAGATTCTTTTCTTAAGTTTCGAGGACAAAATTTTTTCTTAGTTGGTTATGGTGTAGCATCTCGTCCCTATATCGTGCCCTGTTCTCCATCCATGGGGTGCGCTAGAAAGGAACATTGTCGCTATCGATTCGGTCGGGACCGAAAGGTCGGGATCGATCGAATCGGTCGAACGGGAATGATTAAATCAAGATCCTTTTCTCGTTATGGAAAGGCTTCTTCGGAATCAAGTCCCATATTCAGCAGATTGTGCCTCAAGGATAGACTCTGCGGCTGAGTCGGGAGAGACCTCCCGTTGCTCTATTTTTCACGTCGTACTTGCATTGGTTTTGGTTTTGGTTTTTCGAATGCATTTTCGTGAATGTTTTCATGAATGACTTCATGGCTTGCGTTTTGAAATCGTATTTACATTTCAAACTCCTTGAATAATATAATATTATAATCAGTTGCTTATGCGATTTCAGGTAATCTCGTAGGCGACGTCTAACGCGACCAACCGGTTCCTCGCCTCAAGTAAGATTAAGGTGAGTGGCTGACCTCCTTCACCTCGACACTATATCTCAAAATCAAGAAATGAATCAATTATAAAGTTGTCACATTAATGATACCTTAAAAACGTGCCTTAAATCACTCGTTAACGTAGCACGGTCATGGACAACATGTATGCAAGGGCGATTGTTTCTTCGGATGGTATTTTGGGGCCACAAGACCGGTCCGGCCTAGGAAGAAACACGATAGCTATGCTGGATTGTACCGCAGGTATTCGGTGCTCCTTCAATGGGGCTCGCTACCCGTGTTGAACGTGCACCGTCTAAACTAAGCTATGTCCAGAATGGTTTTTATGCCAATGACCTCCAAAATTATGTACTAGTTAAACTTATGTTATGCAATATGAAAGGAAAGAACATGGTAAACTTTATGTTGTACGGCACGCTATGTCGTGGGTAAGTTCTAGCAAAAATTCTTCTTATTTATGTTCCATCAAACTGTAACACCCAGTTTTTCCAGATGAGGATAATTTTAAAATTTTGTATTCTAATTTATTTAATTATGGTATTTAAAATTTTATATAATTTTTATTGATTTTTAATCATTTTAAAAACTATTTTAAATCATGACTTATGATTTGGTGTCTTGCTAGTGTAACCCTAGAGCCTAGCTATGTGATTAGGGTATTTCATTTATCATTTCTAGATTGAGGGATATTTTAGTCATTTTTGTAATTTTGGGAATTATTTGGAATTATTATTTATTATTTAGATTTATTATAATTAATGTGATTTTTAGTGATTTTTAGAGATTTTTAGTATAATTGATTTTGGGCCTATAGTTGACTTTGACTAGTGTTAACTAGGAGACTAACCTAGGTTATGGCCACTTGGTTAGGTTAAGTAACCTTGGTTTGACCTAAGTTAGTGAGGTTTAACTCATGGGAACTTGTTTGGAGAGTTTAGGAGTTAATTAGGCTAGAATGGCTTATGACTTCATAAGTCATGACTAATGACTTGAGACTTAAAGCCCATAGGCCCACACCATGTAGCAAACCCTCACCCTAATCAGCCTATGGCAGCCAACCTAGGGTTCCACACCCTATTTAATGCCTCTTCCATTTGTTCTTGCCTCTTTATTGAGATTTCAACATTTTGGAGAAGGAGGTAATGTCATTTCTTCCCTAATCCCTAGATCCTTCATTTTAATTTCTTTTCCACTCTAGTCTTTTGCATTAGTTCCTAATCCAGCTCTATTTCATGTCCATGGAGAGAAATCTCAGGTTTGGACCAATTTGGAGCACTTGGCCATCAAAAAAAAACCCCCTTTTTGAAGCTTTTTCATGCAAATTGAACATATAGGTAAATCCCTATTCCCTCCACCAAATTTCATTTTCTTTGCATGGATAGGAAGCCCTAGGTGTCCCCTAGCCGTAGGTATTGATTTTGTGTCGATTCGTATCCGTTTGGTGTCCGTATCGGACACGTATCGTGATATGTGTGCATGTGTTTGATGTAATGTCACAAAGAATTTTATTTTCGATTTTTGAAAAACTAATTACATAGATACCTAGGTATATATGTGTACTTCAATGTTTGTGAAGACTGAGATGCTATTTGTGTCAAGTTCGTGTCCTAAATTGCTCTGGACACGCTGCACGGGGCGTCGGCTAGGTGTCCTGCCTATCGGGCCCTAGTATTCCCTGTAGAGGACACGTGGAGACACGAAATTTGGTGTCTAGAAGGGGGCACTGACTGACATGTCAGCCCCCAAGTCCTGGACTAATTAGTATCATGTCGGACACAGCACACGTGGTGCACTGGTCTCGCACTGGGCTGCAACGTACGGTATTGTGCTCCTGACACGCGACTGGACACGGCTGGACACGTGACGTGGACATGGTACAGGGCGTCGACCGTGTAGCCCTACACGTGGGCTACACATGTGCACAGCCACGTGTCCCCACGTGGCCTATGTTATGTGTTTGACACGCGTGTACGCGTGCACGACACTATCTAGTGCACAGTTCACGTGTCTGTGTGTGTTGTGATTTGGACACGATTTTGTCTAGTTTCTTGGACACAAATGTATGCCTGGACACGTACACATATGTGACACTAATTACCAACCCTTAGCCTCTAATATTAATGAGTTTTGAATTGAATTTGGGGAGTTTCCCATTCTCGACTGATACGAGTGTTCAGTTCTTAATTTCCTGAGTTAAAATTCTATTTTTGAACTGATTTTAATGATTATTTGTCATATTAAATTAATTGTATATGTGTATTAGTACCTGCTGGGTTGATTTTACATGATAGATTAGCTTTTATGTTCATGTAATGGGATTTGGATTGTGAATTGGACTGTTATGTGTTGACTGATATAATATATATATACCTGTTCTTCTATTCCGATTTAAATTCCAGTTTTTAAACTGAAAATTGATGTTCAAATTACAGGATAGATTCATGCATACATGTGTAGCCACATTACTAGAATGTTGGTTTGTATTGTGTTAGAAAACAAGATGGGAATCCGAATTGGGTAGTGATGGATAAACTGTCAGAGGGTTACCAAATTCTGAGAATTAATTTCCTTATTAACTGTCGTTTTGATCCCAGTTTAGCATGCAGTTCAATCCTTATAATTCAATATATAGGAGAGGACTGAATGCATTGTTGTACATGCTAGAGTAAATGTTAGAGTTTCACGAAAAACACTGAGTTAATGAGCTGTGCTCAGTTTCAACTTCTGAAACTGTTTATGTAAACCTGAGAATGTTGTTCCAAGCTGGGAATAGATTTTCAATAAGGCTGAGTTTTAGTTCTTTTGTTGTTATGGATTCAAATGGATGTATAAATATGTCTATATGTACACATAAGAAAAGTTATGTTTGAATTGAAATTTGGTTTGTATTTCGAGAAAAAAACTGAGACTAAGTTGGACTTAAAACACTGAGTTAGGAATTTCTGAGATCATGTTTCCACACACTATTCCTAATCACCTAAAAATCTGAGAACCTATAAGCCTCTATCTACACTCACACACACACATAGAACTGAGATTTCACTGTTTGCAGTCCCACAAACCTGTGCACACAAAACCTGCCAATACAATGTAGGCACACTCTCTACACACATTATCTGAAATCTGAACATTTTCCTGTCAACACACACAAACACACCATGCCACATGCCACTATGTTAACACATGACACATCACCCTCACATGACACACCATACCACACTGTTTTGTGTTTTCACACACATTGCCACACACACATGCTCATGTGATACCCTCTTATCTCTCACAACACACACATATATACACACACTCATAGCAATGCAATGAAATGAATAGAAATGCCATGATTGATTAGAAATACCATGTAATGTATATAACATATGCATGGTATCTATAGATTTGTATATTGTAGTATGGTATATAGGTATAACTTGTATATGTTAAACATATGTAATGTGTATTTTGATAGCTTAGTTGGCATTGTGTTGTGGTTGTGTGCTAGCCTAGGTTTAGTTAGGGTTGGCTAGACTTGGTTGACTGGTTTAGACTAGGGTTAGACCTAGAATGACTTGTTAGTCTAGGTTTAGACTTGGAATGGTTTAGTTGACCTAGTTTGACTAGTGTAGATGACCATGGTTGACCAAGAGTTGACTTTGGTCTAGTTTGACCTAGACAGCATGCAGATGTATTCTACATTTCATATATCACTCTCTGTATACATCTTGACTTGTGTTGCTCTAACTAGGAGTCAGGTACCTCATCTCGGACAGTACATTTACTTCAGACATTCAGATACGAGGCGAGTACATTTTCTGACCATTTCATACTTGTCTGGATTTACATTCTTGCTCTAGATTACTGTACTTGATGCTGACACGATCGTTATCACGGATTGGTACTATATGGATCTTCTTCTGAGATATTATCTCCTTGTATTTACTAAATACATATTGTGATATGCGTTTCACTTACATATTGTATTTATTGAATACCCTTATCATTGTGCACTCATTGTGCATATTGTACTCTCATTGTCACATTGAGCCATTGTACAAGCCATTGTATAAGGTAACGTAACTGAATTGGATCCTTGTGTATTGATTAGGGAGGGAGAGTAGAAATGGTTATGTGATCAATCCTATTGTATAAGAAATTGTATATGTCCATTGTACACCCATGTACAAAGGAGTCCCATTTTTATTGTATAACCTAACCCGTTTACATAACCATATTGTGCTCTAAATCATATATTGCTTACAGTTCTTACTTATCATATATAGATGTTTTCTATTATCAAATCTCTGCTGTTTTCATATACATTCTTCTTTCAGCGTTTCATGTACCTTACTCTATTGTACGCTTTATATTTCCTAACATGATATGAACTGCGTGAGATGTTTTGTGCTCGCTCCCGTCCTGACTGGACCTGTTAAAAATTTTACAGAGGATGATGAGGAACCCTGCACCCTTACTTGGAGCTTGCCTAGTTGACACTCGCGACCTGGACCCCTGGGGAGGTTCAGGCAGCTGCTCAGGATGATACCTTGTATAGTGTAGATAGCTTAGACTGTTCCTTCTTTTCATGTTTAGCCGTTGTCTTTATTTTCAGAGTTGTATATTTTAGAGATGATGAGACTTTGTTATTTCATTCTGTTGTACCTCAGTTGAGGATTTCTTATCTATTTCCATCATGCTACATTCTACCTTAGATTGTGATTGAGTTGTACCTCTGTGTTGGCCTCCTTTTGGAGAGTATATTTCATGTTATGTAGTTATAGTTCATGACCTAGAACAGCGTTCTACCGCCGACACTGCGGCGTTGGCTGGGCGCTGTTACGTACTCGTACCCTCACGGTGGGTGCGGGTCGTGACACAAACTGCTTGCATGAAACTGACTGTGATGGCTAGAAAGATCACTAAAACAAGTTGTATGTTTTATCTAAATTTTTGAACCAAATGAGAGCATGAAAAATAATTAGCCACTCGCCAGTACACGTTGATTGTACTGATCCTCGCTCTCCACAAGTGCTATAAATCAGGAGGAGCGTGCCGCGTGACTGAAGGCAGCGCTCGTGTGTTTTGAAGCTTCGTACGTGCGTACGAAGCCTTGACTCAATCTCTTTTGAAGACTTCGCAACTGTCCAAGCTGAGATGTCTCGACTCTCCCCTATCCTAGGTTTTTACATACTTTGGTTTTAAAGGAGTGCGATGTATGGAACGGCTATCTCATCGATGTTCATCTTGTAATGGAGTCAGTTTGTAGCCCGTACGACACCTTGTATCGAGTCTATAATATGATGTTCATTATCAATAAAGCTTAAGTCTTCTTCTATATAAAATGTGTTTATTTTACTCTGCGTATTCTCTTGTTGTTGTGTTTCAGATAACCTTATGACTATGCCTTGTGCAAAAGCAACTTAGGTTCGCACGGTATCACGTCCGGGGGACGACTATCTACACTACGGAATCGGGGGGTGACAGGAACCTTGGGCTAGGTGCTCCCGAGAAAATAGGACCACTGCCTCCGCCTCCACCAATGCTACCCGCCACCTGCTGCTGAGCATTCAGGCTACCAAACCCAGGCGTTGTTACCCCTGCGCTATACCAAGATAGAGTTCTAATTGATACAAATTGGAGTGTATTGTTCTAAAATGCAAGGGTCTATCACTTACCTTGTGTTAATAGTGATCACGACTATTTATTTGAAGTGTGACACTGTCAGAAAGAACAAAAACTTTCCAATGAGATTTGAATGTGCTTGGTTTAAAGAACCAGACTTCATGGATATCCTTAAAAGAGCTTGGGCTAAGTTTGAAGATCCACATCTTCCAAATCGACTACATAAAGTTGTTCATGTCCTCAAAATTTCTTCCATACTAATTATATGACTCCTCATATGAATCACACTTCCACTGCGCTTATACCTAAAAAAACCTATTCTTATAGCTCCATCTGACTTCAGACATATTTTCCTATATAATGTCGTATACAAAATCATCACTAAAATCTTCACAAAAAGGATATGACCGTTATTGAGCTCTATTATTTTCCCCTTTCAGAATGCCTTTGTTCCCAACCGTCAAATAATGGATAATGTCATTTTAACCCAGGAAATATTCCACTCAATTGCTAAATTCCTAAAATCCAAGTGTAGCCTAGCCTAGTACTCAGACTTGTCAAAATCCTATGATCGTGTCAGTTGGCCTTTCCTCAGTCTAGTGCTAAAGGGATTTGGCATCAACGAAAAATCTCATGATCTGATAAATGAATTGTGTCCTCTTCCTCATTTGCTTAACTTGTTAATGGCTCTCCCTCAAAAACCTTCAGGCCATCCAGAGGCATTCGACAGGGATGTCCTCCACCTCCCTATCTGTTCATTTTGTGTGGAGAAATTTTATCAAAGCTTATTCTATATCATGAACACAATGGGTTGTTCTCTAGCATCAAAATTAGCAGAAGAGCTCCATCAATATTCCATTTAATCCAAGTGTAGCTTGGGCTACATTCGCTACTGTCTTTGATATTTTATCCATGATTTCATTGTTCTCCTCCTGGTCTGTACAAGACATTAACTTTACAAAATCATCCATATTTTTCGCCAGAAAACTAGATATCTATGTGAGACAACTTATTCAGGACTTACTCCAAGTTCATATTATGAATCATAATGACAAATAATTGGGTCATCACCTCCTCCTTCACAAGAGTATGATTAATACTTATACCAATTGTAAGTCCTAAAAATCAAGTTGCATCCATCAAATAGGCAGAGAAGTCTAAATTGCGCACCCTTCAATGAACTACGATGTAGACAGACTGTGCTACAAATCAAACGCGCGAGGCTAAACTGCACTAACGCCCGAGCGTGCTATGCTGACGTGGCAACGCCATCATTACCTGACAAGAAGATCAAATCTTCTGACAACCTGACAGCCCGAAAAGCGAGGAGTCTGTTCGTTTCTTGTACAGCACGGCGCTCGAGAACAGCTGTACAGTCCAACATGAGCGCAGTCTGCCAGTCCAACCTGAGCGCAGTATGCCAGTCCAACCTCAGCGCAGTTTGACCAAGTCCGAATCCTAGCGCTATCTATTGACTAGAAGGGAGCGCAGTCTGAAGCTAGCGCTATTCAAGTGGCGCGATCCATCAAACTTGTTGAAGATAACTGACATTTATTACGTAGCTTACATGCCATCAATTGCTCGCCACGTGGCAACCGTCTGTACACGACCAAGCGCATTTCAATCAAACAATGTCACGCGTCTGAATACGGTTAGCCCACGATCGAACAACTGTCCAATGGCCAGCACAGTTTACAGTCTGCGCAGTCTGTCTCCAGCGTAGTTCATTACGCGCGATCCAGAATAACTATAAAATAGTTATTTCTAGAACTCTATAAATAGAGTTTCAAGTTCTTCATTAAGGGGGATCATTATTCAAGATCATCAGAGATCAGGAGTTCTTGTCCAAGTGTTGCTGCATTCTTCAGAGGCTATCGTCTTCAAAGTTCACATTGTCCAAGGGATAAAGCGATCGTCTTCAGATCGAATTCCTACAGTTGTACTTTCCCAGAATTCATTGTACTCTTGTACTATTCTTTAAAGTTTGTGAAATAAAAGACTTTTGTTTTTGCAAACAAAATGGCGACTCTGCTGGAGACGACTTTCTCCTCCGACGAGGAAGTGACAACTCAATATGACGCTGCGTCTATCGGAAAGACGCAGAAGACGCTAGTTGTGAAGGTCAACCAGAATGCCTACAAAGCGATGATCAACTCAGGGGCTACTCGGCGCACTGTGACTTCTGCCAAGAGCAAGGTCCATTCAAAGTGGATCCCGAAGTCCTCTGTACAGCCTGTTGTTTCTTCTGACAGAAGGCCAGTATCCACTTCTGCTCCTGCGAAATCCATCACCCTCTCTGCTAAAGCGCAATCCAAAGCTCTTACAGTCCATGCGCAGCACACTACTCCTCTTGCCACAGCACAATCTACAACTTATGCTACTATGGCAAAGTCCAAGACCCCTCTTCCTCTGGTGTAGTTGACGACCTCTTTCCCTCCTGCGCAATCTACTACTTCTTCAGCCAGAGCGCAACTTAAGCCCTCTGTAGCCAAGGCTTCACTTGCTGCTTCTTCCAGAACACAGGTTGCACCCCCTGTTGGTTCTATGGCCAAGGAGCCATCTGTCATATCTTCCAGAGTGCAGGTTGTTGCCTCTTCTATTCCTGCGCAACCCACAGGGGGTTGCCTTTTGGCTATTCTTCCTCCGTCACAGAATAAACAAAAAGACCCTTTGGTCTTTTCTCACTCCTCCGTAGTCCAAAACCTGGAAAACAACAGAGGAAAACGCTCTTTGGCCAACCCTTCTTCACAAAATAAAGGAAAAGGCTCTTTGGTCGTTTCTCAGTCTTCTCCGGTTTTTAACTCGAAAGATCCATCTGAACATGCCTCGACACCAAACAGTACAAAAACCCTTTCAAACAAAAGTTCTTCTCTCCCTACTAAAGGGAAGAATATTGATCAAAGAGGCATCTTTTCTACTCCAGTAGCACACTTCCAAGATCTCCCAACTCTTCGGATATCCCGATTAAAGCAGGGGAAATTGCTAGTGTCCCAGACGGAGGCCCCTGGAGGTGAATTTGCCGATTTACGGACTTATCTCAATAAACGTAAACAACCAATGCCGAAGGCAAATTTTCATCAAAAGCAAACTTCCAGGAGGAAAAATCCTTACACCTATGCCAACGAGCTGAGTACTTCTCTGTATACTCGTGGGACAAAGCATCTGAAGAATCGGAATCATGTTCCGAATGTCATCAAAGAATATATCTCGGATCTTCGGGAGCACCTCAAGCAGAAGCGGAACAACACCTCAACACCTCCAATCCAACCATTGGAACACCATTGTAAGCACAAGGTGGTTATCAAGTGTTGTTGCCAGACGACAAAATGATCTGTCTTCGATCGTTTAACTTCTGAACCAATGTCAGAAGACGAAGACAAGGTGCTCTATGCCTCTGTAAATATGACTTCTCGAGACACTGGGGGTAGGAAGTGTTCGAAGTACGGCAAGCCCCGTAAGCCCAGTCGACGATATCTAGATTTACTCCATGAATCTTCTGAAGGAGTATTCCGACACACCCGATCCCGAAGCCGAGACACGGTCAGTCGTAGGAATCTTCTCCAAGATCCCTCTGGTCACTTCTCCATTTCTCACTCAGGGGATGATTCTTTCTCTGATTATGATGCATATAGCGAAAGCTCTGAGCAGACAGTGTCTTCTACTGTACCCAGAGAAGTGTCAGCCTATGTTGTTACTGAAGATCCGGATGCTTCTAGTTCAGCAAGTCAAGAGCAACGAATAGCCGCACTGGAAGATAAATTGAAGACCATAGCTGAAATGATCACAAGTATGCATACTGTTATCATAGCTCAACATACAGTATCACTGACTGCACCTGCTGTAAATCCCGAGATTATAGCATCATCGGTGCCTGTCAATGCAGGTCTGGGGGTACCATCTCCTCCAGTAGCCTCAATACCTATTCAAGTTACACCCAGTCATTCAGGGGCTGGGGGTAGTGCTTACCATGTTGTTCCTTCTCCTAACCCGGTAAGCCAGCCTATTAATTCTCCATCCTTAGGAGATGCCAATGAGGCTATAAAACTACTATGTAATCCGTTCGAGGCCTTCAAAGAGAAAGACGGTCTACAGAGGCTGGGGATCAAACAACCTTATCCAGTGGAATGGAAGGAAGTCCCATTCCCTCCAAAGTACAAAATTCCTACGATCACGCTGTTTGACGGCAGCACTTCTTCGAGTTAGTTCATTAACTATTTTGAGGTAATGACTGTCCAGCTCCAGCCAAGCGATGCTCTTCTTACCAGAGCCTTCGTCAGCTGCTTAGCCGGCACAGCATATGATTGGTACCGCAGCCTGTCTGACGATTCTATCACTTCCTTTGCCGGGCTCAAGCAGATGTTCCTGGAACGATTCTACGAGGGTATCAACGATATGACTATATCTGCCCTCAACAAGATCAAGCAAAGACATAATGAAACTACTGAGAGTTTCATTGAACGATTCCGCCGAGAAGCACTCAAAATGCCTCCCGGAACCCATCTGTTGTAACGATAGACACTTGTAAATCAAACTTGTTGCCTATCATCAGCATGTGGATGGGGTCAACACAGTTCCAGGACTGGTCGTCATTCATCGTCAATGCTAAAGCAGCTGAAGTTAGTGCCGAGAAGTTCAAACAGTTGGGGGTACATATGTCTAACCCTGATCGAGATGAATCTTCTGCATCCGGTAGCGGTAATCGCCAGAATAACCGCAAGGGCAAAGAAATCTTGAATATCAACCTCAAGAGCAAGGAATCTTTGGCCGTTAACGTGGCTCAACCCACGTCTACCTCTACACCTCCACCAAAGGATCCTCGCCCAAAAGTAGAGTATTCCTTTGATGAAAATGATACAGCGAGCATCTTCGACTGTTTGCTTAAGAGCAATAAATTGCAACTCCCTGCCCCGAAGAAGCCTGATGAAGTTGGTAAGACTGACCACCCTAAGTATTGTGTTTATCACAGGTTCATAGGGCATCCTACTCGGGCATGCTATGTCCTTAAAGGCAAGATTCAAGAGTTGGTCAACGCCGGTGTCATCACTCTCCAACAGGATGAAAAGACTGTTACAGCCAATATAATTTCTGTACAGTTCGGTGACTTTTCGCCACAAGTGGTACAGAGTGGCATCATCTCCATTCCCAGGGCCACTCTTGAGATTGAGAATCTTCCGCTTCCACAAAGTGAAGGTCTTGTCCCCTTATCCCTTGATAATGGCGATATTATGTGGATCCATCCTGATCTTGTTTCAGATTTTGAAGTTCCTTCTTCTTCTAAGCAAAAAGGATGCTCCAAGGACAAGACAAAGAGCTACAATATGGTGTCTTTTGACCCCCATAGTTGAAGAAGAGATCCTATTGGGCACCAGGTCAGGGAAAACCTATCTACGGGAGCATCCCGAAATTCAGGAGGATCCTGTTTCGTCTTTCGAGGCTGTTCCAGTGCAGCCTGTCTCTACAGAGGGCATCCCTTCTGCATCATTACCGGTTGTGGAACCAACTCTTCCTAAATCGACAGTAGCCGACAAAGGAAAATAATAAGTCCGCTTCGACAAAGTTTTAAAGAAGTCTTCCCCCTCTGGACTTGAGAAGCCATATAACTTTGATATATTGGCTCAACTGGCCAACACACCGGCTAGGCTGTCTATCTTCGAGCTCTTACGCCTCTCTAAAGAGACTCAAAAAATACTGAATGAGGCTTTGATGCAGGCAGACACTTGCCTAACTCTTCTCAAGAAACCTGAATCAGAACCTGTCTCTTGTCTCCACTGTCACAGTGTGCTGGAATTAATTCCAAATATTACCTTCACACAAGATGACATGTTGATGGAAGACGATCGACATGACCGTCCTCTCTACTTTACAGGATATGTCGACACCATGAAGGTCGATCGTATTCTGATAGATCCAGGGTCAGCACTCAGCATCATGCCTAAGACGATGTTGGATGCTCTGAAGATTCCAGTGCATAGCCTCTCCGGCACTATCACCACCATCCTGGGATTCAACCAGGGAAGAAGTGAACCTTTAGGCAAGATACGCTTAAAGCTCCAAATTGGCAATCTTCGTACGAAGGTGACCTTCTACATTATAGACAACCATGGTTGTTCCTACAATGCTCTTCTAGGGAGACCATTCTTTCATGAACACAACATTGTTCCTTCTACTCTCCATCAATGCTTCAAATACGTTGATGATAAAGGGGAAGTCCAAAAAGAAGTTGCGAATCTCTACCCTTTCAAAGGCGTTGAAGTATATTGCAATGACGCTCGTATGTACAAAGAAGAGTTTATAAAGGTAGTTTTGGCCATGGATGGTGAGGAAGAACAAGAAGCAATGCCCAGTGACACTCTCATCATACATGTCAAAGGGCGTGTCTCTCATCCTCAATCCTCCAAACCACTGGCTATTCATCTGCCAGCCCAGAAGCAATCAACTGGTGATAATCAAGATAAAAGGGAGCTCACCTCTTCTGAGCCACTGGTTATCGACTTACGTCGTAACAAGGATAAAAGAGAGCTCACCTCTTCTGAGCCACTGGTTATAGACCTCCATCGTGACAAGGATAAAAGGGAGCTCACCTCTTCTGAGCCGCTTGTTATCGATCTTCGTCGCAACAAGCCTAAACCTCCTTGCCCTTCTTTTTCTCCTCTTGTAATCGATCTGACCAAGCCGGCTAAGGCTAAAGGTCCTGTTGTAAATATGGATGTACAAATCAATTAAAAAAAGCATGACTATGACGCACATGAGCAAAGGCAAGTTCGATACGAAATGGAAAGGGCCTTATATCGTGAGTAAAGTCTTTTCAAATGGAGCCTATCAACTCACAGAGCTGGACGGTCGAGTTGCGATGATGCCTATCAATGGCAAATTCTGTAAAAAGTACTATGTATGAATGTAAAAGGGATTTCTTATAAATATGACAAGACAGTTCATAAATAAATTTTGATTTTATTTTATCATAAACGATGTTACATAATATCAAGGACGAGAATCACTATCGTCCTCTTTAAAGACAGGATGAGGACCACTGCCGTCCTTTTTAAAAATATAGTCGAGAAAAGAGCCGAGGACATCCTTGCTCGATTTCACTAGAAACGCGCAAGCGGCCATCCTCATAGCCTCCTCTTCTTCAGTCTTCCTTGGCTCAACTAGGAAGTCCAAGATATCCCGTGGCGGCTTGGGTGCAGACGAACCATCGCCCGCCTCCGTCTGATTTGGCTGGGTTGGCTCGGCTGGACGTTCCTCAGTGACTTCTTCAACCTTTGGGACAATCTCAGCCTTCTTGGATGCATCTTCAGACGATATTTTGGGTTAAAATTAAAACTGATCATTCTATTTAAATTTCTGTTCTATTTATAGGCAGAGATTCTTAAGACGGTCGATTACGCGAACCGAAGCGACGTATTCTTCACAACATTCATTCCATTCATTTGACGGTTCACCCGTTCATCCCATTCAACCGACGGTTTATCCGTTCATTCCATTCATCCGACGGTTCATCCGTTAACTCCATTCATCTGACGGTTCATCCGTTCACTCCATTCATCTGACGGTTTATCCGTTCATTCCATTCAACCGACGGTTCATCCGTTCATTCCATTCATCCGATGGTTCATCCGTTCACTCCATTCATCTGACGGTTCATTCGTTTATTCCATTTATTATGTATTCTTCACAATATTTATTCCATTCAACCGACAGTTTATCCGTTTATTCCATTCATCCGACGGTTTATTCGTTCACTCCATTTATCTGACGGTCCATCCGTTCACTCCATTCATCTGACGGTTCATCCGTTCATTCCATTCATCTGACGGTTCATCCGTTCGTTCTATTTATCCCACAGTTCATCCGTTCGCTCCATCCAATTGACGATTCATTCGTTCATCCTGACGATTCATTTTGTTCATACATTCTGACAACTCATCTGTCCATCTATATCAGCAATTAAGTTGTCTACCGAAATAATGATATTCGAAAAAAAAATTATATTTTGCCATGTCCACATTACCTCTGAGCAGATATAATAAATATAATTATTTTCTAAATCAAGAAATATATCATGTCCTGAACCTCTGAATATATTTTCTATCACTATTATTTATATCCGTAACGGGATATGCAACAAATAATAGATCCACAAAATAGTGTCTTTTCATTGATCAAAGATAAAAGACGTTACAAAAAGACATATCATAAAGAAAAAATACAAAAAGTTTTCTTATTCAACCGGAAGGGTCATCAGATTAGCTATCTGCTGCTTCAAGGTTTGGAGTCGTTCATCACGAGAATCTAGCACCCGCCTTCTAGCCTCTGCCATTCCAGATTCAGCATCAAATGTTGGCAAGGTCACTAGTCGGCGAGCGATTTCATCCTGATGAAACTTGACAAACTCATTCTTTTCATGGGTCAGAACGTCCAGTTGCTGAACTGCAGCTTGATGCTGTGTGGTCTCTTTTCAAGAGCAAGTTGAACGATTCTTAACTCCTCTTGAAGTCGAGCAAACTCTGCCTTCAGATCAGCAACCTTCATCTCTTTTTCTCCAGCAGTAGATGCTACTATATTTAGCTGATAATCAAACTCTGAAGACTTCGTGGCAAAAGTGTCCAAGAAAGTCTTGAAATCAGCTTTCGTGACCTCAGCTTCTCGAGTCATCCTTTCGAACTCGGCATTCACCAGTGGCTCTTGTTTGCAAAAACAAAAGTCTTTTATTTCATAAACTTTAAAGAATAGTACAAAAGTATAATAAATTCTAGGAAAGTACAACTATAGGAATCTGATCTGAAGATGATCGCTTTATTCCTTGGACGATGTAAACTTTGAAGACGATAGCCTCTGAAGAATGCAGCAGCACTTGGACAAGAACTCCTGATCTCTGATGATCTTGAATAATGATCCCCCATAATGAAGAACTTGAAACTCTATTTATAGAGTTGTAGAAATAACTATTTTATAGTTATTCTGGATTACGCACAATGAACTGCGCTGGAGACAGACTGCGCAGACTGCAAACTGCGCTGGCCATTGGGCAGTTGCTCGATCGTGGGCTAACCGTATTCAGATGCGTGGCATTATTTGATTGAAATATGCTTGGTCGTGTACAGGCGGTTGCCACGTGGCGAGCAATTGATGGCATGTAAGCCACATAATAAATGTCAGTTATCTTCAACAAGTTTGATGGATCGCGCCACTTGAATAGCGCTAGCTTCAGACTGCGCTTCCTTCTAGTCAATGGATAGCACTGGGATTCGGACTTGGTCAAACTGTGCTGAGGTTGGACTGGCAGACTGTGCTCCGGTTGGAATGGCAGACTGTGCTGGACTGTATAGCTGTTCTCGATTGCCGTGCTGCACAAAAAATGAACATACTCCTCATTTTTCGGGCTGTCAGAAGATTTAATCTTCTTGTCAGGTAATGATGGCGTTGCCACGTCAGCAAAGCGCGCTCGGGCGTTAGCGCAGTTCAGCCTCGCACGTTTGATTTGTAGCGCAGTCTGTCTCCAGCGAAGTTTATTGAAGGGTGCACAATTTAGACTTCTCTGCCTATTTGATAGATGCAACTTGATTTTTAGGACTTACAAGACCCCCTTCAAAGTTTTTAAAATTTGAAAATATTCAAAGTTTCGAAATACTTTGAATTTCGAAATTGAAATCAAGTTGCGCTTTGGTTGCGCATTTGGAGGAATTAGCTCCATCTTTCGCGGCGCAATTGGAGGCGACTGTTACGTTTCTGTGAGAAAACTATAAATAGTTTCATCTTCTATTCTTTTAATCTTTACTTGCTTTCGATTTATTAAGAGAAAGAAACTCCTCTCCTACTCCGACTTCTTCTTCCTCTTCTCGTCGTCGACATCAATGGCGCCCAAGCGATCGGCCACTGAGAAGGGAAAGGCCCCTGTCGAACCTTCGACTCGTGTTGCACCACGAGTATCTCGTCACGAGACGGGCCACCCAGCTCTTCAAGGTGAATGACGAACCATGATCGAAACCCTTTTTAGGGTTTTTGATGTTTTCAAACCTTCATGCCTCTCTCTTTTTAGAGATTGATGGTATTCTCAACCATTTGCACCACCGTGTTTAGGGTTTCGGCTGCATGTACAACAGTTTTTATTTTTATGAAAACTGTATCTTTGCACAATCAGTTGGAAAGCGCTGACAAAATGTTCAGCACAATCCATCGATTTGCGCATTGATGTGCAAACTAACGTTTTGCGCAAGTCGGTTGTGCTAGCGCAAACTGATGTCTTGCGCAAGTAGGCTGGTGCAATCTGATGTCTTGCGCACGTTGGCTGTGCTGGCACAATCTGATGTCTTGCGCACATTGGCTGTGCTGGCACAATCTGATAGATTGTTTCACACAGCGCAATTTGATGAACTGTGAAGAAATTTTTGATTTCTTTTGCACATACTGATCTTTGTCTCTTTATTGATGCAGTTAACCTCAGAGAAGATCCCAACTATAAGGTTCTTGCAGGATCTCTGTCTGAATCAGAATTCAAGAAAGATCTCTCACATGTCTCTTTTCCTCAATATGCTTTACCGTCATTTCGGTAGGCTGTCCTGATTGCGCAAGATAATGATACTTTATTGTGTCTGATGAACGGGCAGCCTCTTCAGACTGCTGACACTGTCACCCATAAGAAACCTCTATTCTTGTTTGGTGAGGCTTTTAACAAGAATTCACAGCCGAGGCCTCGCATGGAACAGAGAATCTTCCAAAGGGACGAGAAGACGATATATTTGACAGAGATCTCCAGATGTCTTCCTCTATCCAGATATGCTTTTGCGAGCTATCCCAGAAGAATAGAATGGGACATAACTCTGCTGCAGCAGGCCCGAGTGGATAATATCTGTGTTAAGAAGGGGCCAGACCATAAAGATGTATTCTACAGTTCTTCTGAGCGACATAGCTCCCTACTCAGAGGTCTAAAACCCGGTTGCATCCTGCCGGAAGATTCTTCTCTGCTGCTACCAGTAAGAACTCCAATATTCACAAATGAGTTTGCGAAGGTGGAAGGGAGGTATCCGGACCAAGATCTGCGGCTGACAGGTCTTGTGAACCCGGACAATAAAAGGTGGATCTGTGTGGCCAATTAGATATTGGTCCAATTTGAAGATCAGCTTAAAGAAATTGATCTGTATCAGGCAGTGTACGCCACTGTCTATGGCTTCCCCCCTAGTCCACATCTATTCCTTACGTTGGCGGAGAGATATAATTATAGGACTGGGACTTTTATGACACCGCGCGGGGAAATTGGATTAGCCTTGCATGAGATGAAGTACATCTCTAATCTGCCGATGGAGGATATCCCCTATGAAGAGTTTATCCCGACAAATGATGTGTTGGACAGACTGTGCCAGGAGAATGCCAGTACGGTAGATATTTTTGAAGAGCTACTCTGCCATTACAAGATTTGTTCTCTATACTACAAGAGGGGCACGGCCAGCACTTGCTATTCGACCAAATGGTTGCCGTATCTTTTCCTCAACCATATTATTGAGAAGAAGACCAAAGAACATGAGAACTACAATCCCAACTTCTTCAAACCGCTTAGCAATAGCGAGGTGATAGAGTTGATGGAGACGCACAACGACATGGATATCAAGATTGAGGATGATCTTCAGTATCCTCCTTTCAAGAAAGGAGACATCGTCGAAAGCTACATGAGATGGGTTACAGGCCCATGTCGAAGGAAGCCCAACTGGCAGGTTTCCTTACTTACTGGCTTCGACGATATGTCGTTCCTGGGGCCAGTGCAGTTGACCGCTTCCATCGCCGTGTACTGTTTGCTACCGTCCGTCTAGTTTTCGGCTACCGGATGGATTTGTTGTCAGTAATGACATGCAGGATGAACGCCGGCCTCCGTCTCTTTGTTGATTCGATGATTCGAGGAAAAGGCAAAAAGGGACATTTTCTTCGGCTAGAACTGCCGTATACATATCTGTTTGGATGGCTGCTTCTACACCATCCTTCCTTAATGAACCCTGCTATGGGGGCAGTGAACGGCAGTTTTCTAATAAGATATTCTGGATGTAAGTGGATCTATACCACTTTGAAAGACTGCAGGCGAGTCTTGAATCTGGGCAAAGGATGGAACTTCTACTGTGTTCCACCTCCAGTCGGTTATGAATATGTACTGACAAACATGATTGACTCGGTGAGAGTGCCACCCTTGGGTCGTACCACCTTCGATTGGCTGAGGACGATTCGGCCATCACATCTAGTATACCGGTTCGAAGATGAATGTTATCTTGAACCTTATCTCCCAAGCCGTTTTGTACATCAATTCGGTTATGACCAATTTCATGTAGGCAATGCCATAACATGCCTACAGGGAAAAGGTTATTTGATTGATGGAGCCCGGGCTTGGGCCTATTACAATGCTCGTGACACAAAGAAAACGTTCTCGATGCCGACAAGGAACGACTGTGGCCCGTGCATGCTGTATACTTTTCGATCTTTTATACGTCAGCAAATACTTTTGCTGAGAATTTCAATTTAACAGACAGCTTTGCGACGGTGACACAATTTAGAAAAAGAGCACCTGTTTTGTTGCCTCCTGGTAATAATGAAGAACACGAGCCGGCTGATGTGCCTCTAGAAGCTTCGAGGGAAGCCAACTTCCCTGAAGAAGTCTACGAACCGCTGCAGACTCTTCGGAAAGGGTCACTACTCGATCGCAGTCTCGGCAACAGGCTGAGTCGACTCACAGAGAAGAGGTGACGACCCCGACTTCCATCCAAAGACAAACACACGCTACAGACGTAGAGAGACCTGAAGAACCTCTACACAGGAAGAAAATAGCTTTCAGAAAGAAAGTGACCACTCCCTCAAAACCTATCCATACATCTGCGCTGATAAGTGCTGCCGCCGGGGTTATGATGCCTTCTCCTACACCTGCTCCCGAGCCTCAGCAGGTGACAGATACACAAGAAGGAGCTACCAGTGCAGAGATAAGGGACAAGGTCGCAGACATAAGGGAAGAGATTGTGGAGACAAAAGATGAGGCTGTAAAAGTAAGAGAAGCAACTGCAACTCCGACCCCAATCAATGAGTCGGAATCATCTGTCGAACTATTGCCATCTTCCACACTTGCAATAGAAGCTGCTCATCTTCCAGCTACACCAAGATCGCGTCATGATGAAGAAGATCGACTGATGATCGAGGCTATGGATGGATGTGATTTTGGCTTCCATGACATAGATCCAGTCGATGCAAGTGATGATGAAGAAGCACAAGAGGAGGGAGCAGATGACGAGAAAACATCGACGGAAGATGTTAATGACAATCTAATTCCGGAAGAGGATGCTGCTGTCCATGCATCCCAGGAGAAGAATGCTGCTAATGAAGTAGCATCGGAGGAAGCTATTGTCACCGCTCAAAGAGGTATTGGCTGATTTTGATAATCTTTATTTATAGATCAGATGACTGATCTTTTAACTTTCATTCATACAGAAATTTAACCTTCTCCAATTCTTCCGGTATGCACTGACATAGTGCAGACAGAGGCGATAGCCAGCGACAGTCGTCATCTATCAGGCGGCTCTGAAGCGGGAAGTAGTCAAGCAGTAATGTCTGAAACTACTTCCACGAGGCTCCAGCCTATCCCGTTAAATGACAATCTTGTCACTAAACCCAGTTTTGGTAAGCTTGTCTTCATTTTGATCTTTTTTTCTGATAGTCCTTAGTGACAGCAAACTGATGATGTTTACTTGATTTTGTAGAAGAACATCCTGGAGGGGCAACTAGCTCTACAATGGCTCCTTTGTCAAAAGAGGCTACGGCCGATGTTCAAGAAATCGAACTTCCGCCTTCATAAGCATCTGCTGCTGAAGCTTCTGTAGGAATAGCTGCTACACCTAGTGCAGTAGCTACCAATAAATTTGTAGTTGGTTCCTTCACCAATTTCTTCTTCACCTCCTTAGGACCTTTAGTAGAAAGGATAATGGAGAAAGAAAATGTTGGTTTCATCACTGTCAGAAGTTCAACTTCTTATCTGATCGACGGCATCCGAGACCAAGGCGATGAAGCTCAGGCTGCTTACCTTGAACATGTGCTGGATGAGCTGGAGGAATCAATCAAGATTTACAAAGATCTTAACCGAGGGGAGGTAGAGCCACTGGTGAATGCCGAGTTCGAAAGGAAGACTCGAGAAGCTGAGGTTACGAAAGCTGATTTCAAGACTTTCTTGGACACTTTTGCCACAAAATCTTCAGAGTATGATTCTCAGATGGATATAGTAGCGTCTACTGCTGGGGAGAAAGAGAAGAAGGTTGCTGATCTGAAGGTAGAGTTTTTTCGACTTCAAGAGGAGTTGAGAATCGTTCAACTTGCTCTTGAAGAAGAGACTACACAGCATCAAGCTGCAGTTCAGCAACTAGACATTCTGACCATGAGAAGAATGAGTTTGTCAAGTTTCATCAAGATGAAATCGCTCGCCGACTAGTGACCTTGCCAACATTTGACGCTGAATCTGGAATGGTGGAGGCTAGAAGGCGGGTGCTGGATTCTCGTGAAGAATGACTCCAAACCTTGAAGCAGCAGATAGCTAATCTGATGACACCACCGACTGAGTGAAAGAAAACCTTTTGTATTTTCTCCTTTGTGATATGTCTTTTTGTAACGTCTTTTATCTTGATCAATGAAAAGACACTATTTTTGTGGCTCTATTATTTGTTGCATATCCCATTACGGATATAAATAATAGCGATAGAAAATATATTCAGAGGTTCAGGACATGATATATTTTTTGATTTAGAAAATAATTATATTCATTATATCTGCTCAGAGATAATGTGGACATGGCAGAATATAATTTTCTTTTTGAATATCATTATTTCGGTAGACAACTTAATCAGAGGTAATAAATATGTGACAAGTTGTTGATATGGATGAACGGATGAGTCGTCAGAATGTATGAACGAAATGAATCGTCGAGATGAACGGATGAACCATCGTATGAATGGAATGAATGGATGAACCGTCAGATGAATGGAATGAACGGGTGAACCGTCAAATGAATGGAATGAACGGATGAACCGTCGAATGAATGGGATGAACGGATGAACCGTCAGATGAATGGAATGAATGTTGTAAAGAATACGTCGCTTCGATTCGCGTAATCGACTGTCTCAAGAATCTCTGTCTATAAATAGAACAAAAATTTAGATGGAATGATCAGTTTCACTTTTAACACAAAATGTCGTCTGATAATGCATCCAAGAAGGCTGAGATTGTCCCAAAAGTTGAAGAAGTCACTGAGGAACGTCCAGCCGAGCCGACCCAACCAAAGCAGACGGAGGCGGGCGAAGGTTCGTCTGCACCCAAGCTGCCACGGGATATCTTGGACTTCCTAGTTGAGCCAGGGAAGACTGAAGAAGAGGAGGCTATGAGGCTGGCCGCTTGCACGTTTCTAGTGAAATCGAGCAAGGATGTTCTCGGCTCTTTTGCCGACTATATTTTTGAAAAGGACGGGAGTGGTCCTCGTCCTGTATTTAAAGAGGACGACAGTGATTCTCGTCCTTGATATTATGTAACATCGTTTATGATGAAATAAAATCAAATTTTATTTATGAACTGTCTTGTCATATTTACAAGAAATCTCTTTTACATTCATACATAGTACTTTTTAAGGAACTTGCCGTTGATAGACATCATCGCCACTCGACCGCCCAGCTCTGTGAGTTGATAGACTCCATTTGAGAAGACTTTACATACGATATAAGGCCCTTCCTATTTTGCATCGAACTTTCCTTTGCTCATGTGAGTCATAGTCATGGGACGTCTGACTGTTAGAACGAGTTCTCCTTTCTGAAAGGCTCTGACTTTAACTTTGCGGTTAAAAGTCTTCGAGATGCGGGCTTGATATAATTCAATACGTTGTTGAGTCAATAGCCACTTCTCGTCGAGCGCCTCCAGTTCTTGAAGTCGAAGAAGATCATTGTTCTCCGTAGTAAGTTCGTTAGCGATAGCAATTCTCAAGGAAGGAATTTGAAATTCCAGAGGTAGAACTGCTTCACAACCGTACACCAGAGAGAAAGGTGTACAGCCTGTGGGGTTGCAGACCGTAGTATGGTAGGCCCATAGACATTCTTCGAGCTTTTCACTCTAGTTTTGTTTGTTAGTAGACACAAACTTTTTAAGGAGCTTGATAATAGTCTTGTTGAAGGCTTCAGCCAAGCCATTAGCAGCCGGGTTGTAAGCTGTAGAAGCGACATTGTCAATCCGATGATCGTCACAGAACCTGGTAAACTTTTGACTGATGAACTGATGTCCGTTATCGTGAATGATTCGTCGAGGCACACCAAACCTGTAGATAACGTGGCGTTTGACGAAGTTGATGACGCTGCTGGTTTTGACTTCAGCCAAAGGTATAGCTTCGGTCCACTTGGAGAAATAATCCGTAATTGCTAGTATAAACCGATGTTCTTTAGAAGAAGGAGGATTGATAGGACCTATAATATCCATGCCCCAAGCTTCAAAAGGCTAGGAAGCAGCAGTCGGATGAAGGAATTTCGACGGTTGATGGATGAAATCTGTATGGATTTGACAAGCTCGACATTTCTTTGCATATTCGATGGCATCAGATACCATAGAGGGCCAATAGTAACCCATTCGTCGGATACGATCTTGCAGTTTAGGGCCGGGTTGATGTGCTCCGTAAATACCATCATGAGCTTCACGCAATACTTGCTTCGCTTCATCACCAGCAAGACAGCGTAAGAGTAGGTCGTCATAAGTCTGTCGATAGAGAGTTTTGGTAGTCTGATTGTAATAGAATCGAAGAGATCGTCGACGAATACTCGTAGTCTTCTTAGGATCTTCAGGAAGTATGTCATGAACTACGAAGTCGATGAAAGGAGCTCTCCAATCTTCATTGATAATATTGACTTCGGCGAAGTTACTGAACTCAATGTTGCGATTGTTTTCAATGCAGAACAACTCACTGTTGGAAACAACAACCACTTGTTGTCTTTTGACGGGAATTGCTAAGACTGCTGCGAGATTAGCTAAAGCATCTGCCTCAGTGTTGCAAGCTCGTCGGACGTATTCAATAAAGAAAGCCTTGAAAGATATAGCCATGTAAATCACAGCTTCATGATAGGGCACAAGATCTTGATGGCGAACTTCGTATGTTTCTCTAACTTGATTAACAACAAGTTTAGAATCACCATAGACTTTAAGATATTCAACCTCCAACTGTTTAGCTAACTGGAGTCCAATGAGCAAGGCATTGTATTCAGCCACATTGTTAAAGCACGACTGATCTAAGGAATAAGCTCTTTGGATAGCTAATCCTTCTGGAGAGACTAGAACAATTTTGACTCCTGCGACAATGGTCCCATTTGGTCCGATCTGGGATGCTCCGTCGAAGAACAGACGCCAGGTAGGAAATTCTTCAGAGATCATGTTTGATTCCAATGTTTCATCTGGAATTTCGTCATAAAGCTTAGATATCTCTGGGACAGGGTGAGCCGCTAAAAAGTCAGCCAGTGCTTGACCCTTAACAGACTTTTGTGAAACATAAACCATGTCGTATTGGGCTAGCAGAATAGCCCATGTAGCCAGTTGGGAATTGAGTGTGCTAGGCTTCTTCATCAGTACCTGAAGAGGATTAACTCGGGAAGTGACGTGAATGGTTTGGCCAATGATATAATGTCGAGTCTTTTGAACAGCGAACATAAGAACAAGGCATTCTTTCTCAACCGGACTATAACGGTGTTCAGCACCAATCATAGTACGACTAAGATAGTAGATGGCTTGTTCATGGCCTTCTTTGTTCTTCTGGGCAAGTAAAGCACCCAATGAATGATCCATAGCATGGACATACAATAAGAATGGTATGCCTGAGATTGGTGGCACTAAAACCGGCGGGTTCATCAGATACCGCTTTATATCATCGAATGCTCGTTGACATTCTTCGCTCCAAACAAAAGATGCACCCTTCTTCATTAACTGAGTAAACGGTCTGCAGCGTCCAGACAGATTTAAAATGAACCTCCTGATGTACGTAAGTCGACCTTGGAATCCTCGTAGCTCTTTTAAGTTGCGTGGAGGACGCATCTCTTGAATGGCTTTGATCTTCTCGGGATCCACGTGTATACCTTAGAGGTAATGACGAAGCCGAGAAATTTACCACTAGAGACACCAAAGAATGACTTGGTGGGATTCATTTTTAACTGATGTTGGCATATTAGATTAAAGATAATTCTTAAATCTTGGATGTGATCTTCCTTTAGACGACTCTTGACAGCAATATCATTAACATAGCATTCGACAGTCTTGTGCAGATGATCTCGAAAGATGGTACTCATAGCTCGTTGGTAAGTTGCACCAGCATTTTTGAGACCAAATGGCATCACAGTGTAACAATATATTCCGCGAGGAGTGCGAAAAGAGGTATGTTTTTCATCTTCAGGGTTCATCTGAATCTGATTGTATCCAGAGAATCCATCCATGAAGGATATCCTTTCAAACCCACAAATATTGTCGATCATGACATCTGTAATAGGGAGAGGAAATTCATCCTTTGGACAAGCTTCATTAAGATCCCGAAAGTCAATACAAACTCGAACTTTGCCAGTTTTCTTCAAGACTGGGATGATGTTGGCTACCCAATCTGGATGTTGTTCTTCTCGAATAAAGCCACAAGCTATGAGCTTTTTGACTTCATCATCAATGGCATCCATTATTTCTGGCTTGAATCGCCTTTGCTGTTGTTTGACTGGCTTTACATTAGGTAAAATATTCAGTTTATGAGTAGCAACTTTGAGATCTAAACCTGGCATGTCTTCATAATTCCAAGCAAAGACATCAATATATTCTTGAATAAGAAGAATTAATTCTTGCCTATCCACCTCTGGAAGGTTCTTACTAATGAATATTGGACGAGGTGACCCATTTTCTCCTACATCAATTTGAACCAATTGATCTTCGGTAGGAGGTTCCCATTGTTCGAATCGGAGTTCCCATTGGGTATCCATTCGTTGAGCCCAAGGATCTGTTTCGGGATTTTCTTCGATATCCTCGTCATAGCCTTCTGGGAGTTCAGCGGAGACCATGTTAGAAGATACGGTCAATATATGAACTTGACCGATGCTGGTATTAGAATCCCATGATCTGGAATCAGAAGAGTTAGAGCGTTCCTCATCATCGAATTCGGAGACTTCTGGATATAAGACCGGAGGTAAAGTATATCCGAGACCTCTTTTCGTTCTGCTGTAGTACATCTCTGATTTTCTTTTCGGAACAAACGTACGGATAGGAGTTCGTCTACCCTTACCGTAATTGAGGCCATTCTTGAAGTCGTAACCCATCTTTCGGATGATGTCTTTTGATTGATGACTATAACGACGGAATTGAAGACGTCCCATATCGTTATTTTTGTAACACCCAGTTTTTGAAATGAGAATATTTTTGAAATTTTATATTTATAATTATTATTTATTGTATTTAAATCATATTATGATTTTTAGAAATTTTTAATCAATTTAAAACTGTTTTAAGTCATGGCTTGTGATTTTGATGCCTTACTAGTGTAACCTGAGAGACTGTCTGACCTAGAGCCTGACCATATCATTAGGATAATTATTATTACTTTTGAGCATGAGGATATTTTGGTCATTTGGCCTCTTTGAATTATTTCATGATTTATTGCACTGGTGATTGTTGATTTGACTTTTGACTAGCTGTGACTTAAGAGACTGTCCTAGATTTTGATCTTGACTTGGTGACCTAGTTAACATTGTATGGACCCTAGTTTAACTTAAGTCAACTCAAGTTAGGACACTTAGGATCAAGTTTGAAATAGGATGATTGGTGTTTTGGTCCATAGACTTGAGACTTAGAAATGGGTTCCATGACTAGTGCAATTAGGCCCATAGCCATTAGACTAAGCCCTAACCCTAATTTTTTTACTTTATGACTAGCCACTAGGGCTCCCCCTTACCTATAAATAACCTCTTCCTTGTTCTTGCCTCTTTTATTATTATTTTTTCAAGTTTAAAGAAAGAAAGGTATAGCCATTTTTTCCAATCCATAACTTTCATATTTTAGGTCCTTTTTAGCTCAAATCTTTTGCACTAGGTTCTAATACATCCCTTCTTGCTGCTCATGGAGAGTATTCTCAGGTTTGGTACAATTTGGAGAGATTAGCTAGCAAGGAGAAACCCCTCTTTTGGAGCTTTTCAATGAGCTTTGAAACCTATAGGTAAAACTCTCAAAACCCATTCAAATTTTGATTTCTTTGCATGAGTGCATAGCCCTAGGAGTCCCCTAGCTGCTAGCATAGGTTTGGTGTCGAGTCGTGTCTATTTTGTGTCCGTATCGGACACGTATCAGTGCATACAGTAGGTGTTTGATGAAATGCTTGTGAGAACTTTTTGATATTATTTTTCAAAACTAATTTCATGTTTTTGTAGCCTTATATGTTTACTTTGGATCCCTCACTGACTGAGCACACTTCGTGTCTCTTTTCGTGTCCAAATCTGGACATGAACACGTGCACGAGGCCTCGGTTCAGTGCCCTGCTGTTGGACACGTCGTGTGCACTGTATACGACACATTTGGATACGATACTTGCTGGACACCTTGGACACATGACTGACACGACACATATGAAGTTTGAGGAGGAGTTATCGAGTGGATTGGAAGACATCCCAAACGAACCCGATTTACACTGTGATGTGTGCGTTCAGTCGAGGGTTCAGATACGGCCCTAGAATGCGGACACGGCGTATTGTGGACACGGTTTAGGCCCCTAGGCTTGTAGCCCTATCCTAGGCGAGCCTCTAGGCACGAGCATGAGTCCTACTTTGTCTCGTGTCGTGTCCACAAGTACAGTGAACACGTGCACAATGATTGTTGTCCAATTTGTACTATTTTGGGTTGTTTGAGTTTTGGACACGTTTGGGACACTTTGATGGACACAAGATGGGTTGAAGGACACGAGCACACATGTGCACTGCTTTACCAACCCCTGGTTTGAGATGTTATTAAGTTTTCGTATAGTTTTGGGTTGAGCTATTTCCCTGTTTTCCGAAGATACTCACTCAGTTCTATACACACACACACACACATGGTCTTAACTGTTACACTAACCAGTACACACACACAGGCCTTTACTTGCCAACTTCCTATTTGCATAACCCATTCATATGAAATCTGTAAATCTGAGACACAAATTGAGCACTGATTAACTGTTAGTCACACACACCCTTGTGTGTGACACCAATTGACACTTTGGGCTTGGCTTTCGTTTGCAGCTAGCAGCAGTAGCATTGCATTGCAAGGCAGCAGGCAATACTTGCCATGCCTTGGCTTTGTAGGGCAGTAGAGAGCAGGCTGGGGCTTGGCCTTGCAGCAGCAGGCCATAGCAGCAGTAGGAGCAGTGGCCAGTACTTGGTTGATGAGTGAGTGAGCCATTGTGTACTATATGGATATTAGAGTGCATGAGTTATATATATGTAGATAGCCAATTAGATGTGTATGACAGCCATATGGGATTTAATTTTGTAATTATTGAGTTAGTGAGAAAGAGAAGGTGTTTTCATGATGGGCAGAGAATAGGTAAGTGAGATCGAGTAGATCTTGGTCGAGTACATGTATTAGATGAGGTTGGGTTAGAGGTGAATATGCCTAAGAAATTAGAATGTATCAGTTAGTGGGACAAGGGGTAGGCTTGTACCAGAGGATAGATAGGGGGACACTTGGTTCTTGCCCATGTTTAATAGTAACATGAGTGTGGTTGCTTATAGCAGAGGGATTAGAAGGATTAGAGAAAGGAGAGGTATGGGTAGCCTTATATGTGAAATGGTTGTATTAGAATTGGTATCGCTAATGTATTGTAATGGTTTGTGTCAGAGCTTGGGAGTGATATGAGGTGGATATATTGTTAGTACCATAGGATAGGAGTTGGGTCCTGCATCATTAGATGTCCAGGCCATTCATGCTTAGTCCCCTATTAGAGATACACTTTATACTTGTATCAGAACACTTTGAAACACCAAATGTCTGCACTTTCTATTCCTATTCACATCTACACATCACTATTCACTAAATTCATATCTGTACACACACACACTATATCATAACCCTCTACACTATACCACACTCACTGATTTTTCTCACCCTCATGTGACACTGTCCACACACAATTGCCCACACACATACACACATGTATCTACACCATATCACCCAATCACTGTTAACTAATTCCTTGAATCATGTACACATTGAACCCCCTTTCACATGTTCCTTGGACCTACACTAGATGCTAACATAAACTGTGTATACATATGCATGGATGAATGCATATATATATGCAATATGCATGTAGGAATGCAAGTTGTTAATGTAGAATAATGCCATGTATATATATAATGTATCTAATTGATTTTTAACCCATGTCTATATATATATATATATATATATATATATATATATATATATATATGTGTGTGTGTGTGTGTGTGTGTGTGTGTGTGTGTGTGTGTGTGTGTGTGTGTGTGTGTGTGTAGGCAAGCATGAGATTATGAAATATAGGCCATGTATATATATGCTAGTATATAGGAATGTATGTAGGTAGACAATGATATGAAATATAATGTAGTGTACAATGCATGTGATAGTGTAAGTTAATGAGTGGTATATATATGCAAGTTATAAATGCAATGTTGGATAATATGATAATGTAATGTCAACATGTATATATATGTAATATGTGTTCTCTATGACTTGTGATGGTGTGTGTGTTGCTAGCCTAGGCTTGGTTAGGCCTAGTGAGACTTGACTAGACTAGGATTGATCTAGTTGACTAGTGTAACTGACGCAGAGTTGACCAAGTTTGACTTTGACCTAGTTTGACCTGGGAATCATGTAGTTGCATTGTAGCTCTTATTTTTCTTGTATTGAACATGTCATAACCCATATTACTCTGTTTAGGACATTGTGACTCCGGTGCAGACATCTGATATTATACTACTCTTTTCAGAGTGGCAGGCGAGTACATTCTCTGATAGTTCTCTCATTTACTTGTCAATTACTGTACTTCAGTTCTAGTTAGTTGTATGTGATTCTCTGTTACAAACACGTATTGTTATTTCTGAATTCATGTATATGACACACATACTTTACTCGTCTTGCCTCTACTATTCGAACCACCTATTCGCATCTTCATGTGCTGGTTGGACTTGTAATCGATTGATGTGTCGAATTATGGATTCACTTGTATTAGAATGGGCGGAGAAATACTGATTAGACATGTGAACATTCCTACTATTCGAACCACCCCTCTGTGAATGATATTCGAACGATAGCCATCCCACACTTGGCCAGGTGTGCGGTGTGCCGTATTACCCTTAGCCGTTTACATGTCTGTCTCAGTATTTTAAAATATACTTGGAGAATTTATTCGAATCATTGTTAGAACATCATGTGAATCATTATTCGCACCACCTTAATCGAATCACCTTATTAGAACAATGATTAGAATCACATTCGACTCATCTTATATTAGACTCACATTAGAGATACACTTGTCTACATTTACTGTCTGGACTTATACCCTGTTACTCTAGTTCAGCTAGTTCTATTTTTACAGTCCTTATTGCCATGATTCTTCTCTTGTTTAGTTACTTACTTTCCTTGCACTTTATCTGTCTTTCTTACCATCACCTGAATATAAATTGCCATGTTCATCAATACAACTGTCTATAACTGCTTTATAGTTCTCTGTCATTTACTTGGGTTTTCTAGATAAGATTGTGCTCGTTCCTGTCCTAACTGGACCTGTTGAAATTTTACAGATGATTGTCCTGAGGATACTTGCCCTACTCATTATGGACCTGACGAGGGATAGCTACCTTTGATCCCGACACTCAGGAGTGATCGGGAGACTAGCTAGTAGACTTAGTTTAGTTTTTATGTTTTAGAACTTGAATTGTAATAACTTGAGATACGAGTTTGTATTTGAGTTTGTTTGAGATATTATTATTTAGTAGTTTATAATTGTTGTTGTTTAGTCTTTAGCTATAAACTTCTGTCTTATCTTATCGTGCTTAGACTGTGATTGAGATTTCATAATATCTATACTTGTCCTCCGTTCGGAGTTGAGATTTGACAAGTACATTATATAATTGTGTGAGTTGTTGATTAGATAGTAACTTAGGACAGCGTTCTACCGCCGACACTGCGGCGTAGGCTGGGCGCTGTTACGTACTCGTACCCTCACAGTAGGTGCGGGTTGTGACATGTTTTGCTATCATCCGTATAGCTGAATTTTTGTTCTGGCCCTTTACTAAAAAGTATTGGGCTCTCACCTCTCTTTCGAAAAGGGACAACAAAATATGAGTCATCTGGATGTTCAAATAATACTTCTGTCTGAAGGGATTGTACGACTCCTATTGTAAATGACTGAAAGCTGTCTAGCATATCCAAATAGCATTTAGTATGATAAATGACATCAGTATACTGGAAAGTAGATGCTTTTTCATTGATTTGTACATCCATATTTACAATAAGACCTTTAGCCTTAGCCGGCTTGGTCAGATCAATTACAAGAGGAGGAACAGAAGAGCAAGGAGGTTTAGGCTTGTTGCGACGAAGGTCGATAACAAGCGGCTCAGAAGAGGTGAGCTCCATTTTATCTTTGTTACGACGGAGGTCGATAACCAGTGGCTCAGAAGAGGTGAGCTCCCTTTTATCCTTGTTACGACGTAAGTCGATAACCAGTGGCTCAGAAGAGGTGAGCTCCCTTTGATCTTAATTATCACCAGTTGATTGCTTCTGGGCTGGCAGATGAATAGCTAGTAGTTTGGAGGATTGAGGATGAGAGACACGCCCTTTGACAGGTATGATGAGAGTGTCACTAGGCACTGCTTCCTGTTCTTCCTCACCGTCCATGGCCAATACTACCTTCATAAACTCTTCTTTGTATATGTGAGCGTCGTTGTAATATGCTTCAACGCCTTTAAAAGGGTAAAGATCCGCAACTTCTTTTTGGACCTCTCCTTTGTCATCAACGTATTTAAAGCATTGATGGAGAGTAGAAGAAACAATGTTGTGTTCATGAACGAATGGTCTCCCCAGAAGAGCATTGTAGGAACAACCATGGTTGTCTATAATGTAGAAGGTCACCTTTGTGCGAAGATTGCCAATTTGGAGTTTTAGGCGTATCTTGCCTAAAGGTTCACTTCTTTCCTGGTTGAATCTCAGGATGGTGGTGATAGTGCCGGAGAGGCTATGCACTGGAATCTTCAGAGCATCCAACATCGTCTTAGGCATGATGCTGAGTGCTGACCCTGGATCTATCAGAATACGATCGACCTTCATGGTGTTGACATATCCTGTAAAGTAGAGAGGTCGGTCATGTCGATTGTCTTCCATCAACATGTCATCTTGTGTGAAGGTAATATTTGGAATTAATTCCAGCACACTGTGACAGTGGAGACAAGAGACAGGTTCTGATTCAGGTTTCTTGAGAAGAGTTAGACAAGTGTCTGCCTACATCAAAGCCTCACTCAGTGTTTCTCGAGTCTCTTTAGAGAGGCATAAGAGCTCGAAGATAGACAGCCTAGCCGGTGTGTTGGCTAGTTGAGCCAATATGTCAAAGTTATATGGCTTTTCAAGTCCAGATGGGGAAGACTTCTTCAAAACTTTGTCGAAGCGGACTTGTTGTTTGCCTTTGTCAGCTACTGTCGGTTTAGGAAGAGTTGGTTCCACAACCGGTAATGATGTAGAGAGGATGCCCTCTGTAAAAACAGGCTGCACTGGAACAGCCTCGGAAGACGAAGCAGGGTCCTCCTGAGTTTTGGGATGCTCCCGTAGATAGGTTTTCCCTGACCTGGTGCCCAATAGGATCTCTTCTTCAACTATGGGGTCAAAAGATACCATATTGCAGCTCTTTGTTTTGCCCTTGGAGCGTTCCTTTTGCTTGGAAACTTCAAAATCTGAAACGAGATCAGGATGAATTCACATAATCTCGCCATTATCAAGGGATAAGGGGACAAGACCTTCACTTCGTGGAGGAAGAAGATTTTCAATCTCAAGAGTGGCCCTGGGAATGGGGACGATGCCACTCTGCACCACTTGTGGCGGGAAATCATTGAACTATACAGAAATCATATTGGTCGTAACAGTCTTTTCATCCTGTTAGAGAGTGATGACACCGGCGTTGACCAACTCTTGAATCTTGCCTTTAAGCACATAGCATGCCCGAGTAGAATGTCCTATGAACCTGTGATAAACACAATACTTAGGGTGGTCAGTCTTACCGACTTCATCAGTCTTCTTTGGGTCAGGGAGTTGCAATTTATTGCTCTTAAGCAAACAATCGAAGATACTCGCTTTATCATTTTCATCAAAGGAATACTTTACTTTTGGGCGAGGTTCCTTTGGTGGAGGTGCAGAAGGAGTAGAGGTAGATGTGGGTTGAGCCACGTTAACGGCCAAAGATTCCTTGCTCTTAAGGTTGATATTCAAGGTTTCTTTGCCCTTGCGGTTATTCTGGCGATTACCGCCACCGGATGCAGAAGATTCATCTCGATCAGGGTTAGACATATGTGGCCCCAACTGTTTGAACTTCTCGGCACTCACTTCAGCTGCTTTGGCATTGACGATGAATGACGGCCAGTCCTAGAACTGTGTTGACCCCGTCCACATGCTGATAATAGGCAACAAGTTTGATTTACAAGTGTCTATCGTTACAACAGATGGGGTTCCGGGAGGCATTTTGAGTGCTTCTCGGCAGAATCGTTCAATAAAACTCTCAGTAGTTTCATTATGTCTTTGCTTAATCTTGTTGAGGGCAGATATAGTCATATCGTTGATACCCTCGTAAAATCGTTCCAGGAACATCTGCTTGAGCCCGGCAAAGGAAGTGATAGAGCCGTCAGGCAGGCTGTGGTACCAATCATATGCTGTGCCGGCTATGCAGCCGACGAAGACTCTGGTAAGAAGAGCATCGCTTGGCTAGAGCTGGATAGTTATTACCTCGAAATGGTTAATGAACTGACTCGAAGAATGCTGCCGTCAAACAACGTAATCGTAGGAATTTTGTACTTTGGAGGGAATGGGACTTCCTTCCATTCCACTAGATAAGGTTGTTTGATCCCCAGCCTCTGTAGACCATCTTTCTCTTTGAAGGCCTCGAACTGATTACGTAGTAGTTTTATAGCCTCATTAGCATCTCCTGAGGATGGAGAAGTAATAGGCTGGCTTACCGGGTTAGGAGGAGGAACATGGTAAGCACTACCCCCAGCCCCTGAATGACTGGGTGTAACTTGAATAGGTATTGAGGCTACTGGAGGAGATGGTACCCCCAGACCTACATTGACAGGCACCGATGATGCTATAATCTCAGGATTTACAGCAGGTGCAGTCGGTGATACTGTATGTTGAGCTATGATAACAGTATACATACTTGTGATCATTTCAGCCATGGTCTTCAATTTATCTTCCAGTGTGGCTATTCGTTGCTCTTGACTTGCTGAACTAGAAGCATCTGGATCTTCAGTAACAATATAGGCTGACACTTCTCTGGGTACAGTAGAAGATACTGTCTGCTCAGAGCTTTCGCTATATGCATCGTAATCAGAGAAAGAATCATCCCCTGAGTGAGAAATGGAGAAGTGACCAGAGGGATCTTGGAGAAGATTCCTACGACTGACCGTGTCTCGGCTTCGGGATCGGGTATGTCGGAATACTCCTTCAGAAGATTCATGGAGTAAATCTAGATATCGTTGACTGGGCTTGCGGGACTTGCCGTGCTTTGAACACTTCCTGCCCCCAGTGTCTCGAGAAGCCATATTTACAGAGGCATAGAGCACCTTGTCTTCGCCTTCTGACATTGGTTCAGACATTAAACGGTCGAAGACAGATCGTTTTATTGTCTGGCAACAACACTTGATAACCACCTTGTGATTACAATGGTGTTCCAATGGTTGGATTGGAGGTGTTGAGGTGTTGTTCCGCTTCTGCTTGAGGTGCTCCCGAAGATCAGGGATATGTTCTTTGACAACATTCGGAACATGATTCCGATTCTTCAGATGCTTTGTCCCATGAGTATACAGAGAAGTACTCAACTCGTTGGCATAAGTATCAGGATTTTTCCTCCTAGAAGTGTGCTTTTGATGCAAGTTCGCCTTCGGCATTGGTTGCTTGCGTTTATTGAGATAAGTTCGTAAATCGGCAAACTCACCCCCAGGGGCTTCTGTTTGAGATACTAGCAATCTCCCCTGCTTTGAGCGGGATATCCGAAGAGTTGGAAGATCTTGGAAGTGTGCTACTGGAGTAGGCAAAATGCCTCTCTGATCACTATTCTTCTCTTTAGCAGGGAAAGAAGAACTCTTGTTTGAGAGAGTTTTTGTATTGTTTGATGCCGAGGCATATTCAGATGGATCTTCTAAGGTAAAAATCGGAGAAGACTGAGAAAAGACCAAAGGGCCTTTTCCTTTATTTTGTGAAGAAGGGTTGGCTAAAGAGCGTTTCCCTCTGTTATTTTTCAGGTTCTGGACTACAGAAGATTGAGAAAAGACCAAAGGGCCTTTCTGTTTGTGCAGAGATGGAGGAAGAATAGTCAAAAGACTACCCCCTGTGGGTTGCGCAGGAACAGAAGAAGCAGCAACTTGCCCTCTGGAGATGATGACAGAGGGCTCCTTGGCCATAGAACAAGCAGGAGGTACAACCTGTGTTCTAGAAGAAGCAGCAAGTGAAGCCTTGACTACGGAGGGCTTAGGTTGCGCTCTGTTTGAAGGAGTGGTGGATTGCGCAGGAGGGACAGAGGTCGCCAACTGCGCCAGAGGGAGAGGGGTCTTGGACTTTGCCATAGCAGCATAAGTTATAGATTGTGCTGTGGCAAGAGGAGTAGTGTGCTGCGCATGGGCTGTAGGAGCTCTGGATTGTGCCTTAGCAGGGAGGGTGATGGATTGCGCAGGAGCAAAAGTGGATACTGGCCTCCTGTTAGACGAAACAACAGGTTGTGCAGAGGACTTCGGGGTCCACACTGAATGGACCTTGCTCTTGGCAGAGGCCACAGTACGCCGAGTAGTCCCAGAGTTGATCATAGCTTCGTAGGCAGTCTGGTCGACCTTCACAACCAGCGTCTTCTGCGTCTTTTCGATAGACGCAATGTCACATTGAGTTGTCACTTCCTCGTCGGAGGAGAAAGTCGTCCCCAGCAGAGTCGCCATTTTGTTTGCAAAAACAAAAGTCTTTTATTTCACAAACTTTAAAGAATATTACAAAAGTACAATGAATTCTGGGAAAGTACAACTATAGGAATCCGATCTGAAGACGATCGCTTTATCCCTTGGACGATGTGAACTTTGAAGACGATAGCCTCTGAAGAATGCAGCAGCACTTGGACAAGAACTCCTGATCTCTGATGATCTTGAATAATGATCCCCCTTAATGAAGAACTTGAAACTCTATTTATAGAGTTCTAGAAATAACTATTTTATAGTTATTCTGGATCGCACGTAATGAACTACGCTGGAGACAGACTGCGCAGACTGTAAACTGTGCTGGCCATTGGACAGTTGCTCGATCGTGGGCTAACCGTTTTCAGACGCGTGGCATTGTTTGATTGAAATGTGCTTGGTCGTGTACAGACGGTTGCCACGTGGCGAGCAATTGATGGCATGTAAGCTACGTAATAAATGTCAGTTATCTTCAACAAGTTTGATGGATCGTGCCACTTGAATAGCGCTAGCTTCAGACTGTGCTTCCTTCTAGTCAATGGATAGCGCTGGGATTCGAACTTGGTCAAACTGCACTGAGGTTGGACTGGCAGACTGCGCTCCGGTTGGAATGGCAGACTGCGCTGGACTGTACAGCTATTTTCGAGCGCCTTGCTACACAAGAAACGAACAGACTCCTCGTTTTTTGGACTGTCAGGTTGTCAGAAGATTTGATCTTCTTGGCAGGTAATAATGGCATTGCCACGTCAGCGTAGCGCGCTCGGGCATTAGCGTAGTTCAGCCTCGCGCGTTTGATTTGTAGCGCAGCCTTTCTCCAGTGCAGTTCATTGAAGGGTGCGCAATTTAGACTTCTCTGCCTATTTGATAGATGCAACTTAATTTTTAGGACTTACACCTCTACCTCCCCTCGGTTAAGATCTTTGTAAATCTTGATTGATTCCTCCAGCTCATCCAGCACATGTTCAAGATAAGCAGCCTGAGCTTCATCGCCTTGATCTCGGATGCCGCCGATCAGATAAGAAGTTGGACTTCTGACAGTGATGAAACCAACATTTTCTTTCTCCATTACCCTTTCTACCAAAGGTCCCAAGGAACTGAAGAAGAAATTGGTAAAAGAACCAACTATAAATTTGTTGGTAGCTACTGCACTAGGTGTAGCAGCTACTCCTACAGAAGCTTCAGCAGCAAATGTTTCTGAAGGCGGAAGTTCGGCATCTTAAACATGGATTGTAGCCTATTTTGACAGGGGAGCCATATTAGAGCTAGTTGTCCCTCCCGGATGTTCCTCTGCGAAATTAAATAAACATCATTAGTTTGCTGTCACTAAGAGCTATCAAAACAAGTTCAAAATGAGGGCAAGCTTACCAAAGCTAGTTTTAATGACAAGATTGTCATTTAATAAAGTAGGCTGGAGCCTCGCAAAAGTAGTTTCAGACATTACTGCCTGACTACTTCCCGCTTCGGAGCCTCCTGATAGATAACGGCTGCCGCTGGCTATTGCCTCTGTCTGCACCATGTCAGTGCATACCGGAAGAATCGGAGAAGGTTGAATTTCTGTATGAATGAAAGTTAAAACATCAGTTATCTGATCTATAAATGAAGATTACCAAAATTAGTCAATACCTCTTTGATCGGTGACAATAGCTTCCTCCGGTGCTACTTCATTAGCAGCATTCTTCTCCTGGGATGCATGGACAGCAGCATCCTCTTCCGGAATTAGATTGTCATTAACATCCTCTGTCGATGTTTTCTCGTCATCTGCCCCCTCCTCTTGTGCTTCCTCATCGTCACTTGCATCGACTGGATCTATGTCATAGAAGCCGAAATCACATCCATCCAGATCCTCGATCATCAGTCGATCTTCTTCAGTACGACGCGATCTTGGTGTAGCTGGAAGATGAGCAGCTTCCATTACAAGTGTGGGAGATGGCAATACTTCGACAGATGATTCCGACTCATTGATTAGGGTCGGAGTTGCAGTCGCTTCTATTGCTTCTACAGCCTCATCTTTTGTCTCCGCAGTCTCTTCTCTTATGTCTTCGACCTTGTCCCTTATCTCTGCACTGGTAGCTCCTTCTTGTGTATCTGTCACCTGTTGAGGCTCAGGAGCAGGTGTAGGATAAGGCATCATAACCCCGGTGGCAGCACTTATCAGGGCAGATGTATAGATAGGTTTTGGGGGAGTGGTCACTTTCTTTCTGAAAGCTATTTTCTTCCTGCGTAGAGGTTCTTCAGGGCTCTCTACGTCTGCAGCGTGTGTTTGTCTTTGGATGGAAGTTGGGGTCGTCGCCTCTTCTCTGTGAGCCGACTCAGCCTGTTGCCGAGACTGCGATCGAGTAGTGACCCTTTTCGAAGAGTCTATAGCGGTCTTCTTCTTAGAGACAGGAGAAGATGGTTCTTCCGCCTTTCTTTTCTTCTCCTTAATCGGAGATCTTACAACTTTCAAAGAAACACGCAGCGGTTCGTAGACTTCTTCAGGGAAGTTGGCTTCCCTCGAAGCTTCTAGAGATGCATCAGCCGGCTTATGTTCTTCATTATTACCAGGAGGCAACAAAACAAGTGCTCCTTTTCTAAATCGTGTCACCATCGCAAAGCTGTCTGTTAAATTGAAATTCTCAGCAAAAGTATTTGCTGACGTATAAAAGATTGAATAAGTATACAGCATGCGCGGGCCACGGTCGTTCCTTGTCAGTATCGAGAACGTTGTCTTTGTGTCACGGGCATTGTAATAGGTCCAAGCCCGGGCTCCATCAATCAAATAACCTTTTCCCCGTTGGCATGTTATGGCATTGCCTACATGGAATTGGTCGTAGCCAAATTGGCGTGCAAAACGGCTTGGGAGATAGGGTTCAAGATAACATTCATCTTCGAACCGGTATACTAGATGTGATGGCCGAATCATCCTCAGCCAATCGAAGGTTGTACGACCCAAAGATGGCACCCTCACCGAGTCAATGGGATTTGTCGATACATATTCGTAACCGGCTGGAGGTGGAACACAGTAGAAATTCTATCCTTTGCCCAGATTCAAGACTCGCCTGCAGTCTTTCAAAGTGGTATAGATCCACTTACATCCAGAATATCTTCTTAGAAAACTGCCGCTCACTGCCCCCATAGCAGGGTTCATTAAGGAAGGATGGTGTAGAAGCAGCCATCCAAACAGATATGTATACGGCAGTTCCAGCCGAGGAAAATATTTCTTTTCGCCTTTTCCTCGAATCATCGAATCAACGAAGAGACGGAGGCCGGCGTTCATCCTGTAAGTCATTGCTGACAACAAATCCATCTGGTAGCCGAAAACTAGACGGACGGCAGCAAACAGTACACCGCGATGGAAGCGGTCAACTGCACTGGCCCTAGGTACGACATATCATTAAAGCCAGTAAGTAAGAAAACCTTCCAGTTGGGCTTCCTTCGATATGGGCCTGTAACCCATCCTCATGTAGCTTTCGACGATGTCTCCTTTCTTGAAAGGAGGATACTGAAGATCATCCTCAATCTTGATATCCATCTCGTTGTGTGTCTCCATCAACTCTATTATCTCGCTATTGCTAAGCGGTTTGAAGAAGTTGGGATTGCAGTTCTCATGTTCTTTGGTCTTCTTCTCAATAATATGGTTAAGAAAAAGATACGACAACCACTTGGTCGAATAGCAAGTGCTGGCCGTGCCACTCTTGTAGTATAGAGAACAAATCTTGTAATGGCATAGTAGCTCTTCAAAAATATCTACCATGCTGGCATTTTCCTTACATAGCCTGTCCAACTCATCATTTGTCGGGATAAACTCTTCATAGGGGATATCCCCCATCGACAGATTAGAGATATATTTCATCTCATGCAAGGCTAATCCAATTTTCCCGCGCGGTGTCATGAAGGTCCCAGTCCTGTAATTATATCTCTCCGCCAACACAAGAAATAAATGTGGATTAGGGGGGAAACCATAAACAGTGGCGTACACTGCCTGATACAGATCAATTTCTTTGAGCTGATCTTCAAATTGGACCAATATCTAATTGGCCACACAGATCCACCTTTTATTCTCCGGGTTCACAAGACCTGTCAATTGCAGATCTTGGTCCGGATACCTCCCTTCCACCTTCGTAAACTCATTTGCGAATATTGGAGTTCTTACTGGTAGCAGCAGAGAAGAATCTTCCGGCGGGATGCAACCGGGTTTTAATCCTCTAAGTAGGGAGCTATGTCGCTCAGAAGAACTGTAGAATACATCTTTATGGTCTGGCCCCTTCTTAACACAGATATTACCTACTCGGGCCTGCTGCAGCGGAGTTATGTCCCATTCCATTCTTCTGGGATAGCTCGCAAAAGCATATCTGGACAGAGGAAGACATCTGGGGATCTCTGTCAGATATATCGTCTTCTCGCCCCGTCGGAAGATTCTCTGTTCCATGCGTGGCCTTGGCTGAGAATTCTTATCAAAAGCCTCACCAAACAAAAATAGAGGTTTCTTGTGGGTGACAGTGTCAGCAGTCTGAAGAGGTTGTCCGTTCATTAGACACCATAAAGTATCATTATCTTGCGCAACCAAGACAGCCTACCGGGATGATGGTAAAGCATACTGAGGAAAGAAGACGTGTGAGAGATCTTCCTTGAATTCTGATTCGGACAGAGATCCTGCAAGAACCTCATAGTTTGGGTCTTCTCTGAGGTTAACTGCATCAATAAAGAAACAAAGATCAGTATGTGCAAAAGAAATTAAAAAACTTCTTCACAATTTATCCAATTGCGCTGTGTGAAACAATCTATCAGATTGTGCCAGCACAGCCTACGTGCGCAAGACATCAGATTGCGCTAGTATAGCCTACTTGTGCAAGACATCAGATTGTGCTAGCACAGCCGACTTGTACAAAATATCAGTTTGCGTATCGATGCGCAAATCGACGGATTGCGCTAAACACTCTATCAGTGCTCTCCAACCGATTGTGCAAAGATACAGTTTTCATAAAAATGAAAACTGTTGTACATACAGCCGAAACCCTAAACAGGGTGGCACAAGTGGTTGAAAATACCATCAATCTCTAAAAAGATAGAGGCATGAAGCTTCAAAAACCCTAAAAAAGGTTTCGATCATGGTTCGTCATTCACCTTGAAGAGCTGGGTGGCCCGTCTCGTGACGAGATACTCGCGGTGCAACACGAGTCGAAGGTTCGGCAGGGGCCTTTCCCTTCTCAGTGGCCGATCGCTTGGGCGCCATTGATGTCGACGACGAGAGGAAGAAGAAGAAGTCAGAGTAGGAGAGGAGTTTCTTTCTCTTGAGAAATCGATAGCAAGTAAAGATTAAAAGAATAGAAGATGAAACTATTTATAGTCTTCTTACAGAAATGTAACAGTTGCCTCCGATTGCGCCGCGAAAGACGGAGCTAATTCCTCCAAACGCGCAACCAAAGCGCAACTTGATTTCAAATTCGAAATTCAAAGTATTTCGAAACTTTGAATATTTTCAAATTTCGAAAACTTTGAAGGGGGTCTTATAAGTCCTAAAAATCAAGTTACATCCATCAAATAGGCAGAGAAGTCTAAATTACGCACCCTTCAATGAACTGCGCTGTAGACAGACTGCGCTATAAATCAAACACGCGAGGCTGAACTGCGCTAACGCCCTAGCGTGCTACGCTGACGTGGCAACGCCATCATTACCTGACAAGAAGATCAAATCTTCTGACAGCCCGACAGCCCAAAAAGCGAGGAGTCTGTTCGTTTCTTTTGCAGCACGGCGCTCGAGAATAGCTGTACAGTCCAACATGAGCGCAGTCTGCCAGTCCAACCTGAGCGCAGTATGCCAGTCCAACCTCACCGCAGTTTGACCAAGTCCGAATCCTAGCGCTATCCATTGACAAGAAGGGAGTGCAGTGTCACGCCCCAGATCCAGAATACTGGAGAGCGGGGGCAGACACAGCCAGCTACGTATATTGAAATAGAATACATCTCAACTATACGGTCACGGCTGTCTGGATATGAGGGTTTACTACAAGCCAGCAGTCTCTTAATGTCAAGCCTATTGTCTCAATCTCAAGCAATTAACAGAGTTACAAGATGTTAGAGCATCAAATATATATATATAAGGCATCCCAAATATTACATATTGGATGATCAAGTAGCTAGTCTTACAAAATGTCAGGACTAGCAAAGAGTACATCTTACATGATCAACCCTAGGATATGTTCATCATGTTTACAACATCAAGAAAATGTACATACGAGCTAACAGGTGCTCGTCGGCAACGCCACAAAAGAATAATTAGTTTACATATAAGTGGGTGAAACAAAAAGAAAACCCACTCGAAGCCTCGGTTTCTTCTAGTCGTCACCATTGGGCTGGAAGCTTGGTAGATCCTCGGGAGCTGCTCCGAAATCTGGCCACACAAAACCAGCTGGGTCAAACCCCAGAAAGAGCAAGTGCCACAAAGGAGGCCACAAATAAGAACAAAAGCCAGCATATCAGAACATAAGAAATAAAGGAAGTACAAGTAATAAAAATACACAGAGCGATAAACGACTAGGGATGTAGAACCATTCCGGGAACCAGGTTACAATCCTTAAACCAAACAAGGACCGGGATTGTACCCCTTCGCCTGAGTAGTTCACTGTCTCTACCCATTTATCGTTAGGGATAAGTAAAACAATCATGATCAAGAGTTCCAGGTGCAAGGGCTAGACAAAACTTAAACGGGGCTGGACACCATTCATCCACAATCGGCCAAGCAAGTACTACGGCTTACTACTTTAACTAACTAGGGTTATCACAAGCCTAATTACTAGCAAGATGCAAGTGAGAAACTCCCAGTCCCAAGCCCTGCAGACCATCCAGTTATCCTTCCGCGGGTTGAGAGTATAGGTGGGTACATCGCCCGGGAGACAAATGTACCCTTAGGTGACTTAGAGGTGCAACACATGACAGTGTGCTGGAAATGTGCTCTACTCATCGGCAAGCTACAAGTCCATTAATGCCTCCAGATAACGAGACTGCCTGTGACCGGGAATTCTCCATGTTCTAATTTGGTCTACTCATTACCTAGTCCAATTTTAGTGTGAGTCCCTTGCCGTGGTACCCAGGGGATCACGTCCTAGACATGATGCAAGACTGGACAAGTAGATTAAGCAAGCACAGGATGCACACCCACGGTGTCATGTCAAGTAGCAAGTCAGGTGAGCCTACCGCAGTAGCCCAAATTATCAATTCATTAGGTCATGGTCTCTTGTCGAGTTACATGTTGCCAAGTCATGTTCAAGTCATCAGGTCGGTTTACAAGTTGCAGGTTGAAGAAAAATAACAAGTCACAAAACTCCAATTTGTGTCCAAGCATGTCAAGCCCAATCAAGTGATGTAGTGGACATTAAACATCAAAAGCTCCAATAAAACCAAATAGAGAATCCCAGAGAAAGCATTAAAATCACGGGGGAGTAAGGCAAACAGAAGAGCGCGCGCGTAAGGCCTTGGGCGGCTCGCGTAAGGGAACAGGGGCAAGCGCGCAATAGAACGGGAGAGGGACCCACATGCAAAATGGCGGCTGAAACAAGGGGGCCACACGCGCAGAGCGCGCGCGTAAGGCAGCGAGAAAAAGGGGGGGGGCCACGCACGTGGACGTGCGTAGAGGAGGTGCTGCTCCTGCGCACAGCTAAAAGGGGAGGGCCCCACGCTGGCGCCAGCAGCTGGGAACGGGAGAGGGCCCTACACGCACAGAGCGCGCGCGCGCGTAATGCAGCGAGAAAAAGGGGGGGGCCACTGCTTGCGTAGAGGCTGCAGCGGCTGCCGCGTAGAGCTAGGGGCCCGCTGCTTGCGTAGAGGCTGCAGCGGCTGCCGCGTAGAGCTAGGGGCCCGCTGCTTGCGTAGAGGCTGCAGCGGCTACCGCGTAGAGCTAGGGGCCCGCTGCTTGCGTAGAGGCTGCAGCGGCTGCCGCGTAGAGCTAGGGGCCCGCTGCTTGCGTAGAGGCTGCGCAGAGGGGAAAAAGGAGGAGGGGGTGCCCCCCACACGCGCAGAGCCGCTCGCGTAAAGCGCTGGCCGCTGGCAGCACGCGTAGCGGCTGCAACCGCATGGCGTAACACCACTGGTGTTGCCAACAAAGGGAAAGGAGGAGTTCTTCTCCTACCTCTAGCCGAGAGGAAGAACCCAACCCCTAAAACTTGCAAAATCCATAACTTTCTCATTTTAAAACGAAATCAGATTTCGTAAAGACTAAAGTTGTATAAAACTTAATTCTCCACAACATAGAAACCTCAAAAACCATCCAAATCAAAGTTTATTAAATGAATTTCAAGGAAAACCGAGATTAATGAAAAGTTAGATCTAGAGAGATCCATGCTTCAAATCAAGAAATTCCAAGTTCTAATATTGTTCTAAACTAGCTAAACAAAACTTTCGAACAAGAAGAATCATGGTTTTCTTTTCTTTTGATGGCAAGATGCACTTGCCTATGGTGGAGTTAAAGAGTTTTAAGAGGAAGAAGAAGAAGAGGATGCTGGTGGTGTTGATGTTAATGAAGAGAGAGAATGGTAGGTAAGGTTATTAATGGGTGGTGGTGTGGTGGAGGTAAGGGATAGTGTAGGTTAAAGTGATCCATAGCAATTCCGACCAAAGCAAGCCAGGCCGAACCCTCCAAGGGCCCATCTCCTATGAAATAATAATAATAATAATAATAATAAAAAAATTAAACCCAAATCCGTAATGCAACCCAATAAGTTAATAAAGTCGGCCCAAGGCCAAATACGGGAAATACAGGAAAATAATTACCAGAAAATTCAAGAAAATTCCAAATGCGCACAGGAATACGAAATACGGGAACCGAAGGTGACAACTCTACCCACCTTAAAGGAATTCCGTCCTCGGAATTAAATCAAGGAGTTAGAGATTGCCACGACAAGCTACACTAACCACAGACAGACTAAGCAGGCAATCATACAATCATACATTCAAGCAAGGATGGAGAAGGCGTAAGGCACAAGGAAGACATTATACCTTACGAGTCAAACAGGTAGGGATATCGCGATCGGATGTCGTCCTCACGCTCCCATGTTGACTCACCCAGAGAGTGATGACCCCAAGCAACACGGACTAAGTTAATAGTCTTGTTCTTGAGCGTCTTTTCTCTCCGGTCCAATATAGACACGGGCCTCTCCTCATACGAAAGGTTGGTACCAACAACCAATTCCGAATGATCTAGGACGTGGCTCTTGTCTGGAACATACTGTCGTAACTGAGATACATGAAATACGTCATGCACCTCGCTTAGCGACGGCGGAAGAGCGAGACGATAGGATACATCACCTACTCGCTCTAGAATATCGAACGGCCCTATATACCTAGGACTAAGCTTTCCCCGTACGCCAAAACGAATGACGCCACGGGTAGGCGAGATCCTAAGGAATACATGGTCGCCGACGGCAAATTCTAAGGGACGCCGATGAGCATCGGCCCAATGGCGCTGGCGATCCTGAGCAACTCGGAGGTGTTCTCTGACTTTCCTGACCACTTCAACCGTCTGAGAAATCAGTTCTGGACCGAGCATCTGCCTCTCTCCAACATCGTCCTATGCTAACGGAGATCTGCACTTCCTGCCATACAGAGCCTCGAAGGGAGCCATCTGGATACTGGCCTGGAAACTATTGTTGTACGAGAATTCCACCAGGTGCAGGTGATCTTCCCACGAACCACCGAAGTCAAGAGTACATGACCGTAACATATCTTCGAGAGTTTGTATAGTACGCTCTGACTGCCCATCTGTTTGCGGGTGATACGCTGAGCTGAACTTGAGACGAGTCCCCAAACTTTGATGAAGACTGCGCCAGAAGTGCGATGTAAATCTCGTATCCCTGTCTGATACTATGCTGACTGGCACTCCGTGAAGTCTGACAATCTGCCTGAGATACATCTCTGCTAGCTGTGCCGTCGACTGTCCAACTCTAAATGGAAGAAAGTGTGCCACCTTGGTAAGCCTGTCCACAATGACCCAAATAGCATCTCTGCCTGCCGGAGACCTGGGTAATCCAGTCACGAAATTCATGGTTATGTGTTCCCATTTCCATTCTGGGATCGGTAAAGGTTGAAGAAGTCCAGCTGGCCTCTGATGTTCAGCCTTGACCTGTTGGCAAACCAAACATCGAGAGACATACCGGGCTATCTCCCTCTTCATACCATTCCACCAAAAGTGCTGACGAATATCTCTGTACATCTTCGTGCCGCCTGGGTGAATGGAGTACTGCGAACTGTGAGCCTCTGCCATGACTTCCTGTCTGATATCTCCACTGGGTACACAAAGACGCGAGCCGTGTCGAAGTGTACCATCTTTATGAATACATAACTCTGGCCTTCTTCCCGCTTCACACTCAGCTCTGAGCCGCTGAATCTTGGAATCTGTTAACTGTGTTGTCCGGATCCTCTCAACTATGGTGGACTGAATCTGCAAGCTAGCCATCATGGCCACATTGGAAGGGAGGACAACTTCAATTCCCATCTTCTGAAGATCTGCCAATAGATCTGGTTGTGCCGTCAGGAAATAAACTCCGGCTCTCCTGCTCAATGCATCTGCTACCACGTTGGCCTTCCCTGGGTGATACTGCAAGTTCACATCATAGTCCACAAGTAGCTCGAGTCATCTTCTCTGCCGCATATTAAGATCTTTCTGGGTGAAAACATATTTCAGGCTCTTGTGGTCAGTGAATATCTCCACTCTGTCTCCGTACAAATAGTGTCTCCAAAGCTTCAGAGCAAACACTACCGCGGCCAATTCCAAGTCGTGGGTCGGGTAATTCTTCTCATGATCACGAAGTTGACGTGATGCATAAGCAATTACCTTCCCATGCTGCATCAAAACACATCCCAATCCTCTGCCTGAAGCGTCGCAATAAACTGTGAATCCTCCGGTCCCATCTGGAAGTGTGAGTATGGGAGCCGTAATCAAACCTCGCTTCAACTTCTCAAATGATTCCTGACACTCTGCTGTCCAAACAAACGGCACATCCTTGCGGGTCAACTGGGTCATCGGCGCTGAAATCCTTGCAAAATCTGAGACGAACCGCCGGTAGTAGCCGGCCAATCCTAGAAAGCTGCGAACCTCTGCCACTGAACTGGGTACTGGCCATGAATCGATAGCCACAATCTTCTGGGGATCCACTTCCACTCCTCCTCTGGTAATGATGTGACCCAAGTACGAAATGCGATCGAGCCAGAACTCGCATTTACTGAACTTGGCGTACAACTGGTGCTCTCTGAGAATCTGGAGAACAACTCTGAGATGCTGCTCATGCTCTGCTTCACTCTTGCTGTAGACCAGAATGTCATCAAGGAACACTATCACAAACTGATCCAAGTAAGGCATGAAAATACGGTTCATGAGATCCATGAACACTGCCGGCGCATTGGTTGCTCCAAAGGGCATAACAAGGAACTCCCAATGCCCATATCTAGATCTGACTGCTGTCTTCGAGATGTCCTGCTCTCTGACTCTGATCTGGTGGTATCCTGACCGCAAGTCGATCTTCGAGAAAACTGAAGCCCCTTTGAGTTGATCAAACAAGTCATCTATCCTCGGGAGAGGGTATCTGTTCTTGATTGTCACTGAATTCAAGGTACGATAATCAACACATAGCCTGGACGTACCATCCTTCTTTTTCACAAGAAGCATCGGGGCTCCCCAAGGCGATCCACTAGCACAAATGAATCCCTTGGTTCTAAGTTCTTCAATCATATTGTACAAGATCTCTAACTCTGAAGGTGCCATTCTGTAGACTCGCTCTGATACTGGTGCTGTCCCAGGAATCAAGTCTATGGTGAACTCGATCTCCCGTTCTGGCGGCATCCCTGGAAGTTCCTCTGGAAAGACATCGGGAAACTCTTCAACTATCCGGGGCAACTGCACTGCTGCTACTGCCATCCGCAATACTGGAGGAGATGGCTCTACGGCGCCTCTGGAAAAGGAGAACTCTGGCTCCCCGGGAATACTAAAGACAACTCTGCCAACATGGCAGTCTATCCTAGCATAATGGTTCCTCAACCAATCCATGCCTAGGACTACATCATAGTCTGCCATAGGGAATTCTATGAATCTAGCGGGGAACTCTCTACCGCTAACTACGATCCGACACGAGGAAAACACTCGATCTACTCCCACAAGACCATTACCAGTAAGTATATTGAGCCTCACTGATAATGACTCGGGCTCCAATCCTATCCGTGTCGCGAATCGTGCAGACATGAATGAATATGATGCACCAGAATCAAATAATACAGATGCTGGAAAGGTGTTGACGAGAATAGTACCTGCCACTACCTCACCTGGTGCAACTTCTTCTTCCATGGTCATCATCATAGCCTGACCTCTAGCTGCGGGTCCCCTCTGCTGGAAACCTCTCTGCCTGCTCTGCACTGGAGCCTGGGTGAACTGCTGCTGGTTCTGCTGCTGGAAGGCCTGGGCCTGGGTCGCCAATGGCCTCGGGTACTGCTGTTGCTGCTGAGGTACTGGTGCCGGTCCTCTAACCGATGGACTGGTTAGGTTGGACGAGGATGAGCTACCCCTATTCGGGCAGGTCCCTATCTGGTGGTCTGCTCCTCCACAAGCCAGGCACAATCCCTGCGCCCTCCGATACTCTGCCACTACATGGCCCGGCTTCCCGCAATGAGAACATCCCACCGCGGAAGACTGCTTCTGCTTCTGCTGCTGCGGGTACGTCGGGATCGAATGCTGAACCGACGTCACTGAGGCCGCCCGCCTCGGAGTTCCAATGGTTATACCCCTAGCTGCCGGGGTTGGGGCTGATGATTGGTGCATCTGACTATGGGACCGCTTCCTGCCTCCGGTCCTGTCCACAATTCTCTGGGAGGTGTACTCATGCCTCCTAGCCGCCCTCAATACTGCGTCGAACGTCTGGTGCTCGAACTGCTCAACTGCCAACAAGATTTCTAAATGCAGCCCCTGCTGGAACCGCTGGGCCCTATCATACTCGATTGCCATCAAGGTGGGGGCAAACCTACTCAGTCTAGAAAACTCGGTCGCATAGCCATCGACCGTCCTGCCGCCTTGCTTCAAGTTGGTAAATCTGGTCTGCAGATCGTACCGAGCCACAGCATCAAAGTACTTCGTCTGGAATCTCTCTCTGAACGTCGTCCAAGTAACTGGTGCCGCCAATCCCATGGCCTGAGCTGCCCACCAATCGCGAGCCAAGTCTAACAACTGAAGCCGTACCACCGCCACTTTCTCATTCTCAGGTGTCCTAGCTGCTTCTAGAACCACCTCGGTATCCTGAAGCCAAGCATCCGCGGCAACCGCATCTTCACTGCCGTCAAAGAAGGGAGGGTTCAAGCGCTTGAAACTGTTGGCTGCCTGATTTCCTGGATGACCGCCTCTATTCAGTGCATCATGAACTTCCTGGTGCAAAGCGTCGCTTCGACGATCTTGGGATGCAAGCTGTTCTCGGATAAGTCCTACCAAAGGTCCCTCATCCTGCCTAGCTGGTTGGACGGGCGGAGCTGTCTGAACTGGGGGCTCTCCTCCAGTAGGCTCAACTCTGGAGGCCACTCCGGAATGCTGGGCCTGATCTCCGGGTTGCTGCTGGCCCACGGGACGTGCTCCACCCTGTTGATCGGCAGGATCTGGTACAGTGCCGCTGAAGAAGACGACACAGGGAAACAATAAGGAAGGACCAGGATAGATCAATGATACAAGCACATGATCAGGACAAGATTCTCAGGGATTCGATGATACGAGCAGAGATCAAGGGCGAGTACTGATTGAGACATCTAACGGTAAACCCTCACATTTCTTGATTGACAAGACCTGCATGGGCCACCACTTAAACCGTGTCACGCCCCAGATCCAGAATACTGGAGAGCGGGGGCAGACACAGCCAGCTACGTATATTGAAATAGAATACATCTCAACTATACGGTCACGGCTGTCTGGATATGAGGGTTTACTACAAGCCAGCAGTCTCTTAATGTCAAGCCTATTGTCTCAATCTCAAGCAATTAACAGAGTTACAAGATGTTAGAGCATCAAATATATATATATAAGGCGTCCCAAATATTACATATTGGATGATCAAGTAGCTAGTCTTACAAAATGTCAGGACTAGCAAAGAGTACATCTTACATGATCAACCCTAGGATATGTTCATCATGTTTACAACATCAAGAAAATGTACATACGAGCTAACAGGTGCTCGTCGGCAACGCCACAAAAGAATAATTAGTTTACATATAAGTGGGTGAAACAAAAAGAAAACCCACTCGAAGCCTCGGTTTCTTCTAGTCGTCACCATTGGGCTGGAAGCTTGGTAGATCCTCGGGAGCTGCTCCGAAATCTGGCCACACAAAACCAGCTGGGTCAAACCCCAGAAAGAGCAAGTGCCACAAAGGAGGCCACAAATAAGAACAAAAGCCAGCATATCAGAACATAAGAAATAAAGGAAGTACAAGTAATAAAAATACACAGAGCGATAAACGACTAGGGATGTAGAACCATTCCGGGAACCAGGTTACAATCCTTAAACCAAACAAGGACCGGGATTGTACCCCTTCGCCTGAGTAGTTCACTGTCTCTACCCATTTATCGTTAGGGATAAGTAAAACAATCATGATCAAGAGTTCCAGGTGCAAGGGCTAGACAAAACTTAAACGGGGCTGGACACCATTCATCCACAATCGGCCAAGCAAGTACTACGGCTTACTACTTTAACTAACTAGGGTTATCACAAGCCTAATTACTAGCAAGATGCAAGTGAGAAACTCCCAGTCCCAAGCCCTGCAGACCATCCAGTTATCCTTCCGCGGGTTGAGAGTATAGGTGGGTACATCGCCCGGAAGACAAATGTACCCTTAGGTGACTTAGAGGTGCAACACATGACAGTGTGCTGGAAATGTGCTCTACTCATCGGCAAGCTACAAGTCCATTAATGCCTCCAGATAACGAGACTGCCTGTGACCGGGAATTCTCCATGTTCTAATTTGGTCTACTCATTACCTAGTCCAATTTTAGTGTGAGTCCCTTGCCGTGGTACCCAGGGGATCACGTCCTAGACATGATGCAAGACTGGACAAGTAGATTAAGCAAGCACAGGATGCACACCCACGGTGTCATGTCAAGTAGCAAGTCAGGTGAGCCTACCGCAGTAGCCCAAATTATCAATTCATTAGGTCATGGTCTCTTGTCGAGTTACATGTTGCCAAGTCATGTTCAAGTCATCAGGTCGGTTTACAAGTTGCAGGTTGAAGAAAAATAACAAGTCACAAAACTCCAATTTGTGTCCAAGCATGTCAAGCCCAATCAAGTGATGTAGTGGACATTAAACATCAAAAGCTCCAATAAAACCAAATGGAGAATCCCAGAGAAAGCATTAAAATCACGGGGGAGTAAGGCAAACAGAAGAGCGCGCGCGTAAGGCCTTGGGCGGCTCGCGTAAGGGAACAGGGGCAAGCGCGCAATGGAACGGGAGAGGGACCCACATGCAAAATGGCGGCTGAAACAAGGGGGCCACACGCGCAGAGCGCGCGCGTAAGGCAGCGAGAAAAAGGGGGGGGCCACGCACGTGGACGTGCGTAGAGGAGGTGCTGCTCCTGCGCACAGCTAAAAGGGGAGGGCCCCACGCTGGCGCCAGCAGCTGGGAACGGGAGAGGGCCCTACACGCACAGAGCGCGCGCGCGCGTAATGCAGCGAGAAAAAGGGGGGGCCACTGCTTGCGTAGAGGCTGCAGCGGCTGCCGCGTAGAGCTAGGGGCCCGCTGCTTGCGTAGAGGCTGCAGCGGCTGCCGCGTAGAGCTAGGGGCCCGCTGCTTGCGTAGAGGCTGCAGCGGCTACCGCGTAGAGCTAGGGGCCCGCTGCTTGCGTAGAGGCTGCAGCGGCTGCCGCGTAGAGCTAGGGGCCCGCTGCTTGCGTAGAGGCTGCGCAGAGGGGAAAAAGGAGGAGGGGGTGCCCCCCACACGCGCAGAGCCGCTCGCGTAAAGCGCTGGCCGCTGGCAGCACGCGTAGCGGCTGCAACCGCATGGCGTAACACCACTGGTGTTGCCAACAAAGGGAAAGGAGGAGTTCTTCTCCTACCTCTAGCCGAGAGGAAGAACCCAACCCCTAAAACTTGCAAAATCCATAACTTTCTCATTTTAAAACGAAATCAGATTTCGTAAAGACTAAAGTTGTATAAAACTTAATTCTCCACAACATAGAAACCTCAAAAACCATCCAAATCAAAGTTTATTAAATGAATTTCAAGGAAAACCGAGATTAATGAAAAGTTAGATCTAGAGAGATCCATGCTTCAAATCAAGAAATTCCAAGTTCTAATATTGTTCTAAACTAGCTAAACAAAACTTTCGAACAAGAAGAATCATGGTTTTCTTTTCTTTTGATGGCAAGATGCACTTGCCTATGGTGGAGTTAAAGAGTTTTAAGAGGAAGAAGAAGAAGAAGAGGATGCTGGTGGTGTTGATGTTAATGAAGAGAGAGAATGGTAGGTAAGGTTATTAATGGGTGGTGGTGTGGTGGAGGTAAGGGATAGTGTAGGTTAAAGTGATCCATAGCAATTCCGACCAAAGCAAGCCAGGCCGAACCCTCCAAGGGCCCATCTCCTATGAAATAATAATAATAATAATAATAATAAAATTAAACCCAAATCCGTAATGCAACCCAATAAGTTAATAAAGTCGGCCCAAGGCCAAATACGGGAAATACAGGAAAATAATTACCAGAAAATTCAAGAAAATTCCAAATGCGCACAGGAATACGAAATACGGGAACCGAAGGTGACATGCAGTCTGAAGCTAGCGCTATTCAAGTGGCGCGATCCATCAAACTTGTTGAAGATAACTGATATTTATTACGTGGCTTACATGCCATCAATTGCTCGCCATGTGGCAACCGTCTGTACACGACCAAGCGCATTTCAATCAAACAATGCCACGCGTCTGAATACGGTTAGCCCACGATCGAGCAACTGCCCAATGGCCAGCGCAGTTTGCAGTTTGCAGTTTGCGCAGTCTGTCTCCAGCGCAGTTCATTGTGCGCAATCCAGAATAACTATAAAATAGTTATTTCTAGAACTCTATAAATAGAGTTTCAAGTTCTTCATTATGGAGGATCATTATTCAAGATCAACAGAGATCAGGAGTTCTTGTCCAAGTGCTGCTGCATTCTTCAGAGGCTATCGTCTTCAAAGTTCACATCGTCCAAGGGATAAAGCGATCGTCTTCAGATCGGATTTCTACAATTGTACTTTCCCAGAATTCATTGTACTCTTGTACTATTCTTTAAAGTTTATGAAATAAAAGACTTTTGTTTTTGCAAACACCAATCTTATTTCTTCTTATCATACTAAGCTTAATGGTTGGACGACAAAATGTTTGTCTCATGCAGGTAGATCCATCTTACTAAAATCAACTAGCTTCTCCCAGTATACAATGTCATGTTACCTACTTCCAAAGGGTATCAAAAACAAGCTGACTAGCATTCAAAGACAATTCTGGTGGGGGAATTGTGATGGCAAGAGGAAGTTGCGTTTAACAGCTTGACAACTTTTCACAAAGGCTTAAGAAGAAGGAGATCTTGGCTTTCGACATCCAGAAATCAGCAATCAAGCCAAAGTTGCAAAAATTTGTTGGCGATTGCTACTGAATCAAGATGCACCGTGGGCACGTCTCCTACAGGCAAAGTATCTATCCCTTACCTTTTTCTAGAAGGCAAAGAAGTCATTATCTTATTCTTCCTTTTGGACTAGCAGTCTAACTTGCAGAGATATCATCAGATATGGGGTTATCTGATCTGTATGTGATGGTGCAATGGTTAAATTTTGGGATGATCCTTGGGTTGCTTCTATTCCCTCTCATATGGTTGAAGGAAGGCGGGGGAATAGAACAAATGTATCATTTTTTAAAGACCTTTTTATTCCTGGAACACATATATGGAACTATGAACTCATCGTCATTATTTCCAAATGAAGAAGCTGCTACTATATTAAACATCTAAACAAGTTCAATGGTATTGGAGGATCGATTGATATATGGAAGCACACTCCAACAAGTATCTTTACTACAAAGTCAGCCTATATGTCACACCCAGTTTTCTGAAATTGGGGTATTTTTAAAAAATTATTATTTTTATTATTTATTAATGGTGTTTTAGTCATGATATGATTTTTGGTGATTTTAGTTAATTTAAAACTATTTTCTAAGTCACGACTTATGACTTTGTGATTTTACTAGTATAACCCTAGTGTAAACCCTAGAGATTTCATAACCTAGAGACTAACCATGACCATGTAAGCCTAACCATGTGATTAGGATATCAAATTACCACTTTTTAGTCAAAAAGATATTTTGGTAATTTATTAGAATTTATTTGGATTTATGTAGTTTATTATTATTTAATTAGTTGATTAGTGTCATGTTAGTCCCTAACCTAGTTTATCCTAACCTAGAGATTAGTCACTAACCTAGGAGGCTAATGTTAGATGTTAACCTATGTGTAAATATCTTAGGTTGGAAATATCTAAGATATTACTTTCTTAGATATTTTAGAAACCTAGAAATATCTATCTACCTAGTCAAAGCCTTAGGAGCTAAGTTTGCTAAGGTGGATGAACCCTAAATATCTACCCCTACCCTAACCATGGCAGCCAACCCTACCCCCCACCATATATATGCACCCCCCCTTCATTCATGCCTCCTTCCATTACACTTAAAACCTAGTTTTTCCCTCTACCTTCACACCCTCACCATTTAGCCATTTTAGCTCCAAATTGAGCCAAACTTCTTGCATTGGAACCCCCTACTATTGAGGATGCTAAGGGGAGCTAGCTAGCTAGGTTGCATAGAATTTTGGGCACCATCAAGCGAAGAGGATACCCCCCAAAAACCTTGTTTTCATTGAGTTTTCACTCAATAGGTAAACACTCACAAAACCTATTAAGATTGTGTTTTCTCTTCATGGTTGCATGCATATAGGTAAACCCTGACTGTGTGTCAAGTTTGGTAGGATATGGATTGGGTTTGGTGTCCGTATCAGACACGTATCTGTGTGTTTAATTAAGTGTTTGGTGAAATGTCACTATGGTTTGAAAGTTGTTGTTTTCCAAAACAAATTATATTTTTGGGTAGCCCTAGACATGTAGGACATAACCCTAGTTGACTGAGCACACTTCGAGTCGTGTCCGTGTCCAAAACGGGACACGAACACACTGTTATAAACCACTGTGCACACTGAAAAACCCCACTGCTTGACACTTCGTGTCGTGGCTACACGTGTCGTGGACACGATACAGAAACCTAGACACAAACCTAACCACCCCACCTACCCACTGACACAAGCACAAGGCTCTACGTGCCACGTGTGGAGCACACGACCCTTCGACACGCGTGCACGAGACTGTACACGCTGTCCTGCTACCTGACACGGATTTCTTCGTGTCCACGCCACTTGGACACGTGCCACTTGGCACGAGGGTAGGGGCACCCTCTGACAACCTACCCACGAAGTTTCATGCGACCACGTGTCGTATCCGACACGTAGTTAGCTCTGCACTGATTCGTGCACTGTACTAACACGCGCACAGACCCTCTCTGATACGCCTCTCTAACTCCGACACGACACGACCCCGACTCAATTTAGGGTGCTGGACACTTAGAGTAACCCTAGGCGAACCTACACGCGTGTGCACGAGACACGAGGACACGTGTGCTGTGTCCTACACGCGTGTGCATCCCTGCACGACGCTGTGACACTGCACAGTGTCTGAATTTACCCGATTTGGGTTTTTGACACTTGGACACGTTGTGTCGTGTCGTGGTGGACACCTAGGGACACCTACGACACGTGTACACATGGGGGCACGATTACCAACCACTAGTTTTGGGTATTGGCTAGGTTTTGGTGTCGGATTTGGGTTTACCCCCAATTTTCAGTATTGAACAGTAATTCCTGTTATAATTCAGTATTTATTTTGAGTTTTAAATCGATTTTTGAGTATATATATATGTATTTGTGTATTTATACATTGTATATGTGAGTGTATGTGTATATGAGTGTGTGTGTCTATGTATAGTGTATGTGAGTGTCTATATATGTAGATATGGGTGTGTATATAAATAGGTATATATGTGTATGTGTGAGTGTCCCCCCTTCTCAAATTTCTGAGATCAACCCCCCCTGCTGTGTATTCACACACACCACTGCCACTGTCACACTCTCACTCTTCTTTCCCTCTCTCTCTCTCTCTCTATATATGTATTATACATATATATATATATATATATATATATATATATATATATATATATATATATATTTTTTTTTTTTTTTTTTTTTTTGGTATATATATATATATATATATATATATATATATATATATATATATATATATATATGTGGGTATTATATATATAGTGTATTATAAATATATGTAGGTTACATATATAGGTATTATATATATAGAGGGATTATATGTGGGTATCATGTAGGTTTGGCTATATAGGGTTATATAGATGTGTATGGGTACACATATATATATATATATATATATATATATATATATATATATATATATATATATATATATATATATATATATATATATATATATATATATTAGATTGTGGGTATTATATATATAGTTGGTATATATATGAGAGTATATATATGTTATATACATAGTGGGATATATATATATATATATATATATATATATATATATATATATATATATATATATATGTGTGTGTGTGTGTTAGTGTCCTAGATTCACTAGCCTATGGTTAGTAGCAAGTTAGGATTGACCAATAGGTCTAGTAGACCTAGTTTGACTAGATAATTGACCATTGTTGACCAAAGTCAACTATAGGTCAAACCATGACCTAATTGACATAGAAATGACTTGGATGAACATAGAAGGACTATTTGACTAAGGTTTGACTAAACCCTAACTAGACGATTAGGTTAACCATATAGATTATGAGGGTAATCCTATATAGATGAAGATATGTATGGGGTTAAGTGAGATACTTAGAGTTGAGTCATGACTTGAGTTGGAGAATGGGATTAGCTTGATTATAGGATTAAGGTTGGTATTGTACTATATGTGTGGTATACTTTGTATAGGTAATTGTAGTATAGTATCTTAGGTATTCTAAGACATGTTAGCCTATGATGTTTTGAGTTAGCCTTATAGAGTTGACCATTGACCTAATTACCTTGTTGACTAGTCTATGATTTACCAAAACCTTAGTTAGTCTAAAATTGACCTAGCTTGACCATGTTGACTAGTATTGACTAATCTGACCATTATTGACTAAACCATAGATAACTTGACTAGTTTGGCTAGAATGTTTGACCAAGAGTTGACTTTAACCTAGATTAGACTTGTTTAACCTTGTTTGACCTTGTATGACTTAGTTTAACTTCTTGTGACCTAATATGACTTAATTTGACTTAGTTTGACTGTAGTGTTGACCAAGTTTGACTTTGACCTAGATTGGCTTAGAATTCATATAGATTGTATTGTAGATTTCATTTACCTTCATTTTGGACATGTCATAACTATATTGCTCTATTTTAGGACATTGTGACCCTGGTACAGACATTTGATATTATACTACTCTTTCCAGAGTAACAGGCGAGTACATTCTCTGATAGTTCTCTCATTTATTTGTCGATTACTGTATTTCAGTTCTAGTTAGTTCTATGTGATTCTCTGTATCAACACGTATGGATATTTCTGGATTCATGTATCGACACATACCTTACTTGCTGGCCTCTATTACTGGAGTCATTAGTATCATTCCGAAATCATTTCTGGAATCATCATATATTGGCCAGACTCATCTCGATTCTTTTGTCGATTTTGGATTCACTTGCTGGGCGAGAAAATATTGAGTAAGACATGTAGACATACCCCAAATTCGAAATCTCCTACTGGAATCTACCGGAAGCATAGCCATCTCTTGCCCGATCAGTGAGAGATGTGCCTGATACCTACAGCCGTTTACATGTCGACCTCGGTATTTTAAAACATACTGTTAGATCATAGTTGGACTCACCCTGGATTCATTGATCACTGTTGGACTCATCTTGTACTGGAAATCATCTGGTATCGGATTATATGGACTGGACTCACACTGGGATTATATTAGACTTATATCGTACTGTCTGGACTCACACATGATATTCTAGTTCGGTTAGCCTTTATTACAGTCTTCATTGCCATGATTCTTTTCTTGTTTTAGTTACCTTTCTTTTCTTGTATCTTACTGTTCTCTCTATGCCATCATTACCTGTATAAAGCTGCCATGCTCATCAATAAAACTGTCTATAACTGCTTTATAGTTCTTTGTCATTTACTTGGGTTTTTCTAGATGAGTTGTACTCGTTTCCGTCTTGATTGGACCTGTTGAAAATATTACAGATGATAATCCTGAGGACACATGCCCTACTTTCCATGAACCTGGCGAGGGATTAGCTACCTTTGGTTCCGACTCTCAGGAGTGATTCAGGAGATTAGCTAGTAGACTACTTTAGCTTTCATGTTTTGGCTTGTTGTATTAAAGTTAAGATATTGAGTCTGTATTAAGTTGGTTTGAGATATTGGTGTATTATTTTAGTAGTTAGTTGTTGTTGTCTTTAATTTCTTAGGTATAACTTCTGTGTTATCTTTTCGTGTTTAGACTATGTTTGAGTAGATCATACCCTTTACTTGTCCTCCATTCGGAGCTGATATCTGGACAAGTACTTTTTATATTCACTGCATGAGATTAGCTAGCAACCTAGGACAGCTTACTACCGTCGACACTGCGGCGTAGGCTGGGCGTACCCACTTCTCGTGCCTCTATACAGGGTGCGGGTCGTGACACGTTTTTAGTGGTAGCCCATGCAGGTCGTCGACTAAATTGTTTGGTTACGTTATTGTACCAAGCATGCATGCAATTAGGAACTTAAGGTAATTATACAACATTAGGAATGACGCTTAGAACACCTAGAGGAATACTAGGATTGCAACATAGGAAATACATCACATGCTTGCTATTATAATTTGATTTTCTTGTATATGATTGTTTTGCTTTAAAGAGTCCTTATAAGTCTTTTATTATAATTAGATGGTGCTTACTCGTTCATCCCGGTATGTCTCACCTGAGAATGGCACGCTCCCCATCCAGTCAGCTGACCAGTTGACTGATACACCTCCACCTACCACTTTTCCCCACTCTACAGATCCACAAACCCAGATAACACAACCACCTTCCACATCACAGGCCCAGCAGGACCCAATACTTCCACCACCCCCTATCACTATACCTACCCAGGCTTCCGTCACACTCGACGGGAACCAACTGCTCATTCTGATCCAGGGGTTCCTAGCAACTCATCAGGAGCAGACCACCCTACTCCGCCAGAGCATAGAGCATTCCGAGGAACGCACCGTGATCACACCACCTGTAGAGCCGCGGCAGAGAGCGGGGACGATCAAGGACTTCATGGGTCTGAACCCCAAGGAGTTCTTAGGGACTGAGGGCATAGTAGTAGCAGATGACTGGTTAGACTCGGTAGAGAGAAAGCGTATTGGAGTTAGGATGTCGGATGACCTCCAGGTCGAGGCAGCGAGATTTCTGCTGATAGACTTGGCAGGAGTTTGGTTCCGGAATGAGCCGTTGTTCGCGAGAGGGAGAGCCACTTGGGATCTGTTCAAGACCCAGTTCAAGAAGAAATTCTTCTCGACCACCGCTAGAGTAGCTATGGGGCTACGATTCCAGAACATCCAGCAGGGGACCCGTTCTGTTGACGAGTATACGGCAGAGTTTAGTCGCCTGAGCCATTTCGCTCCTAGCCTAGTTGCTGACCCTGAGGAGATGACGCGTAGGTTTTGCCGTGGTCTAGTTCCAGACATTGGCATTCTTATAGTGGCAAACGGTATGACTGACTACTACCAGAGCTTAGAGTTAGCCCGGAGTATCGAGGACCGTCTTCTGTCTTGCAAGAGGCCAGCTTCTGTACACATTGAGGGACCCTCCAAGCGTCAGGCTTTCCAGCAGAAAGTGCCGACGCTACACCAGCAGACATATCATCCACCCACACCACATCATTCGACCCCGCCAGTTAGAGCCCCGGGACCCAGACAGCAGCAGAGGCCATTTCAGCAGGTGCAGCATCAGTATCGAGGTCAGGACCCGAAGACGATCAGTTGTCCATACTGCAGGAAGCAGGGACACATCAGGGAGCAGTGTAGGAAGAGGCTGAAGGTTTGCTATACCTGTGGGTCTGATACCCACTAGAAGATGGATTGTCCTATTGTACCTCCTTATATGGGGGCTAGGCCACCTGTAGCTCAGCACCAGAGGGGTGGAGCTTTTGCGATGACGGTTGAGGAGACCAATGCTGCAGGTGACGGGTTAGCAGGTTTATCTTTTCTGTCCTTCCTTTCTCATCTTGTTGTATGATTCCATTAGTACCTGTCAGGATATGCTTGTGATATGCTAGATAGTGTAGTTACCCTGTTCGAGACTGTGGAATCACGACCAGTAGGACTATGATTGCATGTTATCTTTTTGACTTTGATTGACTGGGGGTTTGACCTAGGAGGAGTACGACTATCTTAATTTCGAGGACGAAATTTCTCTAAGGAGGGTAGACTTGTAACACCCAGTTTTCTGAAATTGGGATATTTTTGAAAAATTATTATTTTTATTATTTATTAATGGTGTTTTAGTCATAATATAATTTTTGGTGATTTTAGTTAATTTAAAACTATTTTCTAAGTCACGACTTATGACTTTGTGCTTTTACTAGTATAACCCTAGTGTAAACCCTAGAGATTTCATAACCTAGAGACTAACCATGACCATGTAAGCCTAACCATGTGATTAGGATATCAAATTACCACTTTTTAGTCAAAAGGGTATTTTGGTAATTTATTAGAATTTATTTGGATTTATGTAGTTTATTATTATTTAATTAGTTGATTAGTGTCATGTTAGTCCCTAACCTAGTTTACCCTAACCTAGAGATTAGTCACTAACCTAGGAGGCTAATGTTAGATGTTAACCTATGTGTAAATATCTTAGGTTGGAAATATCTAAGATATTACTTTCTTAGATATTTTAGAAACCTAGAAATATCTATCTACCTAGTCAAAGCCTTAGGAGCTAAGTTTGCTAAGGTGGATGAACCCTAAATATCTACCCCTACCCTAACCATGGCAGCCAACCCTACCCCCCACCATATATATGCACCCCCCCTTCATTCATGCCTCCTTCCATTACACTTAAAACCTAGTTTTTCCCTCTACCTTCACACCCTCACCATTTAGCCATTTTAGCTCCAAATTGAGCCAAACTTCTTGCATTGGAACCCCCTACTATTGAGGATGCTAAGGGGAGCTAGCTAGCTAGGTTGCATAGCATTTTGGGCACCATCAAGCGAAGATGATACCCCCTCCCCCCCCAAAACCTTGTTTTCATTGAGTTTTCACTCAATAGGTAAACACTCACAAAACCTATTAAGATTGTGTTTTCTCTTCATGGTTGCATGTATATAGGTAAACCCTGACTGTGTGTCAAGTTTGGTAGGATATGGATTGGGTTTGGTGTCCGTATCGGACACGTATCTGTGTGTTTAATTAAGTGTTTGGTGAAATGTCACTATGGTTTGAAAGTTGTTGTTTTCCAAAACAAATTATATTTTTGGGTAGCCCTAGACATGTAGGACACAACCCTAGTTGACTGAGCACACTTCGAGTCGTGTCCGTGTCCAAAACGGGACACGAACACACTGTTATAAACCACTGTGCACATTGAAAAACTCCACTATTTGACACTTCGTGTCGTGTCTACACGTGTCGTAGACACGATACAGAAACCTAGACACAAACCTAACCACCCCACCTACCCACTGACACAAGCACAAGGCTCTACGTGCCACGTGTGGAGCACACGACCCTTCGACACGCGTGCACGAGACTGTGCACGCTGTCCTGCTACCCGACACAGATTTCTTCGTGTCCACGCCACTTGGACACGTGCCACTTGGCACGAGGGTAGGGGCACCCTCTGACAACCTACCCACGAAGTTTTATGCGACCACGTGTCGTATCGGACACGTAGTTAGCTCTGTACTGATTCGTGCACTGTACTAACACGCGCACAGACCCTCTCTGATACGCCTCTCTAACTCGGACACGGCACGACCCCGACTCAATTCAGGGTGCTGGACACTTAGAGTAACCCTAGGCGAACCTACACGCGTGTGCACGAGACACGAGGACACGTGTGCTGTGTCCTACACGCGTGTGCATCCCTGCACGACGCTGTGATACTGCACAGTGTCTGAATTTACCCGATTTGGGTTTTTGATACTTGGACACGTTGTGTCGTGTCGTGGTGGACACCTAGGGACACCTACGACACGTGTACACATGGGGGCACGATTACCAACCACTAGTTTTGGGTATTGGCTAGGTTTTGGTGTCGGATTTGGGTTTACCCCCAATTTTCAGTATTAAACAGTAATTCCTGTTATAATTCAGTATTTATTTTGAGTTTTAAATCGATTTTTGAGTATATATATATGTATTTGTGTATTTATACATTGTATATGTGAGTGTATGTGTATATGAGTGTGTGTGTCTATGTATAGTGTATGTGAGTGTCTATATATGTAGATATGGGTGTGTATATAAATAGGTATATATGTGTATGTGTGAGTGTCCCCCTTCTCAAATTTCTGAGATCAACCCCCCCTGCTGTGTATTCACACACACCACTGCCACTGTCACACTCTCACTCTTCTTTCCCTCTCTCTCTCTCTCTATATATATGTATTATACATATATATATATATATGTGGGTATTATATATATAGTGTATTATAAATATATGTAGGTTACATATATATAGGTATATATATATAGAGGGATTATATGTGGGTATCATGTAGGTTTGGCTATAGGGTTATATAGATGTGTATGGGTACATATATATATATAATATATATATATATATATATATATATATATATATATATATAATATATATATATATATATATATATATTAGATTGTGGGTATTATATATATAGTTGGTATATATATGAGAGTATATATATATATATATATATATATGTTATATACATAGTGGGATATATATATATATATATATATATATATATATATATATATATATATATATATATAAAAAAATATATATATATATATATATATACCTATATGTGTTAGTGTCCTAGATTCACTAGCCTATGGTTAGTAGCAAGTTAGGATTGACCAATAGGTCTAGTAGACCTAGTTTGACTAGATAATTGACCATTGTTGACCATTGTTGACCAAAGTCAACTATAGGTCAAACCATGACCTAATTGACCTAGAAATAACTTGGATGAACATAGAAGGACTATTTGACTAAGGTTTGACTAAACCCTAACTAGACGATTAGGTTAACCATATAGATTATGAGGGTAATCCTATATAGATGAAGATATGTATGGGGTTAAGTGAGATACTTAGAGTTGAGTCATGACTTGAGTTGGAGAATGGGATTAGCTTGATTATAGGATTAAGGTTGGTATTGTACTATATGTGTGGTATACTTTGTATAGGTAATTGTAGTATAGTATCTTAGGTATTCTAAGACATGTTAGCCTATGATGTTTTGAGTTAGCCTTATAGAGTTGACCATTGACCTAATTACCTTGTTGACTAGTCTATGATTTACCAAAACCTTAGTTAGTCTAAAATTGACCTAGCTTGACCATGTTGACTAGTATTGACTAATCTGACCATTATTGACTAAACCCTAGATAACTTGACTAGTTTGGCTAGAATGTTTGACCAAGAGTTGACTTAACCTAGATTAGACTTGTTTAACCTTGTTTGACCTTGTATGACTTAGTTTAACTTCTTGTGACCTAATATGACTTAATTTGACTTAGTTTGACTGTAGTGTTGACCAAGTTGACTTTGACCTAGATTGGCTTAGAATTCATATAGATTGCATTGTAGATTTCATTTACCTTTATTTTGGACATGTCATAACTATATTGCTCTATTTTAGGACATTGTGACCCTGGTACAGACATCTGATATTACACTACTCTTTCCAGAGTAACAGGCGAGTACATTCTCTGATAGTTCTCTCATTTATTTGTCGATTACTGTATTCAGTTCTAGTTAGTTCTATGTGATTCTCTGTATCAACACGTATGGATATTTCTGGATTCATGTATCGACACATACCTTACTTGCTGGCCTCTATTACTGGAGTCATTAGTATCATTTCGAAATCATTTCTGGAATCATCATATTGGCCAGATCATCTCGATTCTTTTGTCAATTTGGATTCACTTGCTGGGCGGGAAAATATTGAGTAAGACATGTAGACATACCCCAAATCCGGAATCTCCACTGGAATCTACCGGAAGCATAGCCATCTCTTGCCCGATCAGTGAGAGATGTGCCTGATACCTACAGCCGTTTATATGTCGACCTCGGTATTTTAAAACACATGTTAGATCATAGTTGGACTCACCCTGGATTCATTGATCACTTTGGATCATCTTGTACTGAAAATATCTGGTATCGAATATATGGACTGGACTCACACTGGGATTATATTAGACTTATATCGTACTGTCTGGACTCACACATGATATTCTAGTTCGGTTAGCCTTTATTACAGTCTTCATTGCCATGATTTCTCTTGTTTAGTTACCTTTCTTTCTTGTATCTTACTGTTCTCTCTATGCCATCATTACCTGTATAAAACTGCCATGCTCATCAATAAAACTGTCTATAACTGCTTTATAGTTCTTTGTCATTTACTTGGGTTTTTCTAGATGAGTTGTACTCGTCCCGTCTGATTGGACCTGTTGAAATATTACAGATGAATCCTGAGGACATGCCCTACTTCCCATGACCTGGCGAGGGATTAGCTACCTTTGGTTCCGACTCTCAGAGTGATTCAGGAGATTAGCTAGTAGACTACTTTAGCTTTCATGTTTTGGCTTGTTGTATTAAAGTTAAGATATGAGTCTGTATTAAGTTGGTTTGAGATATTGGTGTATTTTAGTAGTTAGTTGTTGTGCTTAATTTCTTAGGTATACTTCTGTGTTATCTTTTCGTGTTTAGACTGTTTGAGTAGATCATACCCTTACTTGTCCTCCATTCGGAGCTGATATCTGGACAAGTACTTTTTATATTACTGCATGAGAGTAGCTAGCAACCTAGGACAGCTTACTACCGTCGACCACTGCGGCGTAGGCTGGGCGTACACTTCTCGTGCCTCTATACAGGG